>CM035423.1:112722765-112755265 GCA_020310875.1 Ceratopteris richardii | reverse complement strand
ATCTATTGATTGTGTGAATCATTGTCTAAAGCTAAGAATATTCTTCTCTTCTCTGAGTCTAGGCTCACATTGGTTTAGGCTCACATGTGTATGTGATAGCGTTTTCCATCTGGAACACAATATGTTATGCTAGTTCTACCACTAGTACTCTCTTCGCACATAAAACTTCAAAAACTTTTAAGTAGGGTGATTCTCACTCGTTGAATCACAAAAAATATTAAAGCCATTCCACCACTAGTGTGAACCCAGCGTTATTCTTTTGTATCTTCCTCTACCTGTGTATATCTACTATGGAGCATTGATTCTATATGTGAATGTCATCTCTTTGCCTTTTTTTTAGTGGACGTTTGGTAGGCCCCTTCTCCCCTGGATTTAACTTTGAAAGTACAATTTGACATGTGTAGTACCTATAAGAGCCCTTGTATCCCACAAAGCAAGGGTATCCCACAAAGCAAGGGTATAAGAGCCCTTGTATCCCACAAAGCAAGGGTATCCTACAAAGCAAGGGTTAAAGAAGATTAGAACTCATTACAACTGGTTTAAACTAACCAAATCTATTACATGTCCACCCCGCGGGTTGAACACTGGTTTAAGTGAGGAGGCCTAACTGAGTTAGAAAGTGGAAACTCGAGAATGGCATCATCTTAGTGGGAATGTCACTACATGCTTTGCTCGTCAGTATGTTTTGACTCTCCTTACTTACTGTTTGGTGCACATTTCCAAGTTTGTTGGGGCTGTGAGGATTCAACCTCGAAAACCCTATCGATCAAACATGCATCTAATTGAAAAGAACAATAGAAGACCAACAAAAAATATCTTGGAACCTACACAACAAAAAAAGCCCACCCAAGAGAAGACCTTGAGCAGGATGGCATCATGCAACAAAAGTACGCTAAGAAACCATCATCCTTCAAGTAATGTCTCCGCTTTACTTGACAATGTTGCTTTTCTCAAATTACTTACTCGCAAAGAGCCATCGTGGAAGGGATTAGAGAATTATGTGGCTACTAAGAGTCCTACCCACTAAGAGTCCTATCGACAATGTCATGGAAGCTCTTGTTTCCCCATTCACAAGAAACACTTCTACTATCATAGACATGAATTGGATGATGCTAAATGTTTTCTTAAGGAAACAACCCTCGCTGGACTGTTTCAAGGGCCTAGCTCGCCTCTAGAAGTCGTATGCATATGGGTCAATAAATCCTTTAGTACATTATATCTACTCTCTCCTCATATTCATTATACATTCTCTAAAGTTAGTGGCCCACTAATTAACCACAATAAGGAAAATTTTTAAACCCGTTGGGAATCTTGTGCCTGAGTTTATTCCCAACTCAAGATGTCAAACTATTGAGATCTTTAGACTCCTTGAGATGCCTTTGGCCTTTGGAGTATTATCAAAAAGTAGATGAAAACGGATTCTGAACAAAATCAAGACCAAATTCTACAAATGGAGCAAGCAACACTTCAATTTAGCTTACATAATTTTTCTATGTAGTCATTATGTTGCCCCTACCATAAATTTTCACATTTTAGGTTTTATTCCTTTGAAGACTCAATTACATGAGATAAAGTTTATCCCACTCAACTTTCTTTGGGGGTCTGCAGATCAGCATAAGAGTGTCCCTAGACTCAATTACATGAGATAAAGTTTATCCCACTCAACTTTCTTTGGGGGTCTGCAGATCAGCATAAGAGTGTCCCTAGTGAATTAGTCTACATGTTGCCTCAATAAAGAAGAACGACGGCTTGACCTGCTTGATTTGGAAAAGGTGAGGAAGAAAATTGCTTCGAAGCTCTTCCGATCCCTTAATTTGAATGACTATTGGGATTCGTTGTTTAAACATTTTCCCCTCAAGAGCTACTTGATAGGCTACCCTGCTTCGATTGGATTTGATCTTTTGACAATATGCTTTAGCAATCAAAAATTTCATTTCAAAAGCCCCAATTTCTTTCACAGATCCTTTCAGGCCTGACAAAGTCCCAAACTGAAAGCTCGTTTCCCAATGTGTGATTGGATTGCATGCAGGAGACCACTAAAGGAACGAATTGGTCTTCAATGTGAAAAAAAAATGGTTTTTCATTTACTTGTAGAAATAACAAATCACTCACTTTTTTTTTTTATAAAAGGAAGTTCGGCCTTAGCCTATTCTCCCGGATTTTAATTAAAATAAAAAAGAAAGGTTACAAGTGAATGGGATTAGTGCCCATGGGACCCCCCAAATCCCACAAAGCAGGGGAGGAATATGGCAAGTTAGAGGGCATTACAAATGAGGCGGATAAATCTGTCATCACCCTCATGTGGGACCCACTTGGGTTTCAGCTTGTTGTTTTCGAGCATATAAATACAATGATGTCTAAACGGTGGAGATCTCTTATCTCGGGAGATTCTTTTACCTAGAAGAAACAAGGATTTCTCGATCGACCATTCTTTTGGAGTTTGGCCAAAATTGACAGCACATCGCTCCCTCCAAATCTTCCAAACGGTCTCACTCCTGATGGCATTCCACAGCCTCGATGAGCAGCCGACCACCTCACCCAACAGCACCTGTTGCCAATTGATTTGGTGCGAGAGTCGCAAAACCCGTGCCACGTGATGCCAGACAACCCGGGACTTGGGGCAATCGAAGAACAGGTGAACTAAGTCTTCGATGCATCGATGACAATGTTTGCACCATGGCGGGACACCACAGATTTTATTAGCCCTTGCATTGGACCAGATTCCCTTATGCAAGATCTGCCACATGAGAAACGACTTTTTGAGCTTAATTAGGGGGTGCCAAATAGACATGAACTTTAGTTCCCATCGAAGTTTGGTCCACGAAAGGCACCACCTCTTGTTAAGGGTGTGGTGAACATCTACGTTCTCTTTGAAGTTGGGGATTGTGGATATTTTCTTACCATTGCTCCATTTGAGGCCCTCTAGGCAAGGAAGATCCAGTCCGGAGAGAAGGCGGGTAGTTGAGCGGTCCCACACCAAACATCTGCCTTGAAGAAGAGTCCATTCCTCGAGGGTAACTCTGTGTCTTGGGTCTAAGTCTTCGAACCTAATCCACTGGAAACAACAAATCACTCACTTTTGTAAGTAAAGGAGTATTTCAAAGTCTTTGAGAAAAATAATTTTCTTTGTAATGCTCTATTTTTGGGTTAACAGATTTAAGGAATTTATCTTAGGAAAATACATGGTGTTGAATCATTTTTACCCAAGCAATTTGGAGATTGCCACAGAAGATGAATCCTTAAAGTATTGCTATTGTGATTATCTCTATCAAGTATATGACTACAATAACATGAAGACAGATGAATCCCTAAAGTATTGCTATTGTGATTATCTCTATCAAGTATATGACTACAATAACATGAAGACTGACAGTGAATAGTGTGAATAGTGTTTTGGTACTCCTTGGTGTTACCTTGTCCCCCCTTGACAATCTTGCTTACATCTTATTTGTGAACCAATTTAGTAACCAATTTTTTTAATGGAGATTCGGCCAAAACCTACTCCCTCAAGCTTTAACTTTGAAAGTGCAAATGTACAAGTGAATAGGCATAATATCCACAAAACTCTCCAAATCCCATAAAGCAAAAATTAAACAAAATGACAACTCGATTAGAATTGGTTTAATTGGTCAAAGCCATTACATGTCCAACCCAAAGGTTGAACATTGAATCTCCACCTCAAGAGGCCAAACTAATTCCCCTCTCAACCATTTTTATTGTATCCTATTTTGTTGTTACTTTTTTTTTCGTTCTCCCCACGAAGTGAGAGAAATTATCTTTTCTTCCAGTATAATTCCACTTTTAATATATATATATATATATATATATATATATATATATATATATATATATATATATATATATATATATATATATATATATATATATATATATATATTAATAAAAAGGAGTTCGGCCTTAGCTTAATCTCCTGGACTTTAATTAAAATAAAGAAAAAAAGTTACAAGTGAATGGGACTAGTGCCCATGGGACCCCCCAAATCCCACAATGCAGGGGAGGAGTATGGCATGCTAGAGGGCATTTCAAATGAGGCGGATAAACTTATCATCACCCTCATGAGGAACCCATTTGGGTTTCAGCTTGTTGTTTTCAAAAAGATAAATACAGTGATGTCTAAACGATGGAGATCTCTTATCTCGAGAGATTCTTTTACCTAGGAGAAACAAGGATTTCTCGATTGACCATTCCTTAGGAGTTTGACCAAAATTGATGGCACATCGCTCCCTCCAAATCTTCTAGAGGGTTTTACCTCTGATGGCATTCCAGAGCCTCGATGAGCAGCCGACTGCCTCACCTAACATCACCTGTTGCCAGTTGATTTGGTTCGTGAGTCTCAATACTCTAGTCACGTGACACCAGATAACACGGGACTTGGGGCAGTCGAAGAACAGGTGAGCTAAATCTTCGATGCACTGATGGCAACGCTTGCACCATGGCGGCACACCACAAATTTTGTTAGCCCTTGCATTGGACCAGATACCTTTATGGAAGATCTGCCACATGAGAACGGACTTTTTGACCTCAATTAGGGGGTGCCAAATAGACATGAATTTTAGTTCCCACCGAAGTTTGGTCCAAGAAAGGTGCCATCTCTTGTTAAGAGGGTGGTGAACATCTATATCCTGTTTGAAGTTGGGGGTTTTGGATAGCATCTTACCATTTGAGGCCCTCCAGGCAAGGAAGATCCTGCAGGTGGTTGAGCGGTTCCACGCTAAACACCTGCTTTGAAGAAGAGTCCATTCCTCAAAGGTAACCTAACTGGTCTCTTGTTCCAGAGTTGTTTCCACTATTTGAACCCCTTGTTCCATAACCGCCTTGCAGTTTGGAGGTTCTAGGACTCCACCCCCCTAATGCCGCTGATCGGCCACTTCACTGATTCTGATGAACTGTTTGGCCTTGTTCCAACTCTTCCATAAGGAACACACGAGGCTAGAACCTTTAGGGGACACCGGGTGGGGGAGAACAAAAGCGTGAGAATCCTTCCAACCAGGATGGCCAACTTTTAATATATTAATATATTTCCACTTTTAATATATTAATATATTCTTGTTGAAATAAGACTGTTAATGGGGAAAAATATTTAGTCCCAAGCTTCAGGTTCAGGAATGGGGATTCTGAACGGATCTGAGAAACATGTGAATGACGTTTGATAGCGACAGGCGTCTCCAGTGTCAACTGCCTGTCACCTGACCATTTGGAAATCGGGGCCTATCCTGCATCCCAACTTGCAGGAATCATTGGAGACGTTAAGACCACCGGCTGGCATGACGTCCCGTCTAAACAAGCGGCATGGTCGTCAAGTTTCAACGCTTCCTCGTTGCCTCGTCCTCTCTTCTTCTCTTCTTAAGTTCCCAAGCTTACACAGCCTCACTCACATCAGTTATCATCCTCCATAAGCGTACACAGGAGTACCCTTTCTCGGGGATTTGTACGCGCAGGTAGCGAAGCCACAGGAGATGTGTGGTGGCGTAGGGGTATTCGAGAGCCTTCGCGCCATAGTTGCTCCCCCGAGTGTAACATCTCTCCTCCATCAGATTCCGCAGGCCATGGCAGATTGCGTCGACCAGGAAATCAAAACATCTGTCAGCGGGTATGACAAAGCGCCTCAAAATACACAGCTGCCTTCGTTCTCGGCTGGCATGGATTCACGGAACTGTGGTGGGGCGGTGTGGAATGAATGCGTCGGGATGGAAGTTCTTCCTGCACCTTCTATTGCCTCGGAAGAGCAGCTTGATTCTCCGACAAAGAAGTCCATGCCACGAATTCTGAGTATCAGACCCTTCTGCCCCGATGTCGACAAGAGCCTGAAGAACCCTTGTAGTCTTCTTCTTTCTGCGTCTCCTGACCATGATTTGGGTGTATCCAACTTAAGTACTGTTCCTGCGGAAAAAAGGTCTGGAAAGAGCTCCATATTCTGTACGCTATCTCCCACAAATGTCTATGAACCAGAAGCACAGGATCCACCCTTTGCCAACTTCTTGAAAGCTTGTTTCCGCTGTAGAAGGTGCCTCGGATTCGGCACGGATATCTATATGTACAGGTATTCCTCTCGCAGCAAAGCCTAAACTCGATCTTCTTCATTTCAAAGCATTCAGGATTAGTTTTCAGAGTTGCTGAGGTAGGATCGTCAGAGAATCTGACTAATCAGTGAGATGGAGGTTCACTAATCTGTTTGTCTGATCTGTTTCTTCGCTGTTCATAAAGTCGAGGTGGTCAGATGATTTTAGTACTCCTATATTTTCGTGAGGTTTGAACTCACACTTTTATGTCGGGCGTGAGGTTTGAGCCACCATCCAGGTAGTTCTGTGTTCTGATGGAGATCAATATTACGTAGTCTGTTCTTTGGGATGGAATCAGGTTCTTAGTCGTCATCCTCTACTTAGATAGAGGTGGAGTACATACCCTCGCTGCCCTTGACCATTGATTTTAGATCTTCATAACTACTGAGCATTTCTTGATCTAATACACTTTTAGAGTGGATTAAATGGTGTTGATTATATGTTTATTCGTTCTCCTGCAGAGGGGATATGGCATTCTGCAGCAACGACTGTCGATGTGAGTACATGCTCGAAGAAAATCGAAGCGAGCGCGTGCAACACCATAGCTCAACAAGGGCCTCCAGGGAGGAAGTTGATCGTCGCGCTGTCACTGAGAAGGTTTCTGTGCATGCTCCGATGATTTCCGTTCTGGGCTGAGATCTCACCATGGCCGAACTTAAACGTTGCAGAGAAATACCTGAGAATGAGAACCTGTATAGTTTTAACGAAACAGAAATTCAGATATACAAATATGTATGTACACGTCTTGTGTCTTCTGAACTTGGCAAGTTTTGTGCGATGGTGTACGTATGCAGAAGGGATGTTGAATTTGATGGATGAGTGTGCGAGGAATGATGGATGATTCGTAGCACACAATTGATCATGCATATAATATACGTTTGAAGGAATTATTATATGCTTATATGATAACTGTGCTTAGTCCATCGGAAGCTTCCTTAGTGGTTGATTTGTTCCTGTAAGAGTTTAATCTAGATCAATCTTGTGCACATGTACAAGGCACGGGTACTTGAAAAATTTGTTCCATGTTATTTTCAATAGCATACTCAAATTGTATTGAAAGTTAATATACAAGAACTATGGATTCCTTAGAATTGTATGTGTGAGTAATTAATACTGTGACAAAGACGAATTTTTTCTTTTATCTATTGATGCTGACAAAATGTATAAATGTCTAATCAGTTTTGTTCTCTCTGTTCCTGATCTTATCATATTTTTCTCATAGGTTTTCAAGCGCCGTTTAATCCAAAAATTTCAAATAGATCTCATCTAATAAATATAATTAGAGCTTTCACTTAGTGATCCACCCTTATTGTTATAAAAACGAGAGAGAGAGAGAGAGAGAGAGAGAGAGAGAGAGAGAGAGAGAGAGATTCTGTATTATTGGGAGGGAGTTCACGCGCAAGACAGATAACAGTCTGTCATCGTCATCTTCGCAGATCGTACAGAGAAGAGGACAATTATGAAAACCAGCTACCAAGTTGTACATGTGTGTCTCTCATCTAGGAGGAGATCTATTTGCAGTGCCCACGTGCTCTGTTCGTGTGCGGATACACTTGGAGAGACTCCCTCTACTTTGCTCATAAGCTATGAAAGCTCCTTTTACATTAAACAGAGTGAAATACAATGTTTGACATACCTGTGTGGTATAAATAAGAAATTCACATCTCCTTGTTCGGCCATTCCATCATCTTCTGCACTCTTATCTCTCTGGTTTCTGAAGTAACTTGTCTTCAAAAGGACTCGTATCTTGGTGTTCACAAATCTGATTAAACTGCTTAACTTCCTGTTGGTTCTCCGTTTGAGAGCCTCATGTCGAAGGAGTGAAAGCCAGTAGCTAAATTTTCGCTATTGTGGTTTTTGCAACACTTGTAAGTTTGCTGTTATGAATCCAGCATTTATAGGAGCGTTATGTATGGTTTTGCAAAGCTACTAACCTGCCAGTGTCCTGTGAGAAGCTCTTCTCTTTTGGAGAATATCCTGCAGAATTTCGGAGGTGGGAACCAGTGTTGTATTTTGACGGTCTACCTTGCCCTTCAGTTTTGAAGGGTAGCTACATATTATACCTGTATTTTGTATTTTTAATGTATTTTTTGAAGGTTAAATATTTTCTTTGGCTGTATTTTACGGTAAAAAATGGCCAAAACGGGCAATACGGCCGTCAAAAATCAACACTGGTGGGAACCTTCGTGCGGATGCTTCATGCAAGAATAGATGTGCTATCCTAATTTGTGATCCCAGCCATGTACTCCTCCTAAAAAGACTCCCACTGCCTCTTTTTTTCCATGCTTGAAGTGCCCTTCAGTTAATGGCACACAACTCAAGTGCCCTTTAAGTTGGGCTAGAGGAGGTTCACACCTCACTCCCCACAATGTAACATCTCCTTCCCCTCAAGTGCATGTTTGTCCTTAAAAAAATGGCATTGGAAGTTCTTCATGAAAAAAAGAAATAGTAAAAGATGAAATAGTAGAATTTGAATACTCCTTCGGAGTCCCATGTACCCTATGCATATGATCCCCTCTACTTAGTGTTTCCATATCCTTCCCCTTGAGGAGCCGCTTGAGAGGACATCTCAAAGGTGGGAAACGACTTTGGTTTGGTAGTTACCTTCTCTCATGTAGCAATGTCATCCATTCCATCCTTTCACATTACTAGGTTCTCTATATATAAGTGATTTCTCATGTGTTTTCTCGTGTACAGATTATTCTTTCTAGCTCATATGGGGATGGATTGAACATAGACACTCTATAATCTCACTATTAGGAATGAGGTTGTCATATTGAACTTTCTTTTAATCTTGCTCACATGAAAGATTAAAGGATCTCTCTAGAAGATAGAGTTAGTAATCCATATCTCTTATTCTCTTAAGTATTGTAAGTTGACCACAATACCCAAGAGAAATTTTTGGATAGGATCTCATCTTAATGGTTTTAGACCTAGAGGGAACTTTAAGATGTAAGATGTACATGGTCTTCTACATTCAGTTCAATCTTTTTTCTTTGAGGGTCGGCACATGCACTTGTTCTATCATGAGTTGACTTAATATTATTTTTTGCGAGTCCAAGCATTTCCTTTATCTTTTCCAAGAAATCATTTGCAGCCTTTACTCTCACATTTTGCAATCTAACTGTAACTATAGAAGGAGCTCTTAGTTGAAATATGTAGGTCAACATGAAGTATCTCCCATTGAAGAGCATTTGACATGTTGTATGCAAACTCTAGAATAGGTAAATACTCTCTAAAGAGCTCTTAGTTGAAATATGTAGGTCAACATGAAGTATCTCCCATTGAAGAGCATTTGATATGTTGTATGCAAACTCTAGAATAGGTAAATACTCTCTAAAATTAGTTTATAATTCGTTTATATATGTTCAAAAAGCATATCTTCTCGGATGAATGTGTTTGATAATGTTATATGCAAGCTCAAAAATAACGAAATACTCTTTCCAATTCATGTATCATTCGTTTACATATGCTTGAAGCATATATTCTAGGATTTGGTTACCTCTCTTAGCTTGCCTATCCATTTTTGGTTGTCTAACCGCATTCATTCTAGGTTTCATGTCTAACATTTTGAAGGTTGCTCTCTAAACGTGGCTACTAAACTTTTATCTCTATTTGAAACAACATTTAGTAGTAGAACATACATTTGGTATAAAGCTAGTTATATGGTCTAGTAGCAGAATACACAACTGGTAGAGAGCTATTAATAGAACATACAATTGATATAGAGCTAGTCCAATGGGTTGAGAAGAGTATTCTCAACCTCTCAACCTTATAATCATGTCATTTATTTCTTTAAATCACAAAATAAAGGAACATCTTGGGTGTCATGCTCTAGGTGTGTCATGATACTCATACAACATCTATTATGATCTATATATCTCTAGGGGTGCACACCTCATCATTATACAATAGATATCTATCATGGATATTGTAATTTTTCCACTTGAGTCCCATTTGAGCATTCGTTAATACTTCATTCCCCAATGGAATCTCATACCTTTGGATCCTCTTCTCAATGTGTTTACATATGTTAGAATATGCAGGATCAAATCTATACCTTCCTTTGATGGACTCAAGTAGCTTGCTAGTGATACGAGTGAAACTCAATCTATTGGGCATAGACATGTGGCTAAATGATTCTATCACCACATTAACTCTCCCTTTCTATAGCTAAACTCATAATCAAATTCCTAAGGGGGCTCTGCCCATTTGACCTTTGGATATTTTAGATCTATTTGATAAGAGAGACACTTGATCCTCTCTTCATCAAACACTATTCTAGCTTTGAACCATAAATATAATGATGAAACTTTTTCAACGCATGCATGATTGCATGTAACTTCTTATATGTAAGGTAATTTATTTAAGACACTTCAAGTTTCATTCTTATGAAAGAAACAAGACTATCATCTTGAATAGAAATTGCTCCTATAGCATAATCACTTGTATCAATCTCAAGCACAAAGGGTTGAGTGGGATCCACAATATGCAATAAAGAAGTTATGCCAATTGTTACTTTTAGCCCACGCCATACCTTTGCTTATCCCCCTAGTGAAATGTCTTTTCTTTCCCTTTCATCACTTTCATCATTGGAATAGCTATCTTGGCATTATTCCGAATGAGTCGGTGATAGAAGCTTGATAAATCTTTAAAAATTTGAAGTTCTTCTAGGTTCTTAGGATGTGGTCACTCCATAATAGCTTGTATTGTGTTATGATCCATGTGGATTCCCTCTTTGGAGATGATACAACCAATAATAAGATAGTTGCATCTTGAAGAATTCACACTTTGACTTCTTACCTAAGATTGAACTCTCCCATAACACTTGGATTTATTTTTTGTAAGTGTTCCATGTGTTCTCTTTTTATCTACTTTAGAACAAGATATTTGTGAGAAAAAAAGCAAAAAATAAGGCTTATGAATGATGTGTGTGCAACTCTCCTCCCATCCTTTTATATTCTCTTGTATTCTAAAAATAGCAATGATCTAGAATGGTCTAGTGCTACCATGTGGCCCTCATACAGCACTCATCCCCATTACTACTAAATACTTTAGGATATCCCACGAGCTTGGGACCTTGGCTATGGATGGCCCTTGTCCCACACACACATGGAATGATCCCTGTGGACCAATGTCTGACACCCTCTCCCCCTTCTAAAGATCATTGTCCTCAATGATCAATGAGGGAAAGTACTTGCGAATGAGAGCTTTTGATTCCCAAGTAGAGTTAGTAAGTGGTAATCCTCTCCAAGCTACTAGATACTCCTAGATGACATGGTTCCTCAACCGTTTATGTCTTCGATCTAGTATCTTGATTAGAGAATGATTTGTGCTATCACTTTCTTGCAAAGAAACTATACCGTCTATTAGATTATCCTCCTTGGAAATATGCTTTCTAAGTTTACTAACATGGAACACTGGATGGACTCTACAATCTGGAGGAGGACTTGGTTCTAATCGGTATGCACCATCACTTAGCTTTTTTGACTATCTTCCAAGGTTCACAAAAGCTTGGTGAGAGCTTACTACACTTGCCTATGAATAGTGAATTAGATCTAGCTAGTACGTGAAGAAAGACTCTGTCTCCTTTCTCAAAGGATCTAGGAAATCTTTTCTTGTCTGCATACTCTTTTGCCTATCAGCTGCAAGATCCATCTTGGCATCAGCTACTATATTCTCTTTGCCTCTTCTATACAAGATTTCCATGTGAAACTCTTGCATGAGCTCAACCCAACGAGCTTGTCTGCCTCTAAGATCTGGTTGACTACAAAAGGACTTGAGTTTATGGTGATCTGTGTATATCTTAAATCCTGCACCATAAAGATAATGTCTCCTGGCTTTAAGTGCATACACCACTGCATACAATTCCTATTCATGCACTAGACAAGTGAGCTATGCACTACTCAATTTCTACCACTTTGAGTATAGGAGCCTCTCAAATAGCATGTTTTAGAGTGTCAAAACTTTCTTGCTAGTCTCGTTTCCATGCAAATGGAACTTTGCCTTGAAGCAAGTTCATCATATCTTGACCCCATTGCCTGAGACCACATGCACTAAATACTCTATCCTCAAAAGAAACAACTGCGTCTTCTTTGGATTTACATACAACTGATTCTCTTTTAAAATGTTCAATACTAATCTTAGATGATTTTCATGCTCATGCACAATTCTGCTATACCCTAATAGATCATCAACAAAATCTACAACACACTTTCCAATGAATGGTCGCAAAATGTCATTCATTAACATCATAAATGTAGCTACTGCATTATTGAAACCAAATGGCATGACTAAGTACTCATAATGCCCAAAACCGGTCCTGAAAGTTGTTTATATACATCATGATCTTTTACCCTATTCTGATGGGATATCTGTGCTTGATAGTAATCTTACTGAGTTCTTGGTAGTGGACATACATCCTACAAGATCTGTCTTTCTTCTTCACAAGAAGAACTAGTGCTACAAAGGGTGAATATCTGTGTCTAATCAGCCCTTTCTGTAGGTACTCATCCATGACCTTGCGGACTTCAGTCTCCTCCTACAGACTCATTTGAAATGGTGGCCGAGCTGTCGGACTCGCTCCTGGTACCAATTTGATTCTATGCTCTATGTTCTTGTATAGAAGCAAACCTAAAGATAATCCTTTCAAGAATAACTCTTGGAATTCTGCTCTTGCTTAGTTTGAAAGTGTTTGAGCATTTTAGCTAAAGTTTCCATGACTACATAAATTCATCATAATACACAAAGAATACACAAAATAAAAAGAATAACATAGCAAGGAATACAGGTGCATAATGATGGTTAATAGGACATAATTTGTTGCTATATAATTGCATAAAGTGTGGCAACATGCGTCGAATGCCCAATGTAGGTTAAACAATGAAAACTTTGATGTTCTTATCAACGTGTGGAGCGACGGGCATTGCCACGGTTACATTGAGCATTGCTAAAGTGACGATATAAGAAAGCATCGCATAAGCGACGCTAAATTGCATTGCATAAACGATGATAATTAGCATCACTTATACGATGCTATCTGCAGATGAATTTACGATGGTTAAGCATCCATTACACAATGGTTTTTTTATGAAAAAAATTAATAACGTTGGAGGCCCTTTGATCGACATCTACACGCATCTCATCGAAGAGCTCTCCAACATTCACAATTCGCTATGCTTACGAGCTGAAGCAATCACTTGATAATTTATTGTTTTGTCTAATCTCTATCTTATTGTCTCTCTCTCTGTTTCTCTCCTTTCTACCTCTTTCTCTCTATGAATTATCTCTCTCTCTCTGTCTCTCTCTTTCTCTCTCTCTCTCTCTCTCTCTCTCTCTCTCTCTTTATTGCAGGTTATTCAAGAAGTTAACCAATCAAAAATATGGCTAACTATTGTAAGTACAATTTCCATTCTTTGTATATCATTTGAATTGTGTTATTTTCATTAATTAGCATACTCACGCTTATTGATATGCACATATACACTTATACATGAAGATGCACGTTCACACATATACACATGCACATACACACATACATGTGCACATACACTTACACATACACACACATACACATACACACACACACACATACACATGTATATGCACAAAAATTTCTACAAACACATAAAAAGACTTGCATACATGCATTATTGCATATATACGTACACATACACACATTAACACATACTTAAATACATGTATATGCATATCCACATGCATGCACATTCACATGCATGCATATACACATGGATGCAAATGGAAATGCATCCACATGCACATGCATGTTTCATACATATACACATGCATATACATACACTTGTATATCTTTATACACACACACACATACACATACATATGCACATACATACATATACACACACATACACATATATACACATATATATGTACATACATACACACACATATGCACATACACACACATACACATGCAAATACATACATATACACATATACATGCACATACACACATATACACATACACTTACACATATACATGCACATACATACATATACACATACATATGTTGGAACATCAAGCTTACACTATGCTTGAGGTGGATTTGATCTACATCAAAGGCTATCGCGTCGAAAGAATATCCGTTGGAGAGTTCTTTTTCATATGCTCATTTATTGTATTTTTTGAGAATATTTTGATGGCTCATTTACCGTTGTAAAAGCCTTGAGTTGTACACATGTAAAGGTACAAATATAGGGCCAAAATCCCACGAAATTTTGGTAGTTGAAGTTGCATTCAATCAAGCAATCAATCACCTAAAAGTAGATCAATCAAGATCTTCACTTTTCCTAGATTGTAGGGAAGTGAATTGATTCCCTCCAACAACCATTCCCACCTTCATTTGAATTCAAATTCAAGTTGTAAAAGTCGTGGAACACTCATAGAGGCTATATAAGGAGTTGAAATCACTTGTACATTACATGGAAGCAATATACATACACTCGTGACCATCATTGTCTTGCTCCTTCAATTTTCTGCATCATCTTCTTCACCAACAGTAATCTTGCAGAGGCTGCTGCTCTCTCCTCAGAGCTCCAAATTGAGTGCAAGAGGACTCATTGGAAAGGTATCAGTGTCTAGTTTATGCCTGTAAATTTTCAAAGCATTTGGTTCAGCAGATTTGGAGAAATCTTAGTTTTTCTGCCTCGGGGTCAATCTCTGCGTATTCCTGAAAAATAGGAAGTACCACCGGTGAATGTCGCATTCATTCCTATAGCATATTTTGCTTATTCCTTATACTTTTGTGCATTCCATACACTCAACCCTATGTGTATCACTCCCATAAAAGGATTTTTTCTAATTGTAATCACGCTGGTCGCTATGGGCATTTGAAGTTCATTGTCTCTTCCATAGATAGTAAGTTTTTTGAGCTAGTCGACCCGCGAACCTATCTGTTTTGTATCGACTCATTCTCCTTGATGCTCCAAGGTACATAGTGTGTTTCTTTGCACTTATAGCATGCCTATAAGGTCTATTTGAGTCTCCAAAAGCTCAAGGGCTGGTCTTGTGCCGGTTGGCTTGACCAAACTTCATCACTTCGAAACACACTTTTCTACCTTCGACAAGCTTCTCCAAGTTCTTTCAGTGGTATCAGAGCTAGATCAAGATGGGTGACGGCTTTCCCTCAATGATCGAGAAGCTTGATCGACACAACTACGCGGCTTGGCAAATCAGAATGGAGGCCTACTTGCAAGGTAGAAATCTTTATGGAATTGTAGCAGGTGATGAAGCTATGCCTATTCCAAGATCCAAAGGAGGACCTACACAAGAGGAGACAGATAAGCTCACACTTTGGTGCGCAAGGGATGCTCAAGCAAGGTCGTACATACTAAACTCTATCTCTGACTTTCTATTACCACATATTAGAGGATGCAAGACATCTCAAGAGACTTGGGATGCCCTGGAGACTTTCTTTTCTGCTAGTACCAAAGCAAAAAAGAATCATCTTTGGAACGAGTTCAACCAAATGAAGAAGACACCTAAACAAACCATCACAGAGTTTGTTACCAAGGTCAAAGAGGTTGCGGATCAGTTAGCATCCATTGGAGAGCTGATTGAAGAAGAGGTCATCATGAGGCAAATTCTCAACGGCATTCGAAGTGATAAGCAATGGCAATCCTTCACGACGGCCTATGATCTCATCATGGATGTGCAGACTCCAGACTTTAACATCTTTCTTGGACAACTCTTCAATCAAGAAGCCAACAATAGCATAAAGGAAGGTAACTCTTATCATGGTAATTCAACGAGTGCTCTATATGCAGATAAGAAGGATAAGAAGCAGAAAGGCAAGAAGAAGGAAGAAGATGAAGAAGAGACTTCCCAAGCCAACTTCGCAAGCAAGAGCAAGTGGAAAGGGAAGAAGAAAGGACCAAAGCAAGACAAAGCCAAAGGTCAGAATGTTCAACCTTGTGCCATATGCGATAAGACCAACCACACCACTCAGAACTGTTGGTTCAATGGGAAGACCCAGAAAGGAAGTGGAAGAGGTGGATATGGCGGCAATAGAGGCAGAGGTGGACACAACTTCAACAACAACAATAGAAGCTATAATAGAAGGGACTACAACAATTATTCAGAAGATCAACCACATGAAGACTCATTACTTCTTATGAACCTAAGCCACAAAGAAGGTAAAGAAGATGATCATTTGTTCTACATAGATTCAGGATGCTCGAATCATGTTGCAGGCAACATTGCTCTTCTATCTGACTTGGAAAGTCCAAAGCATAGACATGAAGTGCAAACAGGGGATGACACGAAGCACAATGTGGAGAAGATTGGTAATGTCAAAGCTTCCAATGGCAGGACAAACATTCTGAGTAAGGTTCTCTATGTACCCACTATCACTAAAAACCTAATAAGTGTAGGCCAAATAGTTGAAAAAGGCTTGCAAGTTAGGTTCACCCAACATGGAGCTTTTGTGGAAGATCCATGTCAAGGCTTCAAGAAGATAGCCCGAGGTGAGAAGCATGGTAGGCTCTTTACTTTTGAAGTAGGAGATACCAGGAACATAGCTCTATTCAACTTTGGGTCTCAAACCCTAAGTGAGCTTGAAGTGTGGCATAAGAGACTTGCTCATGTGAATGAAAGAACCTTGAAGGATATATGCAGGGATCAAAGTGTTCTAGGACTGCCGAACATATCAAAGCAACACATGATCAACAGGTGTGATGCATGTCAGATTGGGAAGGCACAAAGACAACCATTCAACCACAAAGGCTACATCCACAACAACTTATTGGACTTAGTACATACAGATGTATGGGGACCAAGTCAAGAACCTTCATTGGCAGGATCAAGGTATTATGTCTCATTTATTGACGACCATAGTAGATGGACTGTTCTATACTTTATCAAGAGTAAGAATGAAGTATTTGATTGCTTCAAGAAGTATCTTGCACATGTGGAGAACCATACATGTAGATCACTAAAGAAGCTCAAATCTGATGGAGGGGGAGAATACTTCTCCAAAGATTTTGATGAGTTCTTGTAGGATAAAGGTATCAAAAGGGAAGTGACTACCAGGTACTCTCCTCAACTAAATGGAATTGCAGAGAGGAGAAACAAGACATTAGTTGGATCAGCCCGAACAATGCTTGAAGAGAAGAAGTTGCCACATTATCTATGGGCAGAAGCTATTTCAACTGCAGTGTACCTTGTCAATCGACTACCATCCAAATCACTTCAAGGTATGGCTCCTTATGAAGCATGGCATGGAAGAAAACCTAGTCTTGGACATTGCAAGGTTTTTGGTTGTTTAGCTTATGTTCATGTACCATCACAAATAAGAGGTAAGCTAGATGAAAGGGCAACAAAGGCAGTGTTTATTGGATATGATTCAACTCAGATGGGTTACAGGTTCTTCAATCCTTCAACCAAGCAATTCACTACAAGTAGAGATGTTGTGTTTGAAGAACACAGGTCTTGGTATGATGAAGACAAACAAAAGGTAACACTACCATATGATCTTGATTCTGACTCTCATCAATTAGGAAGGAAGCATGATACACAGGTCTAGGATCCAAGAAGTGATACAGACGATGACCAAGATGAAAGAGAAAGGGATTACAAGCTATGGAAGTCAAGAGGCAAAGCAAAGATGCAAGAGGTTGGAGAATGCTCCAAACAAGCACCTAGAAGATCAGCAAGAGAGAAGAAACAACCAGAAAGGTATGGATATGATTCCACATTTGTTACAAAGCATTCAATCTACTTGGCAAAAGACTCTATTTCAGAGGAACCCTCAACCTATGAAGAGGCAAAGGGAAACCCTAATTGGGAAAAGGCCATGAACGAAGAGATAGATGCATTGAAGGAAATGGACACTTGGGATTTGGTTCCAATGTCACCGAATCAAAAGGTAATTGGTTGCCGATGGGTATATAAAGTTAAAAGAAATTCAGATGGATCAGTTTGCAGGTACAAGGCAAGATTAGTTGCCAAAGGATGCTCACAAACTCATGGTATAGACTATGAGGAAACATTCTCACCGGTTGCAAAGATGATTACAATCAGGACATTGATAAGTGTAGCTGCTGCAAGGAATTGGAGACTCCTCCAACTTGATGTGAAAAATGCATTCTTAAATGGTTGGATAAGTGAAGAGGTATACATGTCACAACCACCAGGTTTTGAAAACCCTAATCATCCATCTTATGTTTGCAGACTTAAGAAAGCATTGTATGGATTGAAACAAGCTCCAAGAGCTTGGAATTACAGGTTGGTTACATATCTTCAAGACCAAGGGTTCAAAGCTAGCAGCTCAGATCCTTCTCTATTCATCAAAAGGGATCACAATGAGGTTATCTATCTATGTGTATATGTAGATGATATTATTGTGACAGGTGATGATCTAAATGGCATTCAAAGGATCAAGAGACACATGCAAGAGGAGTTCAAAATCAGTGACCTAGGTGAGCTCACATATTTCCTAGGTATGCAGGTGATATATACAGATGAAGGAATGTATTTGACTCAAAGAAGATACATTCAGGATCTTCTTCTCAAGTTCAAAATGGAGAACACTAAACCTGCAGGTACACCTTTGGAGATGAATCATAAACTTAGTGTTTATGAAGGTGAGAAAATTGAAGACATAAAAGAGTATCAAAGCTTGGTAGGTAGCTTGATATATGCTACTCACACAAGGGCAGACATCTCATATAGTGTGGGAGTGCTTAGTCAGTTCATGCACTCACCGAGAAGACCACACATGGATGCGGCTAAGAGAGTACTTAAGTATCTCAAAGGTACAATCAACGAAGGTATATTCTATCCTTACTCTTCCGATTTGGATATCAAAATCTACTCAGATGCAGATTGGGCAGGAGCTAAGGATGATAGAAAAAGTACATCTGGTTACTTAGCATTTGCAGGTTCGAAGCTAGTGTCATGGAGTTCCAAGAAGCAACCAACAGTTGCTTTATCCTCAACTGAAGCAGAGTACAGAGGCTTGACCATAGCAACTCAAGAGGCAATATGGTTAAAAGCATTGTATACAGATTTGGGACTTGTGAGTTCCAAACCTCACATATTTGGAGATAATGTAAGTTCCATGCATCTAGCGGCAAATCCTATTTTTCATGCGAGAACCAAGCATATAGAAGTCCATTATCACTTCATCAGGGAGAAGCTCATGGCAAAGGAGATTGACATTTCTTTTGTTCCGACTGAAAAGCAAGTAGCAGATATGATGACAAAGGCACTTGATGGAATAAAGCTTTGTAGATTCAAAGCTATGGCAGGTATTCAACCTATCAGAGAATGAAGACTCAAGCATACTTTAGCTTGAGGGGGAGCTGTTTGAACATCAAGCTTACACTATGCTTGAGGTGGATTTGATCTACATCAAAGGCTATCACGTCGAAAGAATATCCGTTGGAGAGTTCTTTTTCATATGCTCATTTATTGTATTTTTTGAGAATATTTTGATGGCTCATTTACCGTTGTAAAAGCCTTGAGTTGTACACATGTAAAGGTACAAATATAGGGCCAAAATCCCACGAAATTTTGGTAGTTGAAGTTGCATTCAATCAAGCAATCAATCACCTAAAAGTAGATCAATCAAGATCTTCACTTTTCCTAGATTGTAGGGAAGTGAATTGATTCCCTCCAACAACCATTCCCACCTTCATTTGAATTCAAATTCAAGTTGTAAAAGTCGTGGAACACTCATAGAGGCTATATAAGGAGTTGAAATCACTTGTACATTACATGGAAGCAATATACATACACTTGTGACCATCATTGTCTTGCTCCTTCAATTTTCTGCATCATCTTCTTCGCCAACAGTAATCTTGCAGAGGCTGCTGCTCTCTCCTCAGAGCTCGAAATTGAGTGCAAGAGGACTCATTGGAAAGGTATCAGTGTCTAGTTTATGCCTGTAAATTTTCAAAGCATTTGGTTCAGCAGATTTGGAGACATCTTAGTTTTTCTGCCTCGGGGTCAATCTCTACGTATTCCTGAAAAATAGGAAGTACCACCGGTGAATGTCGCATTCATTCCTATAGCATATTTTGCTTATTCCTTATACTTTTGTGCATTCCATACACTCAACCCTATGTGTATCACTCCCATAAAAGGATTTTTTCTAATTGTAATCACGCTGGTCGCTATGGGCATTTGAAGTTCATTGTCTCTTCCATAGATAGTAAGTTTTTTGAGCTAGTCGACCCGCGAACCTATCTGTTTTGTATCGACTCATTCTCCTTGATGCTCCAAGGTACATAGTGTGTTTCTTTGCACTTATGGCATGCCTATAAGGTCTATTTGAGTCTCCAAAAGCTCAAGGGCTGGTCTTGTGCCGGTTGGCTTGACCAAAGTTCATCACTTCGAAACGCACTTTTGTACCTTCGACAAGCTTCTCCAAGTTCTTTCAACATACACATGCACATGCACATATACATGCATATGCATATACACTTACACATGCACATGCACATACATACAAATACACACACATGCACATGCACATGCACATGCACATACACATACATATGCATATACACTTACACATGCACATGCACATACATGCATATACACATATACATATGTACATACATACATATACACACACATATACATGCACATACATACACACATATATGCACATATACACACATACACATGCACATACATACATATACATATGCACATACATACATATACACACATATACACATTCACTTACATATATACATGCACATACATACATATACACACATACACATGCACATGCACATGCACATACACATACATACACACGTATGCTTACACATGCACATGCATATACATGCATATACACACATACATATGCACATAAATACATGCACATATATATTCATAGATACATACATATACATGCATATAGACACACTTACAAAAAAAATAGATATATACCTACATGTGCATATATACATTTTATACACACACAAGCACACATAAATATAAATGAATTATATAGTTAAAGTAATAAAACACATGGTAAATATAAAAGAGAATAAAAATCAATAGAACAAGAATTTTCATTACTTAACACCATACACACAATTCAAAAAATAATACTCGAATGAACAATATATAGATTATATATATATATATATATATATGAAAATACATATCCAATGTCATAATCAAGAATCCTAATCATCATCATTATCATCATCTTGATCCTCATCATCATGATCATCCACATGACCTGATGTATCTGTAGTGGCATCATGGGTAGTGATGTGAGCACTCTGTGACGATTGAGATCGTCCCTCCTGTGTCTGTCTCTCCACCTCATCCATATCTACCTCTCCATAATACTCTTGTATTACATATAACAAACACAAATAAGTAAACCATACAAAACAATCCATAAAAATAAAATATCTATATGAAATTTAATAATACTCACAAATGCATCCAGATGATCTCACATATAATTGCTAAAATGCTGATATCCAAAATGTGTAGCATACTCGATCTCATGTTTCGTAGGATATCGACCATAATCCTTTCACTGCATTGAAACAAATAAAAAAGATTAGTCTCTTGCCACTACAACAGATCGAGCGTATACTGAGGTTTTTACGGAGGGAAATGAAGGTGCCTATTTTTGCCCCGATGTTGGTGTAGATGTCGGTATGCATGTCGGTACTAAAGTGCCAGTATCTACGCCGGTATGGACATCGGTATGCGCGTCCATATGAGCATCGGTATGGGCGTCAGTATGGCATCGGTATGGGCGTCAGTATAGACCTCGGTATTATCGAAGCCCATGTCGGCGCCCATATCGACGCCTTTACTGGGTGTACCGTCGCATATACCGTCGCTCGCTGGGTGTACCGATGCTTATTTCGATGACATTACTGGGAGTACCGTCGCGTATACCGACGACCATATCTGCAAGATTTTTTTTCGGCAAAGTGTGTTGTCTTTTGCTACAACAACATTACCATGATGTTTCTTAACAAAAGACAATACACTCTACCCAAAAAAAACCGAGTACATGTGATGTGTACTCTAATGTCAACCGAAATATGATTTATAAAACAAAATATTATTGGACACAAAAGAGATAATCAGAATGAACCATGAACCATGTACAAAAAAAGTTATATATTTCATAAATGAAGCATGTACAAAAGTGTGGCAAACCACTGTCATATATGATGCTTTTACAAAATGTGGCAAAGCAATGCATTTCCATATAAAAATCAAATACAAAATTTTGGTGTGCCACTGCCATACACATGCAAAGAATGTTCCATATCAATAGTCCTGCAACAAAGAACATTAATGGAATGAGATAAATTCACATGAAATTTACAAACAACAAGTAAAAACCAAGTTTATAAATTAATCAGCTCATCGCACACGCTCCCATGAAACGACCACACCGTGTCCCTCCAAGTCCTCCAATAGTGCAGTCAATCCAGATGATATCCGTAAGCCTCCTTCGTTTGTGTTGGAGGATGACCCATTGCCAGCTCCTGCAACAAATATACAAAACATTAGAGGAACATACATGAGAAACTTAAAAAAAATAAATACATTAAATGAAATGGTACTTAGAAACTCATGATGCATGGTTTCATATCCGCCGCTGCCCAAATGTGACGGTCCAATCGTATCTAAATGTTCGGCTATGGCATCTCGCTGCTTGCGATATCGGTCAGGAGTCTGCTACTGCTCATCGCGAATCACATCCCACTCCTTAGCATCTAACCATACAGGCTTTGGTAAGCCTGGTCTGAAAGCATCACAAGCCTCGGATCATCGATGGGACATAACCTCACGTGTGGTGTGCAGAATCCACTCTGAATTGACAAGAGTCTGTCCATCGGCTGGTCAAAACTCCTGATAAATCGTTTGTGTGATATAATTCTTCCGATCTTTATCCTGTTCACTCCATTTCAGCATGATAGAGTGCCCAAACTGTATGGAGCAAAACTGTCATATGCATGCACGCATTGCTTTGCTAGCCGCATCCATCATCGGAGCTCCATCTCGGATACTATACACCTTGGAGTCATCATGGTCATGAGCACCCCAAGGTGTACGTGGTGTTCCACGTGGTGTTCCACGTGGTGTTCCACGTGGTGTACTGTGTGGCATACCTACATCTGAGGTACTCATCCTAGGAGTAGAAGCGGGCGACACAACATCCATCGCACTTCCTCCACATCAGCCGCCTCCTCCAAACCTACCTGTAGATCCACTCCTAGAACCTCCTACTCCAGAGCGTGACCTCGACCTACGAGACACGCGAGAACCTATAACGCACTGAGGTGTCAAATGCACATGTCTACTACTAGACCCAGTAGGGGATGGCTGAAAAGATGTCCGTGGTGGAGTCACAAAGCTAGGAGACATACCTCTTGCGAAAGTAGCACCACCCCCAAGAGTGACACTAGCCAGAGTGACACGAGCGGGAGTGACATCGGTGGGAGTGAGGCCCGCGGGAGTGAGGCCGGCTGGAGTGAGGCCGCCAGGAGTGAGGCCGCCAGGAGTGAGGCCGGAAGCAGTGCTACCACTAGCGATCCAATACTGTGATGCAGCAGCCATATACACAGGAGGTACGTGGGAGATAAACTCTAAAAACTGCTCCTCTATCATGGAATGTGGAGTGACTGGAGAACTGTCTCCCATCGTGCTCTGTAACAAAAGAACTCAAATAATTAGCATGTGATAATAAAGGTAATATAGAGAATAAAGAAAAAAGTATGTACAAGTGTTTTATTCAAAAATCCTCTAATCTAGCATCCTCTTGAAGATCCGATGCATCGAGAATATCTATCTCTATATTGATGGCTTCTAAATCACTTGCTATGCTGGTTTCTTCCTAATCATTGTCTATCGCTTCGTCTTCTCGAACAATGACGTCTTCTTCAATGACCTCTTCTTCTCGAACAATGATCTCTTCCTCCTCGACTATCGAATGAATCTCTGAGTCCACTACAGATGGACTTTCTTCTACATATATGTTCTCAAAAATTTATCTACTAGTGTTCGGGAAGTACAAATGTATCCCTTTCATTTGTCCATAATTTTGTGGAGTTGACTTGAAGCAAACCGCTTTTATCCATCCTCACTGTTGCGTTTCTTCCAAAGGTGACTACTTTGAACCATTTCACATCAAAAACAAAATAATCAAACTTCCTAAAAGATAGTTTCAAGATATCTTGAATCACACCACAATAATCTAGCAGGCCGTCTTGAACATTATCATCTCTTGCACTCTCTCTACTTTTTTGCAAAAAGTTTATCATCACCCCACTATCAAAAGTAGACCTATTTTTATCGATTCGTGCGATCCGAAAGTGTCGTCCATGATACCATAGTGCACCGTATTTACGACATATGTAGAAACTGAGTTATGAATACAAGAGACTCTTATACAAGCCATCCCTCTGCCATGCTACCCTCTGGATGTGCTCTCTGTCAAACAAACCCTTTTAATGTCTTCATAAAGCACTCTAAGAAGAACAACCATCGACTATGGAGAGTTCTTGCTATTGCAACTTCATCTACCACATGAACTAGTAAATGAAGTTGAATAGTGAGAATACTTGTGGGAAAGTATTTCTCTACCATACAAACAGCCTCGATAGCATTGAGTTTCACTAGCAAACTCTGGCCACTTACTATCTATGTGCTTCCAAGCATCAGAGTTAGCAGGCACTCGCATTACACCATCTATAGACCTGCTCTTTGTATGCCATGACATTAACTCAGCTATAGATTTGCATCTAAACATGTTCTTAATTCATGGAATGATAGAAAAGTGGCAAAGAACCTTTGCGGGGATTGCTTCGCCTACAAGGTCTTCTCTAAATCTATTTGCTCCACACGTTGGACATATGTGGAGATGCTCATACTCATTCCGAAAGAGGATGCAATCATTCGGACAAGCATGAATTTTAGTGTAATCCATTCCAATGGACTGTAAACGTTTTTTTGCATCTTCCTGTGTTGGAGGCATGTCATTGCCCTTTGGCAAAAATTGATCTTTAAGAAGCCTGCAATAAGCAATTAAAACGATATTAGTAAATAAAGGTATTTTGATACAACAATGAAAGCCAATTTGTTCTCCCCTTACCTCAACAATTCAGTGACACTACTATCCGACCATCCATAAATGGACCGCAGATTGAGCATCGTGAGTGATGCACGTAGTACAGATATCTTTGCTCCATTGTAAAGTGGTAAACGAGCTAGTCTTTGCATGTTTTCATATTCTTCATCGACTTCTGATCGTGGAAATTTTGTTGTGTCCATGAAACTCTCGACATCTTCTCCACCATAATGATCTTCGTCCATCTCATAAAATGCTTCAAGCATCTCTTCCATATGTTCATTCTGTGTAATATTATTAGTACTTGCTTGTACGTCTAAGTCCTTCTTTGTTCTCTTTTGTCCACGAGAGGTTACCGATGCAATGTCGTTTGGGTCCATCTGCTCACCTGGGGGACCATGCGAATGGTAGCGTAGGTTTTCTAGTCGACTCCTATCAAAGGATCCATACTCTCTAACATGTGCATTACAAATCTATCATTTTCGATAAATTTGATAGTTGCACTGAGTGCAAGGACATGCCATTTGCTCCTCCGGATCCAAAGAAGCCATCTACTACAATATGGACATTTTAGATCATTTGTTTTTTTTATTAAACCTAAAAATCATACTCCTAAAGACTTAAACCTAAAATACTAAAACCTAAATACTTAAACACCTAAAAAAACCTTAAACCCTAATCTTAAAACCCTAATCTATCTAATTATCCTATTTTATCTATATATTCAGATTTTTTATTAATTAATCCTATTTTTATATATTTATATATATATATATATATATATATATATATATATATATATATATATATATATATATATATATATATATATATATATATATATATATATATATATATATATATATATATATATATGCAATTATATATATTTAATTAAATTATTTAAAACACTATTTATATTTATATTTATTTATCTATATAATTATCCTTTTATATATATATTTATTTATATATTTAGATTTTTTCCTTAATTAATCCTATTTTTTAAAATTTAACTATATATATTTAATTATATATATTTCATTAAATTATTTAAAACACTAGTTCTTTTTATATTTATTTATCTATGTAATTATCCTATTTTATATATATATATTCATTTATATATTTAGATTTTCTCATTAATTTTTTTCTATATTTTCTTTTTATATAAATTTATTTGAGTTATATGTATGCTTAAATCCTAAAACCCTAATCTTAAAGATCTAGACTTAAAATATGTATATTTA
The DNA here is from genome assembly GCA_020310875.1 of Ceratopteris richardii. Taxonomy (NCBI): domain Eukaryota; kingdom Viridiplantae; phylum Streptophyta; class Polypodiopsida; order Polypodiales; family Pteridaceae; genus Ceratopteris; species Ceratopteris richardii. The sequence continues at coordinate 112,728,829 of CM035423.1, read as the reverse complement.
TGTATGCATGTGTATCTACATGTATATATGTATTATATGTGTATGTGTATGTGTGTATATATGTTATGTAGGTGTTAAAACCTCAAAACCCTAATCAGAAAGACTTAGACTTAGACTTAAAATACTAAAACCTAAATACTTAAACACCTATAAAAATCTAAACCCCTTAATCCTAAGACCCTAATCCTATTTTATATATATGTTTATTTATATATTCAGATTTTTTTCTTATTTTTTGTATATTTTTTCTTAATATAAATGTAATTGAGTTATATGTATGCCTAAACCCTAAAACTCTAATCTTAAATATCTAGACCTAAAATATGTATGCATGTGTGTATATGTGTATGTGTGTCTATGTATGCATGTGTGAGTATATGTGTATGTGTGTGTATGTATGCATGTGTGTGTATGCATTCATGTGTGTATGTGTGCAAGCATGTGTGCATGTATGTGTGTGTGTGTGTGCATGTGAATGTATGCATGCATGTGTGTATATGTGTATGTATCTATGCATGCATGTGTGTATATGTGTGTATGTATGCATGTGTGTACATAGGTGTGTGTATGTATGCATGTGTGTAAATGTGTGTGTGTGTATGCATTTGTGTATATGTGTATGTGTGTGTATGTATGCATGCATGTCTGTATATGTGTATGTGTGTGTATGTATGCATGCATGTGTGTATATGTGTGTATGTATGTGTGTATGCATATGTGTATATGTGTGTGTGTATGTATGTGTGTATGCATGTGTGTGTGTATGTATGCATGTGTGTAAGTATGCATGTGTGTATATGTGTATATGTGTATATGTGTGTATGCATGCATGTGTGTATATGTGTGTATGCATATGTGTATATGTGTGTGTATGTATGTCTGTATGCACGTGTGTGTGTATGTATGCATGTGTGTATATATGTGTGTGTATGTATGTGTGTATGCATATGTGTGTGTATGTATGCATGCGTGTATATTTGTATGTGTGTATATGCATGCATGTGTGTATATGTGTGTGTATGTAAGCATGCATGTGTGTATATGTGTGTGTATGTAAGCATGCATGTGTGTACATGTATGTGTGTATGTGTGTATGTATGCATGTGTAAATTTGTATGTATTCATGTGTAAATGTGTATGTGTGTGTGTGTATGTATGCTCTATTTTCCTATCTCTATCTTCCTTTCTTTCATCATTCTTTATCTCTCACTCTCTCTCTCTTTATCTCTCTCTCTCTCTCTCCCCCCTCTCTCTCTTTCTCTCTCTTTCTCTCTCTCTCTCTGTCTCTCTCTCTCTCCTCTCTCTCTCTCTATATCTCTCTCTCTTTCTCTCTCTATCAATAGAGAATAAAACAATCACCTACAAGTATGTCCCTCTTTTGGATCATTGTCGTCAAAGCGTAATGTATGTCGTCTATCATCGAATTCCAAACAATCGACGCCAAATAACTTCCGCAAAATCAAAGAGAAAAGAAATTATAAGACCTAAAGCATAGAGAAAGACAAAGGCTAACAGTACGCGCACCACTTACCAAGATGTGAGATCTAAACCGACAGAGTGTGTGTGTGTGTTAGAGAGAGAGATCTCTGTGTGTGAGTGTGTGTGCACAAGGCAATGCAGGTCGCAATTCGGTTCACGCACGTAAGTTTGGCAGAAGACAAACAGTACTCAAATATGCACAAAAATGTGAAGTTTTGCTCTCGGGTTCTTGGTATGTTTAAAACACGGCCTCGGTATGGGCATTGGTATGGGCATTGGTATGGGCGTCGGTAACTTCCAGTAAATTACCGACGCCCATACCGACGCTTATACCGATGCCCATATCGACGCTCATACCGACGCATTTAAGTGACCTTTTCCAATGTTTATACCGATGCCGAGAGTGACCGTCAGTATAGGCAGCGTCGGTATGCCCTTCATATGTTGTAGTGTGCGTTTTAACTAAAATAAAAAATATACTTACAATAACACATATACTTACAAATGTAGCTACAAAACCATGATGGCCCATTTGGCCTAAATGGATGTGTGGCCTGGCTCAATTATGTTCTTTGCAATAGCCTATTTATTTAAATAGATAAGAAATACATAACTTAAATGTAAAAAAGTAATAAAACATATGAGAATTATAAATATGAACTATTAACTTGTATACCTTCTGCTGAGGAAACGACTCCTGAAGAATTAGCTATCTACGAAAAAACTACCATGTCTCAGGTGGTATGTTAGGTCTCCTCTTATTTTTTTCCACCATACAATATCTCTTGTTATTTTAATCTCAAACAAAAAAACAGAATCAGAATACATACACATACATACACACATATAGCATGCACATAGACATATACATACATACATACATACTAAATACACACACACATACACATACTCACATATATATAGTGTATATATATATATATATATATATATATATATATATATATATATATATATATATATATATATATATATATATATATATATATATATATATATATATATATATATTTATATTTTATATATAGTTATATATATATTTATTGTATATATATTTATATTTATATTTACTATATATATATATATATTTATTTATATATATAATTAGTATGTATATATTTATATACTTATTTATATTATTGTATATATATTTATATTTATATATGTACTGTATATTTACTATATACATATTTATAGTAGTATATATATATATATATATATATATATATATATATATATATATATATATATATATATATATATATATATATATATATATATATATATATATATATATATATATATATATATATATACATGCATATATGCATACATAAACATATATGCATACACATACACATACCCACATAGACATATACATGCAAACACACATACACACACTCACATAGACTAAATACACACACGCATACACATACTCACATATATATAGTGTATATATATATATATATATTTATATTTTATATATAGTTATATATATATTTATTGTATATATATTTATATTTATATTTACTATATATATATATATATTTATTTATAATTATTGTATATATATTTATATTTATATATGTATTGTATATTTACTATATACATATTTATAGCAATATATATATATATATATATACATGCATACATAAACATACATGCATACATACATACATACACACATCCACTTATACATACATACACAGTACACATACAAATATCCACACACACACATGCATACATACATACAAAATACATGCACACAGAAACATATATACATACACACATACACTTATATATACATACATACACACACATACACATACACATACCCACATAGACATATACATGCAAACATTTACACATACATACATGCATACATATACATACCTATAACATAAACACACATATACATATCCACATATACACATACGCACATTCATACAAAATACGTGCATTTGTCCCACAAGAATGTGTATTTGTGTATATTTGAATATGTGTGTATGTGTAAATGTGTATATGTGAATGTTTATGTATGTAAATAATTAGATTATGAATATCTAATACCAATATTTGTAGATTCTGATCAATCAGATGGAACTCCACCACTATCTCCTAATCGTGCAAGGACTATATATTTTAAGTATACCAAACTTTTAATTTTAAATACATTTGATAGATACATAACTGATATATGTTTTTTCTTGTTATATTCATAGTCTGATCAATCAGAGGGCACTTCACCACCTCCTACCCATGCAACGACTTCACATGTGCCCCCTAATAGGAATTATGATGAATTTTACTATCAAAACCATCTTATATGTTGGTGTTGCTATGTCACGTATCGAAGACCATGATTGGAATGTATTGAACATGAGGCAGAGTAATTGTACTTTTAACCTTTCACCACCATTTGGTCAACGTGATAATGCTTGGGTATGTATTGTTTCTATGAATTAATGTCATTATTTTATATAAAAACCATATACAAAATCAAATCATTGTTGATATACATGAATATCTGCTCGATGATGATGATAATAAAAATTCTCATACTCATAATGGTAATATACCTCATACACGTCATGGACTTGCTATTCATCAATTACAAGCAGAGGTTTCTAGAAATTTTCTACCTCCTAGTTTAGAAACTGAAACAGTTGGAGATTATCCATTGTTAGCTCGTGATCATTCTCTAGTACAAACATATGATAGAAGAAGATATGGAGGATGGAATAGAGGACCATTTCATTTAGATGGAGAGGTTTTTGACTTTTGGGGTAATATGATTGCTCCGTCCACTCTTACTAGTGCTCATCATGATCTCTTTATGGTAGAGGATTTATATATGCCTCCAGACTCTGAAGTCACTCTTATGTCATTTTGTGGTCCTATATATGGATGGGGAGATTTGCATCGACTTGCACGTTATGTTCAAAGCATGAGTACTTATGGAATATGCTGGAATGCAACATCCCTTACTAGTAGAGGGATTTCACATGCAGAAAATGAAAGATTATATATTGATGGAAGACGTTATACACACGGAAATATAGTAGCTTTAATAAATAGTAGTCGAGGGTTACAGAATGGTTCAAGGACTAATTCCACATTTGAAGAGCATGAAAATAGTCATGAATCATCATACATGATAGAGATGTAGCAAGATACATAGTTGTCAATGCTATTACTTCATTACACGCTGGTGATGAATTATTAGTGAAATATGGATGGCGTAGACCTCCAAGAGCACCATTTAGCTAGAGAGAGAATGAAAACTTTCTATCCAACTATCTTGTGTTGCATTGGAAAACTCTAATTTCAATCGCTTTTCAAAATAACTTACATAGTTAATTTTATGTGTAAAGTTTACTTTTCATTCATTTATCAAATACTAATGTTTTTTATTCATGTTTGTAGATTCAAACATATGATGTTGATGATATTCCACCACACCATTCACAGTTGCTAGTAAGACCTCATTTATCAGAAGCTTCTATGAGGAGGATACACAAAAGTGATCGTGTGGAATATGCAAGGTTGAAAGACCTATATTCAAAAGAAGATAAAGTACAAGATTTGTGCGATAATGATGAAGATGATGGCATGGTAGATTTTATTGAGGGTTGGTATGAAAATGACTATGAGGGCTTGATATTTCTAAACATGAGAAATATCTTTGAGAGAAATGTCTAAAGCATGTATATGAAGGAAGTCGTTTGACATGACTAAGTGCAAGCTTAATTATTCTCAATCTTGAAAATAGTTTTGGATGGAGTAATGTATTTGTTTTGGCACTATTAACGTATAATTCTTAATTTTCTATCTATTTATATATATACATGCATACATATATACATATAAATACATACATACATATACATACACATATATATACATGAATGCATACACACATATAAACATACAGACAAATATACACACATACACACATACACATGTTATGAGAGTAAGGTCAAATTATACATAGTTGTATCACATGAAGATATTCTATCCATCTAGCCTTTGGAATGGTCCACCCAACCTTTAGAATCTTCTTGAAATATCTGCTTCTCCTATTCTAGTCAACCTAATGCCTGCGTTGCTAACTCTTTTATGAATTTTTCATACAAATATTAAGTATTAATTAACTATGGATGTATTAGGTCGTTTGAAAAATGGGAGAAGCAAATCTATGTGGAAGATTTTGAAGGATGGAAGAATAATTTTAAAGGATGGGTGGAAAGAAAGCATCCATTCAATACACGTTCTTGTTCTTACCTTAGCTAAGGTAAGAACAAGAACTTGCATTGAATGGACACTTTCTGTCTGCCCATCCTTTAAAACTACTCATCCATCTTTCAAAATATTCCAAATAAATTCGCTTCTCCTATTTTTCAAACTACCTAATACTTCCATAGCTAACTAATACTTTATATTTGTAAAAAAATATGTAAGTCTTAGTTAGCAAGGCAGGTTATTGATTGACTATAAAATGGGAGGTAGCCAAACAATTGAGTGATCTAGATACCTATATGAAAATCAACAAAGCACAATGAACAAA
>CM035423.1:112707765-112717765 GCA_020310875.1 Ceratopteris richardii | reverse complement strand
TTCAGTCAGATTAGAGAGATGATTTCTCTCAGCATGGTGTATGATTTTCAATGATTTGACTTGTCAATGATATCTTTCTAAGTCTACTATAAGATCCGAGAGTTTCATTGAATTTGGATTTTTCTAGTTGTGAGAAATATTCATTAGAAGACATTGTGTATCTACATCTTCACCATCCTGAAAAGTCGCAATTACATACTTGACTTGCTAAATTAATTTCTCTTAGTATAGTCAATCATTTTTGATGAGATAACTCCCAATAGGTTGCTTTTTTCCTAATTAGATTCCTCCAAATACTCTCTAGCCAATTTTGATCAGAGAATGAACATTGAGTGAAATACTAAAGCATATATGACCAAAATAGGAAGTTTCTTAATGGTGGCTATTGGTCAATCTTGTTTGTTTTGATTCATCTTTTTGAGACTGATCTTCCAAGGTACATAGGATGTTTAATACATCCTTTGGAAAGCTAAAAGGGCCCACCATATATCTATGGAGTTCATTTGACTGGTGCACTACAAAGATTTTGCAGCACCAGTTCCATCTCTTCACATCTCTCTCTCTCTCTCATCTCAATCTTGGCACAAATGTGCTGGGAAAAATCGGTTTCTTTTAATGATTCGGAGTGTCACAAGCAGTGTGCCAATGTCACTAATAGCGTTGATGATTAGCGATGCTATTTGTGATGGTGGCCACTAACATCGCATAAGTGATGTTATGCATCGCTTATATGACTGTTCTTCTTTTTTTTTCTAATAAAAATAGTCTCGTCACTTATGCGACACTCTGTGGAGTAAGCATCGCATAAGCAATGAGACTCAATTTTTTTTCAATGGGGGGCATCACTACACCCCCCTCGTTTCTAGTAGTGTAAATATACTTACAATCAATCTTGAGCAACTTGGTAGTGGTTACCAATCCCATCTCTTGGAGATGTGGCTCTCCATGGGTCAGTAGTTGCCTCCCCTCATGCTCAAACTAGTACACATGTGATGCAAAGTCAATGATTGGTCATTTCCTAGCATGCCACTTCTTACTTAGGATTACATCGAAATGTGCCAGTCTAGCTATCTCAAAATGCTATGTGTCCTCATAGGACTCAATCTTATTAGGAAAATCAACAACTCGTCGATCCCATGTCTCAGTTCCCTTCCCATCAGCTAACTCTACTGTGTAGGCATACGCTGATTGCACATTCTCTAGATGTAGCCTCTTGACTAGTCAACAACTAATCACATTGTGTGTCGACCCAGTGTTAAATAGTACCTTCACAGGTTGTCGTGCCATGCATCCCCTCATAACAATGAGTTTTGTATCTGGAAACGGATATCCTTTCTATGCTACTGGTGAAAGCACAATGTCTAGCACAATAGGGAAGTTCTTCATGACCATCATGGCTACTATGGGAGATGATATATGAGATGGGGAATCTCCAAATTCCTCATCATCATCACTCCCTACCTAAGTGGGATTAATAACTATGGTAGCTGCTATTTTCTCTTTCTTAGGACAGTCCTTGAATATGTGCTACCCTAGACACCCATATCATAACCCCTCTTTGATTACCTTCTCTTTCTAATGAGGGGTAAGAATAGAATTATTATATGCCTTGTCAGCCAAAACAAAAAATTTTTTGTTACCTCTTGAAACTATCTTTATCATGTGCACATGCTTAGCCTCTCTAGAAGGTTGTGCACTGATTGAGCCAAGAGTAGATGTGTGGAAGGGTCGGCTTACCTTAGTCCATGAGGACCTCTAACCGTGGGAGCCTATGCCCATATGGCCATCCTCATAGAATAAAGCCATTTTTGTGGCCTGTGCCAAGAAGTGACATCTATCCTTCCTCACCAAAGGTCTAATGGTTTCTCTTAGTCCCAAGATGAACTTATGGACTTGAAGAAACTCAGGGATAGTATCACCTACTTTAAGAAGTACCTCTCTGTACTTATCCGAGTACTCCTAAATAGTCTGATTGTTCTGATTGATGAAGAACAACATGTCTAGTGCTCTAGACCTCTCATCCAGTAGTACAAAATTGTTGTAGAAAAAGACTTTGAACTGACCCCAAGTTTTGGCCTCTTTCTCATCTTGTTCTAAATTTGTGCCACCACCAATGGGTGACATCCATGAGGTTATACATGGCCTACTAAGTCTTATGCCTATCATCCACGATATGGCACAAACAGAAGCACTGCTCCCACTTACTGAGCTAGTGCTCAACAACATCAACAGTCCTAGCACTAGTTGAGCCATGGTATCAAGGAGGCTTAAGATCCTTAAGCACTCATGGTCTCAATGGGATCTACGAGGTGTTGTTCCATGAGTGGATCAGCCCTAGGAGATGAGGATGGTCTTGGTTCCATGCTAGGATATGGTTTCGATCACTTTGTGATTATCTTTTGTCTTTTTCTTTACAAAAAGTTTATGCTCTATGTATACCTAAGGTAAATAAGTGGCTGCAGAAAGAAAACAAGTCACAAGCCTTTTCTTATAAGAAAAATGATAAACGAGAAACTTTTAGTATGGTTGCTATCCGTTAATGCATATGCATAATCCGTTATAAGAAAAATGATAAACGAGAAACTTTTAGTATGGTTGCTATACATGCCCTTGCGGAATTCTTCGTGCTTGTGGCACCATATTTTCATAAGAACAAAATATTTTTTTGTACTTCCCTCGTTAAACCTACAAGAAAAATGCTTACATGCCTGCAAATAACACTGCATGCACTGTACATGGCTAAACAACAATGTAACTATGCATATACTAAAGATGCAATGCAAAAATGCATTTTCTATATGCCACATGTATGAAAAAGAAAGCAATCATGCATAATAATTGACCAAAAAGCTGAAGGTCCAAAATTTGATATGTAGGTGGATGCAGGTTCGGAAGATGGTCCATACTTCTTCCTTTTGGATTTTTAGACTCTCCCAATATTTATTCCATCAAGAAAGTACTCAAACGAGGGTTGACAACGATGAACTACCACAATGAAAGCTTTGAAGTTGGTTGTGACTAAATTCAAAAGATGGGCTCTTGCCACTCTCTAGAGAGATCTCTGAGAGAGCAATGCATAACAATAAAAATCTCTGAATTTGGATGTGGCATGTCCAAGATATGGCCAAATACGTGAAGGTAGGTGGTCTATATTGTACTCTAGGGATAGGATTTAGCTTTGGTAGCTCAAAACAGCATCAAATTTGGTCTCTACAAATGGGTCTCTTTGTGATGAACACACATGAGTAGGGGACTTTATCCCATATAGGCCGCTCTAAGCACCAAAGGCAAGGATATATAGAGCTCAAAGCTTCCAATGCTTTCACAACAAGAAGAAGAAGAGATGAAGGCCTTGGCTCACTCTCTCTCTCTCTCATGGATGCGCGTCCCTGTCGGTACATGGTTGCAGACGTGGGGCTTCTCCATCATGCCTTGGATGTCATGCTCATGGGGAGGGGGGGCTGTGGGCTTCTCTCTCCTTCTCAAAAACACCTTTTTCTCCACCAATTGCCTCTACTATATCTCTCAACGAGGGTCTCATGCTCAAATGACAAAAACAATGATGATCTTCATGCAAAAACGCTAAAAAAACCCGCAAAAGAATCCCAATCGAGCTTCTAAAATTAGCTTTGATACCAATTGTGAGAAAACAAGCTACAAATAAGTCTTATCAATGATGTATGTGCAAATCTCCTCCCATCTGTTTATATCCTCTTGTATTCTAAAAATAGCAATGATCTAGAATGGCCTAGTGCTGCCATGAAGTTGAAATAGCTTGTGGATGCTTTTAAAGGAAATTGAAGAGTCTTTCCAAGTACTTTAGTTCATGGCAACAAGGTATCTTCAACCTCTCAATGATTGATGAGGAACTTATTAGTACCTTGAAACTTCATCAAAGGCTTTGGATTGGGCTTGAAAAGCATACTTACCAAGGATTTGTGCGTGAATTCATTTTAAGTTTTTTATATCAAAATCACTTCCATGTTCATAATCATGCATATATTAAGCTTAAAAATGACCCAAGAAAAAGAAATCATTCAAATTAATAGCATATATGCGATCTAAAAGCTCACAAGAAGTTGAATAAGATATCACAATGAAGTATGCAGATCATGATATAGAAATTTATGATGAATTTACTACCCATAAATAGTATACTCAACTTGCCAATAGTACAAATACATTAGAGGTCATTCTAGGGAGCTTGATTTCCTCTTTTAAGTAGTTGAAGGATAAATTGATTATCTTAAAACCAAAATATCCTCTTTGGCCACTAGTTGAGAGCATTTATATGATCATTTGGGAAATGACTACTCTAGATAAAAGAGAATTAGGACCTACAAGCAAAGAGAAACCAGCAAGATACACCACTTCTAAAATAGTAATATAGTTTAGCCATATACATTTATTGAGGATAATAGAAACATGAGTAAGGATGCAGTCTTGTAATAGGCCTTTTGATAGTGAAATAATTCATTTTGAACTTTCCAAATTACATTGTGGGGATAATTCTTAGAATGAATAATTAGGTCATTTTATGCATGTAGGAAAAATTTTGGGATGACAAGTATTATATTCTCTCTCTAGACCTTATCTGCATCATGTTTTTGGTTGAAAATTGAAGGTGCTTTGTTTCCCTTTCCCAAAATGGTTACCAATCAATATAGGCCCTGAAATTTATGCAAAAATAATGAACATGGCTACTTTGGAGATACCTTAACCTTACTCTTTCTTGTATTTTGAGGGATTCTTTCACTTAACATGAGAGTATATATACCAGCCTCTCCATATAAGCGATTTGCCTCCAAGGGCTTAGCCCCCAAACCCTTTGTCTTCCTTCTCTCAAAGTGAGGATCTATTAAAAAATAGCTCCTATAGAATATGAAGAGAAGTGAAAAATGTGTTTTTCAAGTACGTCTTTACTTCTCCTTGTCGCCAAATCTATGGAGTTATTCTTTTTCTCTGTTTTATCAATGATGGGTGTATATACCCATGCTTCACCAAACTAATAGTCATCTCAATGAATCTTTCGGAAATACTTCTTTTCCTATTTCCAAAAGTAAAGGTTTTTTCCAAAAAATATAAATTCTTTATACCTATGTATTAGCTATCCTTTTGCTTCATAGCATGAATCTTCAAGGAGGAGAGGACTCACTAGCTCATCTCTCCATTTGAATTGACATAACCTCCATGAGAATCTTAGCTTTCATTGAAGTTGGTGAAGCATAAGCTATAGGTATGAAATTTGTGAAATAATCCATGTAATAGCTGATGTTCTTTGTGGTTAGTTCATCTCTTTCTCATCGATGAAGTCGTGAGTCCAAGAGATAGCCTGGGGGTGGAGTTCCTCGTAGATTGTAGTAATTATAATATGTTTTGACCTCAAAATATAGCCATTAAATGGATATGGCAGTTTGGTTATTTGCTAAATCTCCCATGGTGTTGGCGGTGTTTCAATTCTCACAATACATAGCTTCGGATGTGTGTCTGAGGAGGTGCTCTGATACCACTATTATAGTAGAAATCATTTTGTTCCCACACTACTCACGGTGCTTGTGGAAGCTTACACATAGAGGTCATGTTCATCTCCACCCATCCGTCAAGCTTCTTCATATCTCAGTAGTTTGTAAGAGACTCTTCTTACTCTTCTACCAATATATGGTGTATTATGTCATGTCATGCCATGTGGCTGGCATCTTTCTCAATGGAGGTTCACACCCAATAAAAGTATCATGTGATAGTAATGCTTGTCTTTGTCTTAAGACATCTCAAGTCTTATACTTGAATTCCTTTGCTTAATCTATGGAACCCATTCAATGATAACATACATGTGATATCTACTATTTTACTATGATATCCACAAGCTTATACTTTCTTTGATTATAAGATTACTTATCATTCATCTTGATCACTATTCATTTTAAATTATATAGCTTTGGGTCCTTTGGAGTTCTTTCTAAAATCTAATTGACCCATGTAATCCTAAGATCATCAAACTCTCACTGAAAGTTCTTTGTTCATAGGTACCTTAGGGTCCTTTCTAAAATCTATTGATTCACAAAATCATAAGACCTTAGGACGCATACCTTTTAGCATTTCTTAACCTTGGAATTACTTTTCCTTTTTTTAAGCCATTGCTCCAATCATAACATATGTTAAATCGGTCCCTAAGTTCTCAAAATGTCTTGAAAGAACAACTATGAGCACTACTGCTCCTTCTTTATCATCAAGAATCATTTTGGAAATGGTTAAACTTCTACTTCATCTATGATACTCTTATACCTTACCTTATCCTTAATCAAAGTGTTTATAGAAATCTTCCAAAGTTATTACTTGTAACCTTGATGTAAATAAGTTAACTCTTTTTAACTCATTTACTTTTATCTATTTAACTTAGAATATCCAACTTTAAACATTGTACTATTAACTTTAGATCTATTACTAGTATACTTAGTTTCTTGTGTGTCCAGTAATAGACAAAAAATTACTCTCTTATTGTTGTACTCTGAAGCTATCTATATTAAAAAATTTCATAGTTAATATTCCAACCATTCCTAGCCTAGAGGAAAATGAAAATTTTTATCTTTTTCATTCACTTTCTAAAAGAAAATTCATGGTAATTTTACCACGTACTTTATATGCATCCTAAATTATCTTGGTGATAACTATGGATCTTCTTCCTTTTTATCTAAGTATAGTAAGAGAAGAATCATCTCTTCTCTCTCTCTCTCATCCAAGACTTTACCAACAAGATCTGATACCAAATATGAGACTCTTCTCTCCAAGATACTTGAAAACAAAGTCATGTGTGCTGCTCTCCTCGCATCCTATTTTTCCTCTTGCTCCTAGATTACAAAGCTTCTAGAGTGCTCTAGTACGACATGTGGCCATCATGCACACTCACTCCACTTTCTTAGGTGGAAACTTAGAATAACCTGTGAGCTAGGAATATTAGCAAATCATGCTCTTGTTCCAACACATACTAATAAATGATCTGACTTGGACCTATGTCTAACAAATCTCTCCTTTATCTAAATGAAAGTAAGAATTATTCCAAAACATTCATAACAATCATGAGATAATGAAACCTAGTTTTTTGAGTGAATGTTTGATCTTAGGAGCATAATAAAAATGGGAAAAACTAGGCATTTTACAAATTTTTTTCAATCAAATAGTTCTTTATCAAAATCATTTCAAATAAGAATTCTTTTGATCATATAATTTCTATTCACAAAAAAAATAAAATCAAAATATTTTTTGCCAATTTTTTCCCCAAAACCCTTTCAATAAAAGGTCTCAAATAATTTGATAATTCTTTAATATGCTAACACATCATCGAATAATTTGGTAAAACAATAAGAGGTCATCACATAATTTGGTAATTTTTCAGTAATAAATAAATTTCATCTTAATAAATAATGCAATCTAGTATATATATACAAGGAGAGGGAGAGAGAAGATAACAATCCCAAGAGGATTAAAGAGAGGATCGATATAGCACAATAGATTGATTGTAGTTAGTCTTAAGTTTGAAGAAAGAAAGGAATAAAAAATTTGTATTTTATATAAAGGAATTTTGGCAATAGCCTAATCTCCCAAATTTTAATTAATAGAGAGAACAACTGTAGAAGTCCAAGGGCCTAGCACCCATGGGAACTGCTAAATCCGACAAAGAAGGGGTTGCTTAAAACGTGTTAAAAAACATTGCAGAGAAGGTTGACATCCCTTTTTTTCCTCATGGGAGACCCACTTGCTATTGATCTTGTTGTTCTCGATGGAAAACACTCTATGATGCTTAAAAGGTGAGAGCTTCTTACACTTTGAAAACTTTTTCTCTAAAAGGAAAAGATATTTCTCAATATACAATTCTTAAGGTGGGCTACCAAAGTTGGCAGCACAACTCTCTTTCCACATCTTCTAGAGGGTGTCTCCTCCTTTAGAATTCCATAGTGACGAAGAAAAACCGATCACTTCACCCAATAGTACTTGATTCCAATTGATTTGTCCCTCCAACAACATGATCTTCCCAAGAGTGTGTGAGACAGCCATTGACTTTGACCATGAAAAGAAGAGGTGTCCCAAGTCCTCATTGCCATGAAGCCTCGTTTAAACCATGGAGGGGCTCTAGAATTTTTGTTAGCCTTTACATTGGTCCGAATTCTCTCGTGGAGGATTATCCACATAAGAGCTGATTTTTAAACCTTGCTGAGAGGATGCCAAAGGGATTAGAAGTTAATATCCCATCTAAACCTTGACCAATCTAGACACCAGTGTGACACGAAGGTCCATGTTCTTCTTGAATCTCAAAATTTTATCAAGATTATTTCCATTGTTCCATCTACGACCCTCAAGATGAGGGGAGTCATGCCCAATAAGAAGGTGAGTCCTTTAGCACTCCCAAGCATTGAACCTACTGTGCGATAGGCACCATTCTTCAAAGTTTTGCTCTTCTAGTCGATTCAATGTCCTCAAATCTAATTGACTTGCATGTTTCTTGCTTCCAGAGGTCTTTCCACAAGCAAAAACCTTTGTTCCAAAGCTTCATAGCTTTTTGGAGGCTCCAAGGCTCAACACATCTGATGCCCTTGATAGGGAACCAAATCAAATCATTTTTTCTAATCCTAGTAGCCCATTTCCAATCTTCATTGAACTTGACAAACTTTCACATTGTTCCAACTCTTCCATAGGGAGCAAACTCAGCTCAAGCTTCTTGGAGTCACTTGATAAGGGAGGAATAAAAGTGTGGGAAGATCAAGGCCCTTCCACCATGGAAGGACCACAAACCAAAGAGCACTCGTGTTTCTAAAAATCAATTTTGCCCAAGAGGCATCTTTTTTGCTCCATCCTTTGATTAACCATTTGGCCACCAACTTATTGGCCATTTATTCAATGTCAAGAATGCCCAAACCACCTTGATCTTTTTGGCTTATGCAAGTAGGCCATTTAATTTTGGGGACATCCCTCTTATTAAGATCTCCCTTCTAGAGAAAGTTTATGCAAATTCTTTCCCATTTGGCAATCACTTGGTCCTTCAGTCTCCAACAAGAGAGCAACTAAATAATTGAAGATACAGGGAACATGCTGACCACCATAGCATACCATCCTAGGTTGATCTACATACCTTTCTAATATGTAATTAAATGTGTGAGAAGGGCCGTCAAAGATAAAGATAAATGGAGAGAGACGAAGAGAGAAAGAGCTCCAAAGATGTTGGAAAATCAAATGCGTGAGAAGGGCCGGCGGGTTTGGGGTGAAGGGGCGATCACTGAAGAGCTCGACCTGAGGAGAGATAGTGAGAGAAAAAGAGAATCGGAAGGTGAGACAATGAATGGGAAAAAGCTATAAAGGGAGATATAGAGAGAGATGGAGATCGAGAGAAAGAGATAGAGATTTAGAGACACATTAAGGGAGAGTAGATAGAGAGGGAGATAGAAATGATATAGGATATACAGTGAGAGAGGTAGAATGGAAAATAGTTGGATGTTGATGGAAAGTCTTGATGGAAAGCGAGGAACAATAATTGAAAGATATTGGGAAAGAGATTGAGAAAAAGAGAAAATAGAAATGGATAACGTGACCCCATCTAGCGTTGTAATGTTAGAGTATTATCGCCTAGGTTAACATAGGTTTAGTTGAAATTTCAACGGGAGCCAAGCTAGGCATGAAAACGAAGAAGCAAACTAGGAGATAATATGAAAATAGAGGAAAATTATAAATAAGAGGAACTTAATGGAAAATCAGAATATATTAGGGGGAAGAGGAGTTCAAAGTTTTTGAACGGAAATGAACAAAGAAAACGTAATAAGGAAAAGGAGGAATGGAGGAAACCCTTACCTTTTTGAAAGGACAAATACTAGTGGAGATCCATGAAAACCATTTAAAATAGTATTCCACCAAAATGTCACATCTTACATAATAAGGGTTAAGAAACTATTCTTTGTGGTACATCTTTGTTGATACGTTATTGCTTGTGCCCAAATCGTTGGGTGTGTGAGTGAGT
>CM035423.1:112660265-112702765 GCA_020310875.1 Ceratopteris richardii | reverse complement strand
GTGTTTTAAATAATTTAATTAAATATATATAATTAAATATATATAATTAAATATATAAAAATATGATTACGTAATGAAAAAATCTTGATATATAAATAAATATATATAAAAAATAGGATAATTATATAGATAAATAAATATAAAAAGAACTAGTGTTTTAAAAAATTTAATTAAATATTTATAATTAAATATATAAAAATAGGATTAAGTAAGGAAAAAATCTGAATCTATAAATAATATATATATATATATATATATATATATATATATATATATATATATATATATATATATATATATATATATATATATATATATATATATATATATATATATATATATATATATATATATATATAAGGTAGGATAATTATATAGATAATAAAATATGATAAGAACTAGTATTTTAAATAAATAAATGAAATATATATGATTAAATATATAAAAATAAGTTAAAATTTAATCATTTTAAATAGAGTGAATATATATACAATACACAAACACACATACTTATACACCTATCTATATGCACATATATATACATATACATATATATATATACACATGCATATATATATATACATGTTTTAGGTCTAGGTCATTTGGATTAGGGTTTTAGGATTTTAACACCTACATAACATATATACAGACATACACATACACATATAATACATATATACATGTATATACACATGTGTATAGAAATATACATGATTTAGGACTAGATATTTAAAATTAGGGTTTTAGGATTTAGGCATACATATAACTCAATTAATAGGAAAAAAATCTGAATAAATAAATAAATATATATAAAAAATAGGATCAATCAAGAAAAAATCGGAATATATAGATAAAATAGGATAACTATATAGATTAGGGTTTTAAAATTAGGGTTTTAAGTTTTTTTAGGTATTTAAGTATTTAGGTTTAGTATTTCAGATTTAAGTCTTTAAGAGTTAGATTTTTAGGTTTAATTAAAAAACAAATGTTCTCAAATGTCCATATTGTAGCAGATGGCTTCTTTGGATCCTGAAGAGAGAATGGCATGTCCTTGCACACAATGCAAGTATCAAATTTATCAAAAATGACGGATTTGTACTGCACATGTTAGAGAGCATGGATCCTTTGATAGGAGTCGACTAGAAAACCTACGTTATCATTTGCATGGTCCCCCAGGTGAGCAGATGGACCCAAACGACATTGCACCGGTAACCTCTTGTGGACAAAAGAGAGCAAAAAAGGACTTAGACGTACAAGCAAGCACTAATAATATTACACAGAATGAACATATGAAAGAGATGCTTGAAGCATTTTATGAGATGGACGAAGATCATGATGGTGAAGAAGGTTTGGAGATGGACACAACAGAAATTCCACGATCAAAAGTTGATGAAGAATATAAAAACATGCGAAGATTAGCTCGTTTACCACTTTACAATGGAGCAAAGATATCTATACTACGTGCTTCACTCGCGATGCTCAATCTGCAATCCATTTATGGATGGTCAGATAGTAGTGTCACTGAATTGTTCAGGTAAGTGGAGAACAAATTGGCTTTCATTGTTGTTTCACAATAACTTCATTTACTAATATCATTTTAATTGCTTATTGCAGGTTTCTTAAAGATCAATTTTTGCCAGAGGGCAATGACATGCCTCCAACACGTGGAGATGTGAAAAAACTTTTACAGTCCCTTGGAATGGATTATACTAAAATTCATGCTTGTCCGAATGATTGCATTCTCTTTCGGAATGAGTATGAGCATCTCCACGTATGTCCAAAGTGTGGAGCAAATAGATTTAGAGAAGATGTTGTAGGCGAAGCAATCCCTGCAAAGGTTCTTCGCCACTTTCCTATCATTCCACGAATTAAGAAATAGGTCTACTTTTGATAGTGGAGTGATGGTGAATTTTTTGCAAAAAAGTAGAGCGAGTGCAAGAGATGATAATGCTCTAGAAGGCGAGTTAGATTATTGTGGTGTGATTCAAGACATCTTGAAACTATCTTTCAGAAAGTTTGATTACTTTGGTGTTTATGTGAAATGGTTCAAAGTAGTCACCTCTGGAAGAAACGCAACAGTGAGACGGGATAAGAGCAGTTTGCTTCAAATCGACTTCACAAGATTATGGACAGATGAAAGGGATACATTTGTACTTCTTGAACATTGTGAGAAAGTTGTTTTTATACTAGATTCAAAAGACCCAGAGTGGCTATTTGTTTTACAAGTCGCTCCACATAGTAGACAAATTTTTGAAAACATAGATGTAGAAGAAAGTCCATCTCTAGTGGACTCAGAGATTCATTCGATAGTCGAGGAGGAAGAGATCATTGTTCGAGAAGAAGAGGTCATTGAAGAAGAGGTCATTGTTCGAGAAGACGAAGCAATAGACGATGATCAGGAGGAAACCAGCATAGCAAGCGATTTAGAAGCCATCCATATAGAGATATATATTCTTGGTGCATCGGATCTTCAAGAGGATGCTAGAATAGAAGACTTTTGAATAAAACACTTGTACGTACTAATTTCTTTTTTTTTTTGTTTATTCTCTATATTACTTTTCTTATCGCATGCTAATTATTTGAGTTCTTTTATTACAGAGCACGATGGGAGACAATCCTCCAATCACTCCACATTCCATGATAGAGGAGCAGTTTTTGGAGTTCATCTCTCAGGTTCCTCCTGCGTATATGGCCGCTGCATCACAGTATTTGATCGCTCGTGGTAGCACTCCTTTCGGCCTCACTCCTGGCGGCCTTACTCCTGTCGGCCTCACTCCCGCTGGTGTCACTCCCGCCAGTGTCACTCCTGCTGGTGTCACTCCTGCGGGTGGTGCTACTCCCATAGGAGGTATGTCTCCTAGATTTGTGACTCCACCACGACCATCTTTGCAGCCATCTCCTACTCGGTCTACTAGTAGACATGTGCGTTCGACACCTCAGCGCGATACAGGTTCTGGCCCGTCTCGTAGATCGAGGTCACGCTCTGGAGCAAGAGGTTCTAGGAGTGGATCTACAGGTAGGTCTGGAGGCAGAGGAGGTGGTTGTTATGGAGGCAGTGCGACGGATGTTGTGTCGCCCGCTTCTACTCCTAGGACGAGTACCTCAGATGTAGGTACGCCACATAGTACACCACGTGGAACACCACGTACACCTTGGGGTGCTCATGACCATGATGACTCCAAGGTGTATAGTATCCGAGATGGAGCTCTGGTGATGGATGCGGCTGGCAAAGCAATGTGTGCACGCATACGACAGCTTTGCTTCATCTAGTTTGGACACTCCATCATGCTCAAATGGAGTGAACAGGATAAAGATGGAAAGAATTATATCACACAGATGATTTACCAGGAGTTCCGACCAGCCAATGGACAGTCTATTGTCAGTTCAGAGTGGATTCTGCACATCGCACGTGAGGTCATGTCCCATCGACGATCCGAGGCACGTGATGCATTCAGAGAAGGCTTACCAAAGCCTGTATGGTTAGATGCTGAGGAGTGGGACATGATTCGTGATGAGCAGCAGCAGACTCGTGATCCATATCGCGAGTAGCGAAATGCCGCAGCCACACGTTTAGATACGATTGGACCATCACATTTGGGCAGCGGCAGATATGACATGATGCGTCATGAGTTTGTAAGTACCATTTCATTTATTGAATTTATTTGTGTTAAATTTCTCATGTATGTTTCTCTAATCTTTTTATATTTGTTTCAGGAGCTGGCAATGGGTCGTCCTCCAACACGAACGGAGGAGTCTTACGGATATAGTCATGGGTTGACTGCACTATTGCAGGACTTGGAGGGACGCGGTGCGGTAGTTTCATGGGAGCATTTGCGATGAGGTAATTAATTTATAAACTTGGTTTTTACTTGTTGTTTGTAATTTTCATGTGAATTTATCTCATTCCATTCATGTTCTTTGTTACAGGAGTGTTGATATGGAACGTTCTTTGCATGTGTATGGCAGTGGAAGACCAATATTTTGTATTTGATTTTCATATGGAAATACATTGCTTTGCCACATTTTATAAAAGCGTCATATATGACAGTGGTTTTGCCATACTCTTGTACATGCTTCATTATTGAAATATATAACTTCTTTTGTACATGGTTCATAGTTCATTCTGATTATCTCTTTTGTGTCCAATAATACTCTGTTTCATGAAATCATATTTCGGTTGTCATTAGAGTACACATCACATGTACTCGGTTTTTTTGGGCAGAGTGTATTGTCTTTTGTTAAGCAACATCATGGTAATGTTGCTGTAGCAAAAGACAAAACACTCTACCCAAAAAAATTTTTGCAGGTATGGTCATCAGTATACGCGATGCAACTCCCAGTAATGTCATCGGTATAACCGTCCGTACACCTAGCAGGCAACGGTATAACCGTCGGTACACCCCGCAGGCGACGGTATAGGCGACGATATCTCCAGTAGAAGCCTCGGTATGTGCCTCGATAATATCTACGCATATACCGATGCATATACCGATGCATATACCGACGCATATACTGACGCATATAGCGACGCTTTGGTACCGACGCGCAGACTGACCTTTACACCGGCGTCGCGGCAAATTAAGCCGCATTCATTTTCCTTGGTAAAAACCTCGGTATACCATCGATCTATTGTAGTGTTGGAAAGCTAAAGGGGCCTAAAAATCAACTTTGAAGTAACATAAGGCTAGTACAAAGCAGGGATTAGCGGTACCAACTCATTTGTTGCGGTGTCCATCCATCTTGCCCAACAGAGTGCCTGAGATCCCTATTGACTTTGGCCATGAAAAGAAGAGGTGTCCAAGTCCTCATTGCCATGAAGCCATTGTTTAAACCATGGCGGGGCTGTAGACACTTTGTTAGCTTTTACATTGGTCAAAATTCCCTCATGGAGGATTTTCCACATAAGACTTGATTTTTAAACCTTGATGAGAGGATGCCAAAGGGATTGGAAGTTAATATCCCATCTAAACCTTGACCAATCTAGACACAAGTGTGCCATGAAGGTCCATCTTCTTCTTCAATCTCAAAATTTTATAAGATTGTTGTCATTGTTCTATCTAAGACCCTCAATGTGAGGGAAGTCATCCCCAATAAGGAGGTGAGTTCTCGAGCACTCCCAAGCATTGAACCTACTCTTCAATAGGTACCATTCTTCAAAGTTTTGCTCTTCTAGTCGAGTCATTGTCCTCAAGTCTAATTGACTTGCATGTTTCTTGCTTCCAGAGATGTTTCCATGAGAAAAAACCTTTGTTCCAAAGCATCATAGCTTTTTGGAGGCTCGAAGGCTCAACACCTCTGATTTCGTTGATAGGGAATTGGATCAAATCATTTTTTCTAATACTAGTAGCCCATTTCCAATCTTCATTGAACTTGACAAACTTTCAGCTTGTTCCAACTCTTCCATAGGGAGCAAACTAAGCTCGAGATTCTTGGAGTCACTTGATAAGGGGAGAATAAAAGATTGGGAAAATGAAGACCTTTCCACCATGGAAGGACCACAAACCAAAGAGCACTCTTGTTTCTAAAAATCAATTTTGCCCAAGAGGCATCTTTTTTGCTCCATCCTTTGATTAACCATTTGGCCACCAACTTATTGGCCATTTATTCAATGTCAAGAATGCCCAAACCACCTTGATCATTTTGGCTTATGCAAGTAGGCCATTTAATTTTGGGGACATCCCTCTCATTAAGATCTCCCTTCTAGAGAAAGTTTATGCGAATTCTTTCCCACTTGGCAAGCACTTGGTCCTTGAGTCTCCAACAAGAGAGCAACTAAATAATTGAAGATAGAAGGAACATGCTAACCACCATAGCACACCATCTTAGGTTGATCTACATACGTTTCTAATATGTATTTAAGTGTGTGAGAAGGTCCGACAAAGATAAAGATAAATGGAGAGAGATGGAGAGAGAAAAAGCTCCAAAGATGTTGGAAAATCAAATTTGTGAGAAGGGCTGATAGGTTTGGGGTGAAGGGGGATCACTGAATAGCTCAACCTGAGGAGAGATAGTGAGAGAAAAAGCGAATCAGAAGGTGAGACAATGAGTGGAAAAAAGCTATAAAGGGAGATAGAGAGAGAGATGGAGATCGAGAGAAAGAGATAGAGATTTAGAGACACATTAAGGGAGAGTAGATAGAGAGGGAGAAAGAAATGATATAGGATATATAATGAGAGAGGCAGAGTGGAAAATAGTTGGATGTTGATGGAAAGTCTTGATGGAAAGAGAGGAACAACCACTAGTACTCTCTTCACACATAAAACTTCAAAAACTTTTAAGTAGGGTGCTTCTCACTCGTTGAATCAGAAAAAATATTAAAGCCATTCCACCACTAGTGTGAACCCAGCGTTATTCTTTTGTATCTTCCTCTACCTGTGTATATGTACTATGGAGCATTGATTCTATATGTGAATGTCATCTCTTTGCCCTTTTTTTTAGTGGACGTTTGGTAGGCCCCTTCTCCCCCGGATTTAACTTTGAAAGTACAATTTGACATGTGTAGTACCTATAAGATCCCTTGTATCCCACAAAGCAACGATATCCCACAAAGCAAGGGTTAAAGAAGATTAGAACTCATTACAACTGGTTTAAACTAATCAAATCTATTACATGTCCACCCCGCGGGTTGAACACTGGTTTAAGTGAGGAGGCCTAACTGAGTTAGAAAGTGGAAACTCGAGAATGGCATCATCTTAGTGGGAATGTCACTACATGCTTTGCTCGTCAGTATGTTTTGACTCTCCTTACTTACTGTTTGGTGCACATTTCCAAGTTTGTTGGGGCTGTGAGGATTCAACCTCGAAAACCCTATCGATCAAACATGCATCTAATTGAAAAGAACAATAGAAGACCAACAAAAAATATCTTGGAACCTACACAACAAAAAAAGCCCACCCAAGAGAAGACCTTGAGCAGGATGGCATCATGCAACAAAAGTACGCTAAGAAACCATCATCCTTCAAGTAATGTCTCCGCTTTACTTGACAATGTTGCTTTTCTCAAATTACTTACTCGCAAAGAGCCATCGTGGAAGGGATTAGAGAATTATGTGGCTACTAAGAGTCCTACCCACTAAGAGTCCTATCGACAATGTCATGGAAGCTCTTGTTTCCCCATTCACAAGAAACACTTCTACTATCATAGACATGAATTGGATGATGCTAAATGTTTTCTTAAGGAAACAACCCTCGCTGGACTGTTTCAAGGGCCTAGCTCGCCTCTAGAAGTCGTATGCATATGGGTCAATAAATCCTTTAGTACATTATATCTACTCTCTCCTCATATTCATTATACCTTCTCTAAAGTTAGTGGCCCACTAATTAACCACAATAAGGAAAATTTTTAAAGCCTTTGGGAATCTTGTGCCTGAGTTTATTCCCAACTCAAGATGTCAAACTATTGAGATCTTTAGACTCCTTGAGATGCCTTTGGCCTTTGGAGTATTATCAAAAAGTAGATGAAAACGGATTCTGAACAAAATCAAGACCAAATTCTACAAATGGAGCAAGCAACACTTCAATTTAGCTTACATAATTTTTCTATGTAGTCATTATGTTGCCCCTACCATAAATTTTCACATTTTAGGTTTTATTCCTTTGAAGACTCAATTACATGAGATAAAGTTTATCCCACTCAACTTTCTTTGGGGGTCTGCAGATCAGCATAAGAGTGTCCCTAGAGTGAATTAGTCTACATGTTGCCTCAATAAAGAAGAACGACGGCTTGACCTGCTTGATTTGGAAAAGGTGAGGAAGAAAATTGCTTCGAAGCTCTTCCGATCCCTTAATTTGAATGACTATTGGGATTCGTTGTTTAAACATTTTCCCCTCAAGAGCTACTTGATAGGCTTCCCTGCTTCGATTGGATTTGATCTTTTGACAATATGCTTTAGCAATCAAAAATTTCATTTCAAAAGCCCCAATTTCTTTCACAGATCCTTTCAGGCCTGACAAAGTCCCAAACTGAAAGCTCGTTTCCCAATGTGTGATTGGATTGCATGCAGGAGACCACTAAAGGAACGAATTGGTCTTCAATGTGAAAAAAAAATGGTTTTTCATTTACTTGTAGAAATAACAAATCACTCACTTTTTTTTTTTATAAAAGGAAGTTCGGCCTTAGCCTATTCTCCCGGATTTTAATTAAAATAAAAAAGAAAGGTTACAAGTGAATGGGATTAGTGCCCATGGGACCCTCCAAATCCCACAAAGCAGGGGAGGAGTATGGCAAGTTAGAGGGCATTACAAATGAGGCGGATAAATCTGTCATCACCCTCATGTGGGACCCACTTGGGTTTCAGCTTGTTGTTTTCGAGCATATAAATACAATGATGTCTAAACGGTGGAGATCTCTTATCTCGGGAGATTCTTTTACCTAGAAGAAACAAGGATTTCTCGATCGACCATTCTTTCGGAGTTTGGCCATTCTTTCGGAGTTTGGCCAAAATTGACAGCACATCGCTCCCTCCAAATCTTCCAAAGGGTCTCACTCCTGATGGCATTCCACAGCCTCGATGAGCAGTCGACCGCCTCACCCAACAGCACCTGTTGCCAATTGATTTGGTGCAAGAGTCGCAAAACCCGTGCCACGTGATGCCAGACAACCCGGGACTTGGGGCAATCGAAGAATAGGTGAACTAAGTCTTCGATGCATCGATGACAATGTTTGCACCATGGCGGGACACCACAGATTTTATTAGCCCTTGCATTGGACCAGATTCCCTTATGCAAGATCTTCCACATGAGAAACGACTTTTTGATCTTAATTAGGGGGTGCCAAATAGACATGAACTTTAGTTCCCATCGAAGTTTGGTCCACGAAAGGCACCACCTCTTGTTAAGGGTGTGGTGAACATCTACGTTCTCTTTGAAGTTGGGGATTGTGGATATTTTCTTACCATTGCTCCATTTGAGGCCCTCTAGGCAAGGAAGATCCAGTCCGGAGAGAAGGCGGGTAGTTGAGCGGTCCCACACCAAACATCTGCCTTGAAGAAGAGTCCATTCCTCGAGGGTAACTCTGTGTCTTGGGTCTAAGTCTTCGAACCTAATCCACTGGAAACAACAAATCACTCACTTTTGTAAGTAAAGGAGTATTTCAAAGTCTTTGAGAAAAATAATTTCCTTTGTAATGCTCTATTTTTGGGTTAACAGATTTAAGGAATTTATCTTAGGAAAATACATGGTGTTGAATCATTTTTACCCAAGCAATTTGGAGATTGCCACAGAAGATGAATCCCTAAAGTATTGCTATTGTGATTATCTCTATCAAGTATATGACTACAATAACATGAAGACAGATGAATCCCTAAAGTATTGCTATTGTGATTATCTCTATCAAGTATATGACTACAATAACATGAAGACTGACAGTGAATAGTGTGAATAGTGTTTTGGTACTCCTTGGTGTTACCTTGTCCCCCCTTGACAATCTTGCTTACATCTTATTTGTGAACCAAGTTAGTAACCAATTTTTTTAATGGAAATTCGGCCAAAACCTACTCCCTCAAGCTTTAACTTTGAAAGTGCAAATGTACAAGTGAATAGGCATAATATCCACAAAACTCTCCAAATCCCACAAAGCAAAAATTAAACAAAATGACAACTCGATTAGAATTGATTTAATTGGTCAAAGCCATTACATGTCCAACCCAAAGGTTGAACATTGAATCTCCACCTCAAGAGGCCAAACTAATTCCCCTCTCAACCATTTTTATTGTATCCTATTTTGTTGTTACTTTTTTTTTCGTTCTCCCCACGAAGTGAGAGAAATTATCTTTTCTTCCAGTATAATTCCACTTTTAATATATATATATATATATATATATATATATATATATATATATATATATATATATATATATATATATATATATATATATATATATATATATATATATATATATATATATATATATATATATATATATATATATATATATATATATATATATATTAATAAAAGGGAGTTCGGCTTTAGCCTAATCTCCCGCACTTTAATTAAAATAAAGAAAAAAAGTTACAAGTGAATGGGACTAGTGCCCATGGGACCCCCCAAATCCCACAATGCAGGGGAGGAGTATGGCATGCTAGAGGGCATTACAAATGAGGCGGATAAACTTATCATCACCCTCATGAGGAACCCATTTGGGTTTCAACTTGTTGTTTTCAAAAAGATAAATACAGTGATGTCTAAATGGTGGAGATCTCTTATCTCGGGAGATTCTTTTACCTAGGAGAAACAAGGATTTCTCGATTGACCATTCCTTAGGAGTTTGGCCAAAATTGATGGCACATCGCTCCCTCCAAATCTTCCAGAGGGTTTCACCTCTGATGGCATTCCAGAGCCTCGATGAGCAGTCGACTGCCTCACCTAACATCACCTGTTGCCAGTTGATTTGGTTCGTGAGTCTCAATGCTCTGGTCACGTGACACCAGATAACACGGGACTTGGGGCAGTCGAAGAACAGGTGAGCTACATCTTCGATGCACCGATGGCAACGCTTGCACCATGGCGGCACACCACAAATTTTGTTAGCCCTTGCATTGGACCAGATACCTTTATGGAAGATCTGCCACATGAGAACGGACTTTTTTACCTCAATTAGGGGGTGCCAAATAGACATGAATTTTAGTTCCCACCGAAGTTTGGTCCAAGAAAGGCGCCATCTCTTGTTAAGAGGGTGGTGAACATCTATATCCTCTTTGAAGTTGGGGGTTTTGGATAGCATCTTACCATTTGAGGCCCTCCAGGCAAGGAAGATCCTGTAGGTGGTTGAGCGGCTCCATGCTAAACACCTGCTTTGAAGAAGAGTCCATTTCTCAAAGGTAACCTAACTGGTCTCTTGTTCCAGAGTTGTTTCCACTGTTTGAACCCCTTGTTCCATAACCGCCTTGCAGTTTGGAGGTTCTAGGACTCCACCCCCCTAATGCCGCTGATCGGCCACTTCACTGATTCTGATGAACTGTTTGGCCTTGTTCCAACTCTTCCATAAGGAACACACGAGGCTAGAGCCTTTAGGGGACACCGGGTGGGGGGAGAACAAAAGCGTGAGAGTCCTTCCAACCAGGATGGCCAACTTTTAATATATTAATATATTTCCACTTTTAATATATTAATATATTCTTTTTTCTTTTTTTTAAATAAAGGAAGTTCGGCCTTAGCCTAATCTCCAGGACTTTAATTATATTAAAGAGAAAAAGTTACAAGTGAATGGGACTAGTGCCCATGGGACCCCCCAAATCCCACGACGCAGGGGAGGAGTACGGCAAGCTACAGGGCATTACAAATGAGGCGGATAACATTATCATCACCCTCATGTGGGACCCATTTGGGTTTTAGCTTGTTGTTTTCGAGGAGATAGATACAGTGATGTCTAAACGGTGGTGATCTCTTGACACGGGAGATTCTTTTACCAAGTAGAAATAAGGATTTCTCGATCGACCATTCCTTGGGAGTTTGGCCGAAATTGACGGCACATCGCTCTCTCCAAATCTTCCAGAGAGCCTCACCTCTGATGGCATTCCATAGTCTTGATGAGCAACCGATCGCCTCACCCAACATCACTTGTTGCCAGTTGATTTGACTCGTTATTCTCAAAACGTGGTATACGTGATGCCAGATAACACGGGACTTGGGGCAGTCGAAGAACAGGTGGGCTAAATCTTCGATGCATCGATGACAACGCTTGCACCATGGCGGCACACCACAGATTTTGTTAGCCCTTGCATTAGTCCAGATTCCCTTATGCAAGACCTGCCACATGAGAACGGACTTTTTGACCTCAATTAGGGGGTGCCAAAGAGACATGAATTTTAGCTCCCACCGAAGTTTGGTCCAGGTAAGGCACCACCTCTTGTTAAGGGTGTGGTGAACATCCAAATCACCTTTGAAGTTTGGGATTTCGGAAAGCTTCTTACCATTGCTCCATTTGAGGCCTTCCGAGCAAGGAAGATCCTGACCGCAAAGAAGGCGGGTAGTTGAGCGGTCCCATGCTAAACACCTGCTTTGAAGGAGAGTCCATTCCTCGAAGGTAACGCTAATTCTCGGATCCAAATCTTCAAACCTAATCCACTGGCTGGTCTCTTGTTTCCAGAGCTGTTTCCACTGTTTGAACCCCTTGTTCCATAACCGCCTTGCAGTTTGGAGGTTCCAAGATTCCACTCCCCTAATGCCAGTGATCGGGAACCAAATAGAGTCATTTTGTCTTATGCCAGCTGCCCACTTCCAGTCATCGCTGATTCTGATGAACTGTTTGGCTTTGTTCCAATTCTTCCATAAGGAACACACGAGGCTAGAGCCTTTAGGGCAGACCGGGTGGGGGGAGAACAAAAGGGATAGAATCCCTATGTCCCTCCAACCAGGGAGGCCGACGAAGGTAAAGTCTTCCGTGTTTCTGAAGATCAATTTAGCCCAAGAGGACTCCTTATTGCTCCAGGCCTTGATAAGCCATTTAGCCGCCAGCTTGTCAGCAAGACCAGCAATATCCAAGATTCCCAAGCCCCCTGAGTCTTTAGGGCTAATGCAAGTTTCCCACTTGATTTTGGGAACCCCCCTTCTGTTGGGGTCCCCAGTCCAAAGGAAGTTCCTGCAGATTCTTTCTACTTTGGCCAAGTCTTTCTCCTTAGGTCTCCAGCAAGAGATAAAGTAAATAATTGTAAACAACATGAAAGTGTTAATAACCATAGCACGTCCTGCCAGGTTGACTTGCATACCTTTCCACAGATTCAGCTTGGTATCCAACTTGGCAAGAACCCAGTTCCATCGTTGGTCCATTGAGATGTCGAAACCCATCGGAATGCCGAGAAGACGGAAGACTTGACCACTAGGGATAACTTGACACCCCCGATCCACCAGCAACTGGGGAGTAGGCCCGCTGATCGCTCTAAAAGCAGTTTTAGCATGGTTGATTTTTGAGCCTAACGCCACACAAAAGGTGTGGAGGCACCACCAAAACACCTCAATGCTGTTTATATCGTTATGCACAAAGGCGTTCATGTCATCAGCAAAAAGTCTCACAACCATTTGGCCGTGATTTAGGGGTAAGGAGAGACCCTTGAGATTGCCAGCATCCAAGTGATGCTTTAATAGGCAGCTGAGCCCATTCGAGGCGATAGCGAATAGTAAAGGAGCTAGAGGGCAGCCTTGCCTAATTGATCTTTTTAAACGAATGGGTTCGGAGAGCGTACCGTTGATGTTTATTCTAGTTGAAGCATTTCCAAGAAGAGTGGCAACCATCTTCGTGAACTTTTGGCTGCAACCAAGGTCTTTCAATGATTGAAGAATAAAGTCCCATTCCAATCTGTCATACGCTTTGTCGAAGTCGATCTTAATGAAAACTAGATCTTGAGCAGACTCCTCAGCAAAAGCAAGGCCTTCCCAAATGTCAATAATTGCTTCAAGTATAGATCTACCTTTGATAAACCCTTTTTGGTCCTCGCACAGCCATGACTTTAAATGACATGAGATTCTGTTGGCGATAACTTTTGCAATTATCTTGTATCCAGTTTGGAGCATGGTAATCGGACGCCAGTTTTCAATTTTGTTTTTATCTCCCCGTTTATGGATTGACTTGATGACGCCATTATTCAGGCACTCAGGGAGGGCACCGAAGGAGAGAGCCTCTTGCCACACGAGGCGCAGTGGGGTGGCCACCTGAAGTTTGAAGGACTTAAAAAATTCATTGGTAAGGCCATCTGGACCCGGACTTTTCCCATTGGGAAGGGCATCAATAACCTCGATAATTTCATTCTCGGAGATGTTAGCATCCAGTAGAGCAATCAAGTTCTGTGGGACTCTGGTTTGAGCAACCCTTGAGATGGTTGCCATGGAGTCGCGCCTGTGGGGGGAAAGAGGAGTCGAGACCCCGAGAAGGTTGGTAAAATGTTCGACGATGATAGTTCTATTCTCCTCTTCTGTGCAACATTCAGTTCCGTTTTTATCGACCATTAGGGGGATGGATTCCCTAGCTTGTTTCCTTTTGAGGATGTTACACATCTCTTTCGTTGGTTTGTCTGCCTTCCCTGCCCACCAATCTTTGAAGAAAATTTGGAGATTTTTCCTTTGGACCTCCTCCTCTAATCTTAGCCTACCCCTGATTTTCAAAAGACCCTGTTGGCATTGTAGTTTGCCTTTGTTCACCTCTTCTTCAAGCCGTGAGAGCCTCCGGTACACCGTTTCTCTTCTTTTTTTTCGAATTCCTCTTATAGCCTTTTGGGTCCTGATTAGAATTTTACGAGTCCTTTCTACCGCGTTTCTCCAACACTTAGCCGGTTCATTACAGTAAGCAAAGGCTTCCTTCCAAACCTCAGAAATTTCCTGGTGGACAGAGGGGAGGGAGAAAGATGTCTGACAAGCGTGAAACCAAGGAGCTTTCTGGAGCATGCGAATCGGTTTGAAGGACAGAGTAATCGGATAGTGGTCTGAGATAGTGAGGTCCATGTGTTGGGAAATCGACGGGGTGCCCCACTGATGGATGGTGTTCTGATCGATATAGCATCTATCAAGCCTTGCTTTCCTCAAAGAGTCCCCCGACTGGAGATTCGACCAGGAGAACCCGTGTCTGTCTTTCACTTCGACCAGGTCGAGATGGAGCTTGATTTTATCCCAAATCTCTTTTTCCTGACCGTCAATAATTTTTCCTTTGTTGTTCCATCGGTCCTCAGGAAACTCAACCATGTTGAAGTCCCAAGCATGTCTTTTAATATATTCTTGTTGAAATAAGACTGTTAATGGGGAAAAATATTTAGTCCCAAGCTTCAGGTTCAGGAATGGGGATTCTGAACGGATCTGAGAAACATGTGAATGACGTTTGATAGCGACAGGCGTCTCCAGTGTCAACTGCCTGTCACCTGACCATTTGGAAATCGGGGCCTGTCCTGCATCCCAACTTGCAGGAATCATTGGAGACGTTAAGACCACCGGCTGGCATGACGTCCCGTCTAAACAAGCGGCATGGTCGTCAAGTTTCAACGCTTCCTCGTTGCCTCGTCCTCTCTTCTTCTCTTCTTAAGTTCCCAAGCTTACACGGCCTCACTCACATCAGTTATCATCCTCCATAAGCGTACACAGGAGTACCCTTTCTCGGGGATTTGTACGCGCAGGTAGCGAAGCCACAGAAGATGTGTGGTGGCGTAGGGGTATTCGAGAGCCTTCGCGCCATAGTTGCTCCCCCGAGTGTAACATCTCTCCTCCATCAGATTCCGCAGGCCATGGCAGATTGCGTCGACCAGGAAATCAAAACATCTGTCAGCAGGTATGACAAAGCGCCTCAAAATACACAGCTGCCTTCGTTCTCGGCTGGCATGGATTCACGGAACTGTGGTGGGGCGGTGTGGAATGAATGCGTCGGGATGGAAGTTCTTCCTGCACCTTCTATTGCCTCGGAAGAGCAGCTTGATTCTCCGACAAAGAAGTCCATGCCACGAATTCTGAGTATCAGGCCCTTCTGCCCCGATGTCGACAAGAGCCTGAAGAACCCTTGTAGTCTTCTTCTTTCAGCGTCTCCTGACCATGATTTGGGTGTATCCAACTTAAGTACTGTTCCTGCGGAAAAAAGGTCTGGAAAGAGCTCCATATTCTGTACGCTATCTCCCACAAATGTCTATGAACCAGAAGCACAGGATCCACCCTTTGCCAACTTCTTGAAAGCTTGTTTCCGCTGTAGAAGGTGCCTCGGATTCGGCACGGATATCTATATGTACAGGTATTCCTCTCGCAGCAAAGCCTAAACTCGATCTTCTTCATTTCAAAGCATTCAGGATTAGTTTTCAGAGTTGCTGAGGTAGGATCGTCAGAGAATCTGACTAATCAGTGAGATGGAGGTTCACTAATCTGTTTGTCTGATCTGTTTCTTCGCTGTTCATAAAGTCGAGGTGGTCAGATGATTTTAGTACTCCTATATTTTCGTGAGGTTTGAACTCACACTTTTATGTCGGGCGTGAGGTTTGAGCCACCATCCAGGTAGTTCTGTGTTCTGATGGAGATCAATATTACGTAGTCTGTTCTTTGGGATGGAATCAGGTTCTTAGTCGTCATCCTCTACTTAGATAGAGGTGGAGTACATACCCTCGCTGCCCGTGACCATTGATTTTAGATCTTCATAACTACTGAACATTTCTTGATCTAATACACTTTTAGAGTGGATTAAATGGTGTTGATTATATGTTTATTCGTTCTCCTGCAGAGGGGATATGGCATTCTGCAGCAACGACTGTCGATGTGAGTACATGCTCGAAGAAAATCGAAGCGAGCGCGTGCAACACCATAGCTCAACAAGGGCCTCCAGGGAGGAAGTTGATCGTCCCGCTGTCACTGAGAAGGTTTCTGTGCATGCTCCGATGATTTCCGTTCTGGGCTGAGATCTCACCATGGCCGAACTTAAACGTTGCAGAGAAATACCTGAGAATGAGAACCTGTATAGTTTTAACGAAACAGAAATTCAGATATACAAATATGTATGTACACGTCTTGTGTCTTCTGAACTTGGCAAGTTTTGTGCGATGGTGTACGTATGCAGAAGGGATGTTGAATTTGATGGATGAGTGTGCGAGGAATGATGGATGATTCGTAGCACACAATTGATCATGCATATAATATACGTTTGAAGGAATTATTATATGCTTATATGATAACTGTGCTTAGTCAATCGGAAGCTTCCTTAGTGGTTGATTTGTTCCTGTAAGAGTTTAATTTACATTAATCTTGTGCACATGTACAAGGCACGGGTACTTGAAAAATTTGTTCCATGTTATTTTCAATAGCATACTCAAATTGTATTGAAAGTTAATATACAAGAACTATGGATTCCTTAGAATGGTATGTGTGAGTAATTAATACTGTGACAAAGACGAATTTTTTCTTTTATCTATTGATGCTGACAAAATGTATAAATGTCTAATCAGTTTTGTTCTCTCTGTTCCTGATCTTATCATATTTTTCTCATAGGTTTTCAAGCGCCGTTTAATCCAAAAATTTCAAATAGATCTCATCTAATAAATATAATTAGAGCTTTCACTTAGTGATCCACCCTTATTGTTATAAAAACTTGAGAGAGAGAGAGAGAGAGATTCTGTATTATTGGGAGGGAGTTCACGCGCAAGACAGATAACAGTCTGTCATCGTCATCTTCGCAGATCGTACAGAGAAGAGGACGATTATGAAAACCATCTACCAAGTTGTACATGTGTGTCTCTCATCTAGGAGGAGATCTATTTGCAGTGCCCACGTGCTCTGTTCGTGTGCGGATACACTTGGAGAGACTCCCTCTACTTTGCTCATAAGCTATGAAAGCTCCTTTTACATTAAACAGAGTGAAATACAATGTTTGACATACCTGTGTGGTATAAATAAGAAATTCACATCTCCTTGTTCGGCCATTCCATCATCTTCTGCACTCTTATCTCTCTGGTTTCTGAAGTAACTTGTCTTCAAAAAGGACTCGTATCTTGGTGTTCACAAATCTGATTAAACTGCTTAACTTCCTGTTGGTTCTCCGTTTGAGAGCCTCATGTCGAAGGAGTGAAAGCCAGTAGCTAAATTTTCGCTATTGTGGTTTTTGCAACACTTGTAAGTTTGCTGTTATGAATCCAGCATTTATAGGAGCGTTATGTATGGTTTTGCAAAGCTACTAACCTGCCAGTGTCCTGTGAGAAGCTCTTCTCTTTTGGAGAATATCCTGCAGAATTTCGGAGGTGGGAACCAGTGTTGTATTTTGACGGTCTACCTTGCCCTTCAGTTTTGAAGGGTAGCTACATATTATACCTGTATTTTGTATTTTTAATGTATTTTTTGATGGTTAAATATTTTCTTTGGCTGTATTTTACGGTAAAAAATGGCCAAAACGGGCAATTCGGCCGTCAAAAATCAACACTGGTGGGAACCTTCGTGCGGATGCTTCATGCAAGAATAGATGTGCTATCCTAATTTGTGATCCCAGCCATGTACTCCCTCCTAAAAAGACTCCCACTGCCTCTTTTTTTCCATGCCTGAAGTGCCCTTCAGTTAATGGCACACAACTCAAGTGCCCTTTAAGTTGGGCTAGAGGAGGTTCACACCTCACTCCCCACAATGTAACATCTCCTTCCCCTCAAGTGCATGTTTGTCCTTAAAAAAATGGCATTGGAAGTTCTTCATGAAAAAAAGAAATAGTAAAAGATGAAATAGTAGAATTTGAATACTCCTTCGGAGTCCCATGTACCCTATGCATATGATCCCCTCTACTTAGTGTTTCCATATCCTTCCCCTTGAGGAGCCGCTTGAGAGGACATCTCAAAGGTGGGAAACGACTTTGGTTTGGTAGTTACCTTCTTTCATGTAGCAATGTCATCCATTCCATCCTTTCACATTACTAGGTTCTCTATATATAAGTGATTTCTCATGTGTTTTCTCGTGTACAGATTATTCTTTCTAGCTCATATGGGATGGATTGAACATAGACACTCTCTATAATCTCACTATTAGGAATGAATTTGTCATATGGAACTTTCTTTTAATCTTGCTCACATGAAAGATTAGAGGATCTCTCTAATCCATATCTCTTATTCTCTTAAGTATTGTAAGTTGACCACAATACCCAAGAGAAATTTTTGGATAGGATCTCATCTTAATGGTTTTAGACCTAGAGGGAACTTTAAGATGTAAGATGTACATGGTCTTCTACATTCAGTTCAATCTTTTTTCTTTGAGGGTCGGCACATGCACTTGTTCTATCATGAGTTGACTTAATATTATTTTTTGCGAGTCCAAGCATTTCCTTTATCTTTTCCAAGAAATCATTTGCAGCCTTTACTCTCCCATTTTGCAATCTAACTGTAACTATAGAAGGAGCTCTTAGTTGAAATATGTAGGTCAACATGAAGTATCTCCCATTGAAGAGCATTTGACATGTTGTATGCAAACTCTAGAATAGGTAAATACTCTCTAAAGAGCTCTTAGTTGAAATATGTAGGTCAACATGAAGTATCTCCCATTGAAGAGCATTTGATATGTTGTATGCAAACTCTAGAATAGGTGTTGATATATTTAGGTAGTGATGTGTGTGAACACTCTAGGACCGCCGGGGCACTTTTTTCCCTGTTTAGGAGGTTTTTCTCCCCCGGCTTGTATATACGCCTATTGCCCTAATGGGCTACTTAT
The DNA here is from genome assembly GCA_020310875.1 of Ceratopteris richardii. NCBI lineage: Eukaryota > Viridiplantae > Streptophyta > Polypodiopsida > Polypodiales > Pteridaceae > Ceratopteris > Ceratopteris richardii. The sequence goes on along the minus strand of CM035423.1, from coordinate 112,683,637 downwards.
CTTTGTACATTCTCTAGTAATACATTCAGTCTTGTGTGTTGTGCTCCAAGCTTCTTCCTCTTCCTTGTGCTGTTCGCGTGCTTCCGCAGACGTCTAACTCCAACAATTGGTATCAGAGCAGGTCGTTGATTCTTCTAGGGCGCCGTCGACACTCCTCCGTTTGCAGTCTCAGATTCGCACAAAATTTGGTGAGCATACTCAGGGTGTTTTCGAGATCAAAACAGCTTAGTTTTGTGGTGCCGAAATCGCGATCTGAGCTCGTTTCGGCCTCCGAACGCACTATCGCAGTGTTTGTGCAGGCTATTTTGTCCTTTTGTGCCAAAGGTATATACCAATTTCTGTTCGCCAGTTTAAGCGTCTCGAAGTCTGCTACAGGTCTAGCAGAACTCGTCTGGGCAGTTCTGTTCAACTTTTTGAGATACAGTCAATTTTCTGCATCAAGGTATTTTAGTCACCGGCAATGGCTGAAAGCAGTGATGTATTCCGTATGTTGGCTGTTGAGGATAAGTTGGATGGTACCAACTACCCATTATGGGCTTATATGATGCGACATGTACTGGTTGCAAAAGGATTGTGGAACATTGTGCAGGGTGTTGAAAGACGTCCTCTTACACCTGTAACGACAGGTACTGCAAATACAGGTGTTGGAGCTGATGAAGATGGTGTCGAAGATGATATTCTGCAGATTCCTGTTCGTGCTGCTGTTTCTGTTGCACCTACTGCAGAGCAGATTCGTTGGGATGGCAGAGATGCCCAGGCACATGCATTGATAGCTTTGTTTGTCAAACGTGCCATTATTCCTCACATTCGCTCTTGCAGAACAGCAAAGGATGCTTGGGATACACTTACCACTTTGTACCAGGCTAGGAATGAGGCTCGTGTTGCTTACCTCCGAAAACAGTTGGAGAGTGAGCACATGAATGAAGGTGATTCGATGGACAGTTTTCTTACAAAGATCAAAGACCTGAAGGAACAATCGATTTCTGCTGATGAGGTTATACCAGATAGCTCACTTGTGCAGACCGTTCTGAATGGCCTTCCTGATTCATATCAGAGTTTTGCCTCTACTCTTCGATTGATGATGAAAGGCAATCCGAATGCCTTGTCATTTGAGGAATTAGTCTCTGTTCTGTTGCAGGAAGATCAGTCCAGGCAGAACAGGTCCATTATGCGTGTTGCAGATCAAGCTTTCCTGGCTAGTCAGAAGGGCAAAGGAAAATGGAGCTCTTCTACTAGTAAGCAGAAATCTGCAAATGCTGCACAATCGAAGAGCCATGATAAAGATGAGAAGAAATCAGAAAAGCAGAAATTGTTCTGCAAGTACTGTAAAGGAAATGATCATATTATAAAGAACTATCCAAAACTGGCTGCTAAAGAGGCAAAGAAGAAAGAGGCTGGAATGGTTGTTGTAGAGGCCTCTACACCAAAAACAGAGTCTGCAAATCTTGTGCAGGAAGAAGAATGGGCGTTTACTACTGTTTGCAGTTTTGACCCATCTTCTCATGATCAGTGCATGTCTGCAGTAGACTCAGATGTTTGGTACTTTGACAGTGGGGCAACCAAACATATTACCTCGCAGCGCAGTTTCTTCTCTTCACTCGAGCCTGCCCCTACAGGGAATACTGTCACATGCGCCAATAACTCCTCTTATCCTGTTATGGGAGTTGGTAAGATCATTCTGCCTACTGCTGATGGTAGTTCTTTCACTTTGTCAGATGCTTTATTTGTGCCAGGGATCAAAAAGAACCTGTTATCAGTTTCTGCATTAGCCAAGATTGGCTTGGTTGTGAAATTCGTTGATGACAGGTGTACAGTCCATGATCTCTCAAATGGCGATGTGATTATTGCTTCTGGCATTTTATGTCGTGGGTTGTATAAGCTCATAGACTATGAAAAATCTGTGAATGATTCGGCATGTGCAGTTCATGATTCTCAGGCTATGTCAGATGCAAAGCTTTGGCATGCACGCTTTGGTCATCTGAATTTTGCTAGTTTGTTACGCCTGCAGAAATCTGAAATGGTGTCCTCTTTGCCCAAACTTGAGGCACCTGGAAAACATGTTTGTGAAGGCTGTATTTTGGGCAAAATGTAGCGTTCTTCCTTTCCAAAAGATGGTTCAGTTCGGGCTATGCAAAAATTGCAGCTTGTACATAGTGATGTCTGTGGTCCTATGCAGACACCCTCGTTTGGAAATTACCTTTACTTCGTGACTTTCATTGATGATTTTTCCAGGCATGCATGGGTATATCCACTCAAAGCAAAGTCCGAAGTGTTCATGTGCTTCAAACAGTTTTTGGTTTTGGCTGAAAATCTGTTAGCATGTAAAATGGGCACCCTCCGTTGTGATCGAGGGGGGGAATATATGTCTTCAGATTTTAATGCATTTCTGGCTGAACGTGGGATAAAACAGCAGTGTACAGTGCCGTATACACCTCAACAGAATGGAGTTGCTGAACGAAAGAACAGGTCACTCATGGAGATGGCGAGGTGCATGGTCAAAAGTCAGGCTTTACCACATAGTTTCTGGCTTGAGGTTGTCATGTGTGCAGCATATGTACTGAACAGGTGTCCCACGAAAGCGTTGCAGTCTATCACTCCATATGAGGCTTGGCATGACCGCAAGCCATCTGTTGCTCATCTGCATGTTTTTGGTTGTTTGGCATATGCATTAGTGCCTGAACAACATCGCAGAAAATTGGATGATAAGGCAGTAAAATGTATTTTTGTTGGGTACAGTTCTGAAAGTAAAGGCTATCGTCTGTATCATCCACAGACTAAACGCATTCTGGTTAGCCGTGATGTTGTCTTTGTGGAAGATACTATTCAGCCATTGCTTTCATGTACTAAGGAGACATCTGTTAGCTCCAAAGACATGTATGATACTTTGATGCCTCTTTTTACAGGTGGACAGGCTAGCGCTGGTCCTAATGAGGCAACTTCTCAGCCTTTGCAGGTTTCATATGATGATGCAAATCATGCCATTTCTGATGCAGATTTACATGATGCACTTGTTGATGAGAGAGCTGATATTGAACAGGCAAAAACTATGCCAAAATGGCTGGTGCAGACTTTGCGTGACAGCAAATTAGATGCACCTTTGTCATATCGTACTCGTTCAGGCTCTCATAGTACCTCCTTTGCATCAGATTGCTATGCTATGGCTGCATCTAGTCTCTGTGATGAGAATGAGCCTGTTTCTTTTGATGAAGCACAAAATTCAGAAAATTGGATGGCTGCTATGCAATCTGAATATGATGCTATAATGAAGAATGGTACATGGTCTTTATGTGACTTGCCTCCTGGAAAGAAGGCCATTGGCACTAAGTGGGTATACAAGCTGAAGCGTAAACCTGATGGTACAGTTGACAGGTATAAGGCTAGGCTTGTTGCAAAGGGTTATGCGCAGGAAAGAGGCATTGATTTTGATGAGACCTTTGCACCTACATGTCGTATGACTACTGTTCGGAGCATTTGTGCACTTGCAGCCCATCATGGTTGGAATGTACATCAGTTGGACATTAAAACAGCATTTCTGAATGGTGACTTGCATGAAGAAGTGTATGTTTTTCAGCCCCGTGGCTTTGTGCAGAAAGGGCATGAAAACCAGGTGTGCAGGTTAAAGAAGGCGTTATATGGTTTAAAGCAAGCACCACGTGCTTGGTATGAGAAAATACATGCCTATCTGATTGCACATGGTTTTGAGAACAGTCCAACTGAAAGCACCTTATATGTTAAGCGTGCTAATGATGTGCTTTTGATCATTGTTGTCTATGTAGACGACATGCTGCTCACTGGTCCTCTTGAAAAGCATATTGCTGATTTCAAGGCTGATTTGCATGCCTCATTTGAGATGTCTGATTTGGGGCATTTGCATCACTATTTGGGCATTCAGTTTATGCAAGTTGATGGTGGAATGGCTTTGTGTCAAACGAAATATATTGACACATTATTGCAGCGTTTTGGCCTTGAAGACTGTAAGCCTATTGCCACTCCTATGGAGACAGGTTTACGATTGAGTCTTCATGATGCTGGAGATGCATTTGATGCTGTTCTCTATCAGCAGGCTGTTGGATGCTTGATTTACTTATGCATTACTCGGCCAGATATTCAGTTTGCTGTCTCACAGATGAGCAGGTTTATGCATTGCCTAGGAGTCACGCATTGGAAAGCGGTTAAGCGCATCTTTCGCTACTTGAGTGGTACTCGGCTACTTGGGTTGTTTTATCCCAAGGGGGGATCACTACCGCCAGATTTGCATGCTTTTTCTGACTCAGATTGGGTTGGTTGCTATGACACTCGTGTGTCCACCAGTGGTTTTTCCTTCATGCTTGGTAGCTCATGTATATCTTGGTTGAGCAAGAAGCAGCCTACTGTGGCCACTTCCAGTTGTGAGGCTGAGTATAGGGCAGCTTTCACAGCGACTGTTGAGTGTGTGTGGATCAGACGCCTTATGGCTGATTTGGGTGTTGGCCAGTCTTCTGCCACCACCATCTTCACTGACAGTCAGAGCGCATTGGCAGTTGCGAGGAACCCTGTGTTCCATGCTCGCACTAAGCACATTGAGGTGCATTATCACTATGTCAGGGAGAGGTTCTCTGCTGGGGAGATCAGCTTGGCATATGTGCCCACGCGGAGAACATTGCAGACCTTTTCACGAAGGCTCTGCCTAGGGAGAAGTTTGAAGCTTTCCGCAAAGCTTTGGGCTTACTTCCTTTTGTGGAGTGATTTCCACATAGCTCGGCACTTCCTTATACATGAGTGCCAGCTCCTTGTTCACCGCATCACTCCCAGGGGGGATTTGTTGATATATTTAGGTAGTGATGTGTGTGAACACTCTAGGACCGCCGGGGCACTTTTTTCCCTCTTTAGGAGGTTTTTTTCCCCCGGCTTGTATATACGCCTATTGCCCTAATGGGCTACTTATCTTTGTACATTCTCTAGTAATACATTCAGTCTTGTGTGTTGTGCTCCAAGCGTCTTCCTCTTCCTTGTGCTGTTCGCGTGCTTCCGCAGACGTCTAACTCCAACAATAGGTAAATACTCTCTAAAATTAGTTTATAACTCGTTTATATATGTTCAAAAAGCATATCTTCTCGGATGAATGTGTTTGATAATGTTATATGCAAGCTCAAAAATAACGAAATACTCTTTCCAATTCATGTATCATTCGTTTACATATGCTTGAAGCATATATTCTAGGATTTGGTTACCTCTCTTAGCTTGCCTATCCATTTTTGGTTGTCTAACTGCATTCATTCTAAGTTTCATGTCTAACATTTTGAAGGTTGCTCTCTAAACGTGGCTACTAAACTTTTATCTCTATTTGAAACAACATTTAGTAGTAGAACATACATTTGGTATAAAGCTAGTTATATGGTCTAGTAGCAGAATACACAACTGGTAGAGAGCTAGTAATATAACATACAATTGATATAGAGCTAGTCCAATGGGTTGAGAAGAGTATTCTCAACCTCTCAACCTTATAATCATGTCATTTATTTCATTAAATCACAAAATAAAGGGACATCTTGGGTGTCATGCTCTAGGTGTGTCATGATACTCATACAACATCTATTATGATCTATATATCTCTAGGGGTGCACACCTCATCATTATACAATAGATATCTATCATGGATATTGTAATTTTTCCACTTGAGTCCCATTTGAGCATACGTTAATACTTCATTCCCCAATGGAATCTCATACCTTTGGATCCTCTTCTCAATGTGTTTACATATGTTAGAATATGCAGGATCAAATCTATACCTTCCTTTGATGGACTCAAGTAGCTTGCTAGTGATACGAGTGAAACTCAATCTATTGGGCATAGACATGTGGCTAAATAATTCTATCACCACATTAACTCTCCCTTTCTATAGCTAAACTCATAATCAAATTCCTAAGGGGGCTCTGCCCATTTGACCTTTGGATATTTTAGATCTATTTGATAAGAGAGACACTTGATACTCTCTTCATCAAACACCATTCTAGCTTTGAACCATAAATATAATGATGAAAATTTTTCAAAGCATGCATGATTGCATGTAACTTCTTATATGTAAGGTAATTTATTTAAGACACTTCAAGTTTCATTCTTATGAAAGAAACAAGACTATCATCTTGAATAGAAATTGCTCCTATAGCATAATCACTTGTATCAATCTCAAGCACAAAGGGTTGAGTGGGATCCACAATATGCAATAAAGAAGTTATGCCAATTGTTACTTTTAGCCCACGCCATACCTTTGCTTATCCCCCTAGTGAAATGTCTTTTCTTTCCCTTTCATCACTTTCATCATTGGAATAGCTATCTTGGCATTATTCCTAATGAGTCGGTGATAGAAGCTTGATAAATCTTTGAAAATTTGAAGTTCTTCTAGGTTCTTAGGATGTGGTCACTCCATAATAGCCTGTATTGTGTTATGATCCATGTGGATTCCCTCTTTGGAGATGATACAACCAATAATAAGATAGTTGCATCTTGAAGAATTCACACTTTGACTTCTTACCTAAGATTGAACTCTCCCATAACACTTGGATTTATTTTTTGCAAGTGTTCCATGTGTTCTCTTTTTATCTACTTTAGAACAAGATATTTGTGAGAAAAAAAGCAAAAAATAAGGCTTATGAATGATGTGTGTGCAACTCTCCTCCCATCCTTTTATATTCTCTTGTATTCTAAAAACAGCAATGATCTAGAATGGTCTAGTGCTACCATGTAGCCCTCATACAGCACTCATACCCATTACTACTGAATACTTTAGGATATCCCACGAGCTTGGGACCTTGGCTATGGATGGCCCTTGTCCCACACACACATGGAATGATCCCTGTGGACCAATGTCTGACACCCTCTCCCCCTTCTAAAGATCATTGTCCTCAATGATCAATGAGGGAAAGTACTTGCGAATGAGAGCTTTTGATTCCCAAGTAGAGTTAGTAAGTGGTAATCCTCTCCAAGCTACTAGATACTCCTAGATGACATGGTTCCTCAACCGTTTATGTCTTCGATCTAGTGTCTTGATTAGAGAATAATCTGTGCTATCACTTTCTTGCAAAGAAACTATACCGTCTATTAGATTATCCTCCTTGGAAATATACTTTCTAAGTTTACTAGCATGGAACACTGGATGGACTCTACAATCTGGAGGAGGACTTGGTTCTAATCGGTATGCACCATCACTTAGCTTTTTTGACTATCTTCCAAGGTTCACAAAAGCTTGGTGAGAGCTTACTACACTTGCCTATGGATAGTGAATTAGATCTAGCTAGTACGTGAAGAAAGACTCTGTCTCCTTTCTCAAAGGATCTAGGAAACCTTTTCTTGTCTGCATACTCTTTTGCCTATGAGCTGCAAGATCCATCTTGGCTTTAGCTATTACTAGATTTGCTTGGAGGTTTGCTAAAAGCTCCGAAACACTAGGATATTTCTTTCGCATTCCTATGGAACTGGGAGCATGGAGATTCATGCCATAACTCATCTCAAAAGGTGACATTCATGTCACCTTATGCGGTCTATTGTTATAAGCAAACTCTACAAATGACAGATAACTATCCTAATCTATCTGTCTCGTAGATACATATGCTCTCAACATGTCCTCTAGAATCTGGTGCACCCTCTCAGTCTGACCATCTGTCTATGGATGATCACCACTACTCATTTTCAATGACACTTTTAGTTTGTCAAATACAAACTTCGAGAAGTGTCTTGTGAATCTGTCATCCCTATATGAAACTATGGATGTCAGTAACCCATGCAATATGAAGACATGCTCGATAAACAACTCCGCTACCTATGGATCTTCTATCATCTCCTGCGTGGGTATGAAATGATCCATCTTGCTCAATCTATCTACCACAACTAGGATAGTATATTGCTTCCTTTGAGTCCAGGGTAACCTGACTATGAAGTCCATGGATACACTATCCCAGTTATAATTTCGAATCGGTAAAGGATGTAAGAGACTTAGTGTCTTTACCCTTTCTGCCTTAATGAGTTGACACATAAAGCATTATTGAACATAAGTGTGGACATCTGTGGGTAATATCAAGCATCAAAATGTTCTTCTAACAACCTGTATTGTCTTCTCAACACCAAGATGCCCTAGACAAGGAACATCATGGTTATCATGCATGACTTTTCTTCTCAAATCCTGCAAATCTGGTACGCAATCCTTTCCATTAAGTTTGATTATTCCATTCTCCTTTGAGAAATTAGAATACAGACTGGACTTGTTTGCTATGTTAGGTGAAGAAACAACTGAAACTGCTATGTCTCCTATAATAGAGTCATCACTAATTGGCTCTAATAATCGATAACAAGTGTGGATCTTCCACCTGTGCGTCCTTTATTTCTTGAAGCAATGAGCTTTTTAGAACTATAAAGCTCATTTGATACATTATCCATGATAGTGCATCAGCTACTATATTCTCTTTGCCTCTTCTATACAAGATTTCCATGTGAAACTCTTGCATGAGCTCAACCCAACGAGCTTGTCTGCCTCTAAGATCTGGTTGACTACAAAAGTACTTGAGTTTATGGTGATCTGTGTATATCTTAAATCCTGCACCATAAAGATAATGTATCGTGGCTTTAAGTGCATACACCACTACATACAATTCCTATTCATGCACTAGACAATTGAGCTATGCACTACTCAATTTGTTGCTTTCAAAACCTATTGGCTTTCCATCTTGGCTCAAGATTGCCCCTATGGCTATTGCACTAGCATTTGTCTCTAATTCAAATGGTTTCTGTAGATCTACCACTTTGAGTATAGGAGCCTCTCAAATAGCATGTTTTAGAGTGTCAAAACTTTCTTACTAGTCTCGTTTCCATGCAAATGGAACTTTGCCTTGAAGCAAGTTCATCATATCTTGACCCCATTGCCTGAGACCACATGCCCTAAATACTCTATCCTCGGAAGAAACAACTGAGTCTTCTCTGGATTTACATACAACTGATTCTCTTTTAAAATGTTCAATACTAATCTTAGATGATTTTCATGCTCATGCACAATTTTGCTATACCCTAATAGATCATCAGCAAAATCTACAACACACTTTCCAATGAATGGTCGCAAAATGTCATTCATTAACATCATAAATGTAGCTACTGCATTATTGAAACCAAATGGCATGACTAAGTGCTCATAATGCCCAAAACCGGTCCTGAAAGTTGTTTATATACATCATGATCTTTTACCCTATTCTGATGGGAGCCACTCTTTAAATCTATTTTGCTAAATACAACACCTCCACATAGAGCATCTAAAAGATCATCTATCTTGGGCATGGGATATCTGTGCTTGATAGTAATCTTATTGAGTTCTCGGTAGTGGACACACATCCTACAAGATCTGTCTTTCTTCTTCACAAGGAGAACTAGTGCTACAAAGGGTGAATAGCTTTGTCTAATCAGCCCTTTCTGTAGGTACTCATCCATGACCTTGCGGACTTCAGTCTCCTCCTGCAGACTCATTTGAAATGGTGGCCGAGCTGTCGGACTCGCTCCTGGTACCAATTTGATTCTATGCTCTATGTTCTTGTATAGAAGCAAACCTAAAGATAATCCTTTCAAGAATAACTCTTGGAATTCTGCTCTTGCTTAGTTTGAAAGTGTTTGAGCATTTTAGCTAAAGTTTCCATGACTACATAAATTCATCATAATACACAAAAATACACAAAATAAAAAGAATAACACTACAAGGAATACAGGTGCATAATGATGGTTAACAGGACACAATTTGTTGCTATATAATTGCATAAAGTGTGGCAACATGCGTCGAATGCCCAATGTAGGTTAAACAATGAAAACTTTGATGTTCTTATCAACGTGTGGAGCGATGGGCATTGCCACGGTTACATTGAGCATTGCTAAAGTGACAATATAAAAAAGCATCGCATAAGCGACACTCAATTGCATTGCATAAACGATGATAATTAGCATCACTTATACGATGCTATGTGCAGATGAATTTACGATGTTTAAGCATCGATTACACAATGGTTTTTTGATGAAAAAAATTAATAACGTTGGAGGCCCTTTGATCGACATCTACACGCATCTCATTGAAGGGCTCTCCAACATTCACAATTGCGCTATGCTTACGAGCTGAAGCAATCACTTGATAAATTGTTGTTTTGTCTAATCTCTATCTTATTGTCTCTCTCTCTGTTTCTCTCCTTTCTACCTCTTTCTCTCTATGAATTATCTCTCTCTCTCTCTGTCTCTCTCTTTCTCTCTCTCTCTCTCTGTCTCTCTCTTTCTCTCTCTCTCTCTCTCTCTCTCTTTATTGCAGGTTATTCAAGAAGTTAACCAATCAAAAATATGGCTAACTATTTTAAGTACAATTTCCATTCTTTGTATATCATTTGAATTGTGTTATTTTCATTAATTAGTATAGTCACGCTTATTGATATGCACATTTACACTTATACATAAAGATGCACGTTCACACATATACACATGCACATACACATATACATGTGCACATACACTTACACATACACACACACACACACATACACATGTATATGCACAAAAATTTCTACAAACACATAAAAAGACTTGCATACATGCAGTATTGCATATATACGTACACATACACACATTAACACATACTTAAATACATGTATATGCATATCCACATGCATGCACATTCACATGCATGCATATACACATGGATGCGAATGGAAATGCATCCACATGCACATGCATGTTTCATACATATACACATGCATATACATACACTTGTATATGTTTATACACACACACACACACACACATACACATACATATGCACATACATACATATACACACACATACACATATATACACATATATATGTACATACATACACACATATATGCACATACACACACATACACATGCAAATACATACATATACACATATACATGCACATACACACATATACACATATAGTTACACATATACATGCACATACATACATATACACATACATACACATGCACATGCACATACACATACATATGCATATACACTTACACAAGCACATGAACATACATACAAATACACACACATGCACATGCACATGCACATGCACATGCACATGCACATGCACATACACATACATATGCATATACACTTACACATGCACATGCACATACATGCATATACATGCATATACATATGTACATACATACATATACACACACATACATACACACATATACGCACATATACACACATACACATGCACATACATACATATACACACATACACATGCACATACATACATATACACACATATACATGCACATACACACATATACACATTCACTTACATATATACATGCACATACATACATATACACACATACACATGCACATGCACATGCACATGCACATACACATAGATACACACGTATGCTTACACATGCACATGCATATACATGCATATACACACATACATATGCACATAAATACATGCACATATATATTCATATACATATACATGCATATAGACACACTTACAAAAATATAGATATATACCTACATGTGCATATATACATTTTATACACACACAAGCACACATAAATATAAATGAATTATATAGTTAAAGTAATAAAACACATGGTAAATATAAAAAAGAATAAAAATCAATAGAACAAGAATTTTCATTACTTAACACCATACACACAATTCAAAAAATAACTCGAATAACAATATATATATATATATATATATATATATATATATATATATATATATATATATATATATATATATATATATATATATATATATATATATATATATATCAATGAAAAGACATATCCAATGTCATAATCAAGAATCGTAATCATCATCATTATCATCATCTTGATCCTCATCATCATGATCATCCACATGACTTGATGTATCTGTAGTGGCATCATGGGTAGTAGTGTGAGCACTCTGTGACGATTGAGATCGTCCCTCTTGTGTCTGTCTCTCCACCTCATCCATATCTACCTCTCCATAATACTCTTGTATTACATATAACAAACACAAATAAGTAAACCGTACAAAAAAATCCATAAAAATAAAATAATTATATGAAATTTAATAATACTCACAAATGCATCCAGATGATCCCACATATAATTGCTAAAATGCTGATATCCAAAATGTGTAGCATACTCGATCTCATGTTTCGTAGGATATTGACCATAATCCTTTCGCTGCATTGAAACAAATAAAAAAGATTAGTCTCTTGCCACTACAACAGATTGAGCGTATACCGAGGTTTTTATGGAGGGAAATGAACGTGCCTATTTTTGCCCCGATGTTGGTGTAGATGTTGGTATGCGCGTCGGTACTAAAGTGCCGGTATGTGCGCCGGTATGGGCGTCGATATGGGTGTCGATATGAGCATCGATATGGGTGTCAGTATGGGCGTCGGTATGGGCATCAGTATAGACGTCGATATTATCGAAGCCCATGTCGGCGCCCATATCGATGCCTTTACCGGGTGTACCGTCGCATATACCGTCGCTCGCTGGGTGTACCGACGCTTATTCCGATGACATTATTGGGAGTACCGTCGCGTATACCGACGACCATATCTGCAAGATTTTTTTCGGCAAAGTGTATTGTCTTTTGCTACAACAACATTACCATGATGTTTCTTAACAAAAGACAATACACTCTACCCAAAAAAAACCAAGTACATGTGATGTGTACTCTAATGTCAACCGAAATATGATTTCATAAAACAAAATATTATTGGACACAAAAGAGATAATCAGAATGAACCATGAACCATGTACAAAAAAAGTTATATATTTCATAAATGAAGCATGTACAAAAGTGTGGCAAACCACTGTCATATATGATGCTTTTACAAAATGTGGCAAAGCAATGCATTGCCATATAAAAATCAAATACAAAATTTTGGTGTGCCACTGCCATACACATGCAAAGAACGTTCCATATCAATAGTCCTGCAACAAAGAACATTAATGGAATGAGATAAATTCACATGAAATTTACAAACAACAAGTAAAAACCAAGTTTATAAATTAATCAGCTCATCGCACACGCTCCCATGAAATGACCGCACCGTGTCCCTCCAAGTCCTCCAATAGTGCAGTCAATCCATGATGATATCCGTAAGCCTTCTTCGTTTGTGTTGGAGGATGACCCATTGCCAGCTCCTGCAAAAAATATACAAAACATTAGAGGAACATACATGAGAAACTTAAAAAAAATAAATTCATTAAATGAAATGGTACTTAGAAACTCATGATGCATGGTTTCATATCCGCCACTGCCCAAATGTGACGGTCCAACCGTATCCAAACGTTTGGCTGTGGCATCTCGCTGTTGGTGATATCGGTCAGGAGTCTGCTACTGCTCGTCACGAATCACATCCCACTCCTTAGCATCTACCCATACAGGCTTTGGTAAGCCTGCTCTGAAAGCATCACAAGCCTCGGATCATCGATGGGACATAACCTCACGTGCGGTGTGCAGAATCCACTCTGAACTGACAAGAGACTGTCCATCGGCTGGTCAAAACTCCTCATAATCGTTTGTGTGATATAATTCTTCCGATCTTTATCTTGTTCACTCCATTTCAGCATGATAGAGTGCCCAAACTGTATGGAGCAAAGCTGTCATATACATGCACGCATTGCTTTGCTAGCCGCATCCATCATCGGAGCTCCATCTCGGATACTATACACCTTGGAGTCATCATGGTCATGAGCACCCCAAGGTGTACGTGGTGTTCCACGTGGTGTACTGTGTGGCATACCTACATCTGAGGTACTCATCCTAGGAGTAGAAGCGGGCGACACAACATCGATCGCACTGCCTCCACATCAGCCGCCTCCTCCAAACCTACCTGTAGATCCACTCCTAGAACCTCCTGCTCCAGAGTGTGACCTCGACCTACGAGACACGCCAGAACTTGTAACGCACTGAGGTGTCAAACGCACATGTCTACTACTAGACCCAGTAGGGGATGGCTAAAAAGATGTTCGTGGTGGAGTCACAAAGCTAGGAGACATACCTCCTGTGAGATTAGCACCACCCGCAGGAGTGACACTAGCCAGAGTGACACCAGTGGGAGTGACACCGGTGGGAGTGAGGCCCGCGGGAGTGAGGCCACCAGGAGTGAGGCCGGGAGCAGTGCTACCACTAGCGATCCAATACTGTGACGCAGCAGCCATATACACAGGAGGTACGTGAGAGATAAACTCTAAATACGGCTCCTCTATCATGGAATGTGGAGTGACTGGAGAACTGTCTCCCATCGTGCTATGTAACAAAAGAACTCAAATAATTAGCATGTGATAATAAAGGTAATATAGAGAATTAAAAAAAAGTACGTACAAGTGTTATATTCAAAAATCCTCTAATCTAGCATCCTCTTGAAGATCCGAGGCATCGAGAATATCTATCTCTATATTGATGGCTTCTAAATCGCTTGCTATGCTGGTTTCTTCCTAATCATTGTCTATCGCTTCGTCTTCTCGAACAATGACCTCTTCTTCAATGACCTCTTCTTCTCGAACAATGATCTCTTCCTCCTCGACTATCGAATGAATCTCTGAGTCCACTACAGATGGACTTTCTTCTACATATATGTTCTCAAAAATTTATCTACTAGTGTTCGGGAAGTACAAATGTATCCCGTTCATTTGTCCATAATTTTGTGGAGTTGACTTGAAGCAAACCGCTTTTATCCCTCCTCACTGTTGCGTTTCTTCCAAAGGTGACTACTTTGAACCATTTCACATCAAAAACAAAATAATCAAACTTCCTAAAAGATAGTTTCAAGATATCTTGAATCACACCACAATAATCTAGCAAGCCGTCTTGAGGATTATCATCTCTTGCACTCGCTCTACTTTTTTGCAAAAAGTTTATCATCACCCCACTATCAAAAGTAGACCTATTTTTATCGATTCGTGCGATCCGAAAGTGTCGTCCATGAGACCATCGTGCACCGTATTTAGTATACTCCCAATCACATCCCTTTGCGAGTTCTTCTTCTTCAGAGATATCTTCATCCGCTGCCTTTGCTTGTGAAACCGCTATATCTAGCCATCTGCTCGTTGGAAAAGGTGAAAGAGGTCAAAGACTTTCTGGAAGAGGCAAAAATCGAGTGGAACGATTCCTTTGAAACTGAGCTCTTTCCTTTAAGTTGGTTTCCTTGGCAAGCTCACACCTTTCTAACCACTTCTGCATAGGCTCAGAGTTAACTATGCAAAACGTCATTGCCTTCTCTCTCAAAGCTGCATCCATTTTTCTTTGCAATCCTTTACCTTGTGGTTCATCACCTATGAGATGAACATCTTCGTCATTGCTCCATAAGTGAGGCATTTTGGGATACGACATATGTAGAAACTGAGTTATGAATACAAGAGACTCTTATACAAGCCATCCCTCTGCCATGCTACCCTTTGGATGTGCTCTTTGTCAAACAAACCCTTTTAATGTCTTCATAAAGCACTCTAAGAAGAACATCCATCGACTATGGACAGTTCCTGCTATTGCAACTTCATCTACCACATGAACCAGTAAATGAAGTTGAATAGTGAGAATACTTGTGGGAAAGTATTTCTCTACCATACAAACAACCTCGATAGCATTGAGTTTCACTAGCAAACTCTGGCCACTTACTATCTATGTGCTTCCAACCATCAGAGTCAGCAGGCACTCACATTACACCATCTGTAGATCCGCTCTTTGTATGCCATGACATTAACTCAGCTATAGATTTGCATCTAAACATGTTCTTAATTCATGGAATGATAGAAAAGTGGCAAAGAACCTTTGCGGGGATTGCTTCGCCTACAAGGTCTTCTCTAAATCTATTTGCTCCACACTTTGGACATATGTGGAGATGCTCATACTCATTCCGAAAGAGGATGCAATCATTCGGACAAGCATGAATTTTAGTATAATCCATTCCAATGGACTGTAAATGTTTGTTTGCATCTTCCCGTGTTGGAGGCATGTCATTGCCCTTTGGCAAAAATTGATCTTTAAGAAGCCTGCAATAAGCAATTAGAACGATATTAGTAAAAAAAGGTATTTTGATACAACAATGAAAGCCGATTTGTTCTCCCCTTACCTCAACAATTCAGTGACACTACTATCCGACCATCCATAAATGGATTGCACATTGAGCATCGTGAGTGATGCACGTAGTACAGATATTTTTGCTCCATTGTAAAGTGGTAAACGAGCTAGACTTCGCATGTTTTCGTATTCTTCATCGACTTTTGATCGTGGAAATTCTGTTGTGTCCATGAAACTCTCGACATCTTCTCCACCATCATGATCTTTGTCCATCTCATAAAATGCTTCAAGCATCTCTTCCATATGTGTTTATTCTGTGTAATATTATTAGTACTTGCTTGTACGTCTAAGTCCTTCTTTGTTCTCTTTTGTCCACGAGAGGTTACCGATGCAATGTCGTTTGGGTCCATCTGCTCACCTGGGGGACCATGCGAATGGTAGCGTAGGTTTTCTAGTCGAATCCTATCAAAGGATCCATACTCTCTAACATGTGCATTACAAATCTATCGTTTTCGATAAATTTGATACTTGCACTGAGTGCAAGGACATGCCATTCGCTCCTCCGGATCCAAAGAAGCCATCTACTACAATATGGGCTTTTTAGATCATTTGTTTTTTTTTATTAAACCTAAAAATCATACTCCTAAAGACTTAAACCTAAAATACTAAAACCTAAATACTTAAACACCTAAAAAAACCTTGAACCCTAATATTAAAACCCTAATCTATCTAATTATCATATTTTATCTATATATTCAGATTTTTTTATTAATTAATCCTATTTTTATATATTTAATTATATATATATATATATATATGCAATTATATATATTTAATTAAATTATTTAAAACACTAGTTATTTTTATATTTACTTATCTATATAATTATCCTTTTTTTATATATATTTATTTATATATTCAGATTTTTTCCTTAATTAATCCTATTTTTTTAAATTTAACTATATATATTTAATTAAATTATTTAAAACACTAGTTCTTTTTATATTTATTTATCTATGTAATTATCCTATTATATATATATATATATATATTCATTTATATATTCAGATTTTCTCATTAATTTTTTTCTATATTTTCTTCTTATGTAAATTTATTTGAGTTATATGTATGCTTAAATCCTAAAACCCTAATCTTAAAGATCTAGACCTAAAATATGTATATTTCTGTATGCATGTGTATCTACATGTATATATGTATTATATCTATATGTGTATGTGTGTATATATGTTATGTAGGTGTTAAAACCCTAAAACCCTAATCAGAAAGCCTTAGACTTAAACCTAAAATACTAAAACCTAAATACTTAAACACCTATAAAAATCTAAACCCCTAATCCTTAAAACCTAATCTTATTTTATATGTATGTTTATTTATATATTCAGATTTTTTTTCTTATTTTTTTCTATATTTTTTCTTAATATAAATGTAGTTGAGTTATATGTATGCCTAAACACTAAAACCCTAATCTTAAATATCTAGACCTAAAATATGTATATTTTTGTATGTAAGTGTATATACATGTATATATGTATTATATGTGTATGTGTATGTGTGTGTACATATGTGCATGTGTGTATGTATGCATGTGTGTATGTGTATGTGTGTGTATATATGTGCATGTGTGAATGTATGCATGTGTGTATATGTGTATGTGTATCCAGTCTTTGTTTATATATTCAGATTTTTTTCTTAATTAATCCTATTTTTATATTTTTAATTATATATATTTAATTAAATTATTTAAAAAACTAGTTCTTTTTATATTTATTTATCTCTATAATTATCCTATTTTTTATATATATTTAGATTTTTTCTTTAATTTTTTTCTATATTTTCTTTTTATATAAATTTAATTGAGTTATATGTATATCTAAACCCTAAAACCCTAATCTTAAAGATCTAAACCTAAAATATGTATATTTTTGAACGCATGTGTACATAGATAGGTGTATAAGTATATGCGTGTATGTGTATATGTATATATATTCAATCTGAATAAAATGATTAAAATTAAATCTATTTTTATGTATTTAATCATATATATTTAATTTATTTGTTTAAAACACTAATTCTTTTTATATTTATTTATCTATATAGTTATCCTATTATATATATATATTTATTTATATATTCAAATTTTTTCCTTAATTAATCCTATTTTTTTAAATTTAATTATATATATATTTAATTATATATATTTAATTATATATATTTAATTAAATTATTTAAAACACTAGTTCTTTTTATATTTATTTATCTATATAATTATCCTATTATATATATATATATATATTTATTTATTTATATATTCAGATTTTTTCCTTAATTTTTTTCTATATTTTCTTTTTATATAAATTTAATTGAGTTATATGTATGCTTAAATCCTAAAACCCTAATCGTAAAGATCTAGACCTAAAATATGTATATTTCTGTATGCATGTGTATCTACATGTATATATGTATTATATGTGTATGTGTATGTGTGTATATATGTTATGTAGGTGTTAAAACCTCAAAACCCTAATCAGAAAGAGTTAGACTTAAACCTAAAATACTAAAACCTAAATACTTAAACACCTATAAAAATCTAAACCCCTTAATCCTAAGACCCTAATCCGATTTTATATATATGTTTATTTATATATTCAGATTTTGTTTTCTTATTTTATGTATATTTTTTCTTAATATAAATGTAATTGAGTTATATGTATGCCTAAACCCTAAAACCCTAATCTTAAATATCTAGACCTAAAATATGTATGCATGTGTATATGTGTATGTGTTTCTATGTATGCATGTGTGAGTATATGTGTATGTGTGTGTATGTATGCATGTGTGTGTATGCATTCATGTGTGTGTATGTGCAAGCATGTGTGCATGTATGTGTGTGTGTGCGTGTGAGTGTATGCATGCATGTGTGTATATGTGTATGTATCTATGCATGCATGTGTGTATATGTGTGTATGTATGCATGTGTGTACATATGTGTGTGTATGTATGCATGTGTGTGTGTGTATGCATGTGTGTATATGTGTATGTGTGTGTATGTATGGATGCATGTGTGTATATGTGTATGTGTGTGTATGTATGCATGCATGTGTGTATATGTGTGTATGTATGTGTGTATGCATATGTGTATATGTGTGTGTGTATGTATGTGTGTATGCATGTGTGTGTGTATGTATGCATGTGTGTATATGTGTATATGTGTGTATGCATGCATGTGTGTATGTATGCATGCATGTGTGTATATGTGTGTATGCATATGTGTATATGTGTGTGTATGTATGTCTGTATGCATGTGTGTGTATGTATGCATGTGTGTATATATGTGTGTGTATGTATGTGTGTATGCATATGTGTGTGTATGTATGCATGTGTGTATATTTGTATGTGTGTGTATGCATGCATGTGTGTATATGTGTGTGTATGTAAGCATGCATGTGCGTGTATGTAAGCATGCATGTGTGTACATGTATGTGTGTATGTGTGTATGTATGCATGTGTAAATGTGTATGTGTGTGTGTGTATGTATGCTCTATTTTTCTATCTCTATCTTCCTTTCTTTCATCATTCTTTATCTCTCACTCTCTCTCTCTCTTTATCTCTCTCTCTCTCCCTCTCCCCTCTCTCTCTTTCTCTCTGTCTCTCTCTCTCTCTCTCTGTCTCTCTCTCCTCTCTCTCTATCGCTCTCTTTCTCTCTCTATCAATAGAGAATAAAACAATCACCTACAAGTATGTCCCTCTTTTGGATTGTTGTCGTCAAAGCGTAATGTATGTCGTCTATCATCGAATTCGAAACAATCGACGCCAAATAACTTCTGCAAAATCAAAGAGAAGAGAAATTATAAGACCTAAAGCATAGAGAAAGACAAAGGCTAACAGTACGCGCACCACTTACCAAGATGTGAGATCTAAACCGACAGAGTGTGTGTGTGTTAAAGAGAGAGATCTCTGTGTGTGTGTGTGTGTGTGCATAAGGCAATGCAGGTCGCAATTCGGTTCACGCGCATAAGTTTGGCAGAAGACAAACAATACTCAAATATGCGCAAAAATGTGAAGTTTTGCTCTCAAGTTCCTGATATGTTTAAAACACGGCCTTGGTCTGTGCATCAGTATGGGTGTTGGTATGGGCGTCGGTAACTTCCAGTAAATTACCGACGCCCATACCGATGCTTATACCGATGCCCATTCCGACGCTCATACCGATGCATTTAAGTGACCTTTTCCAACGTTTATACCGATGCCGAGAGTGACCGTCAGTATAGGCAGCATCGATATGCCCTTCATATGTTGTAGTCTGCGTTTTAACTAAAATAAAAAATATACTTACAATAACACATATACTTACAAATGTAGCTACAAAACCATGATGGCCCATTTGGCCTAAATGAGATGTGTGGCCCAACTCAATTATGTTCTTTGCAATAGCCTATTTATTTAGATAGATAAGAAATACATAAATTAAATGTAAAAAAGTAATAAAACATATGAGAATTATAAATATGAACTATTAACTTGTATACCTTCTGCTGAGGAAATGACTCCTGAAGAAGTAGCTATCTACAAAAAAACTACCATGTCTCAGGTGGTATGTTAGGTCTCCTCTTTTTTTTTTCCACCATATAATATCTCCTGTTATTTTAATCTCAAACAAAAAAATAGAATCAGAATACATACACACATATAGCATGCACATAGACATATACATACACTTACACATACATACATACATACCCATATACATACATACATACATACTATATACACACACATACTCACATATATATAGTGTGTATATATATATATATATATATATATATATATATATATATATATATATATATATATATATATATATATATATATTTTATATATAGTTATATATATATTTATTGTATATATATTTTTATTTGTATTTACTATATATATATATATATATATAATTAGTATGTATATATTTATATTTATATATGTACTGTATATTTACTATATACATATTTATAGCAGTATATATATATATATATATATACAGGCATACATAAACATACATGCATACATAAACATACATGCATATATACATACATACACACATCCACTTATACATACATACACAATACACATACAAATATCCACACACACACACACATGCATACATACATACAAAATACATGCACATAGAAACATATATACATACACACATACACTTATATATACATACATACACACACATACACATACACATACCCACATAGACATATACATGCAAACATATACACATACATACCTGCATACATATACATACCTATAACATAAACACACATATACATATCCACATATATACATACACACATTCATACAAAATACGTGCATTTGTCCCACAAGAATGTGTATTTGTGTATATGTGAATATGTGTGTATGTGTAAATGTGTATATGTGAATGTTTATGTATGTAAATAATTAGATTATGAATATCTAATACCAATATTTGTAGATTCTGATCAATCAGATGGAACTCCACCACTGTCTCCTAATCGTGCAAGGACTATATATTGTTAGTATACCAAACTGTTAATTTTAAATACATTTGATAGATACGTAACTGATATATGTTTTTTCTTGTTATAATCATATTTTGATCAATCAAAGGGCACTTCACCACCTCCTACCCATGCAACGACTTCACATGTGCCCCCTAATAGGAATTATGATGAATTTTACTATCAAAACCATCTTATATGTTGGTGTTGCTATGTCACATATCGAAGACCATGATTGGAATGTATTGAACATGAGGCAGAGTAATTGTACTTTTAACCTTTCACCACCATTTGGTCAACGTGATAATGCTTGGGTATGTATTGTTTCTATGAATTAATGTCATTATTCATATACAAAATCAAATCATTGTTGATATACATGAATATCTGCTCGATGATGATGATGATAAAAATTCTCATACTCATAATGGTAATATACCTCATACACGTCATGGACTTGCTATTCATCAATTACAAGTAGAGGTTTCTAGAAATTTTCTACCTCCTAGTTTAGAAACTGAAACGGTTGGAGATTATCCATTGTTAGCTCGTGATCATTCTCTAGTACAAACATATGATTGAAGAAGATATGGAGGATGGAATAGAGGACCATTTCATTTAGATGGAGAGGTTTTTGACTTTTGGGGTAATATGATTGCTCCATCCACTATTACTAGTGCTTGTCATGATCTCTTTATGGTAGAGGATTTATATATGCCTCCAGACTCTGAAGTCACTCTTATGTCATTTTGTGGTCCTATATATGGATGGGGAGATTTGCATCGACTTGCACGTTATGTTCAAAGCATGAGTACTTATGGAATATGTTGGAATGCAACATCCCTTACTAGTAGAGGGATTTCACATGCAGAAAATGAAAGATTATATATTGATGGAAGACCTTATACACACAGAAACATAGTAGCTTTAATAAATAGTAGTCGAGGGTTACATAATGGTTCAAGGACTAATTCCACATTTGAAGAGCATGAAAATAGTCATGAATCATCATACATGAGTAGAGATGTAGCAAGATACATAGTTGTCAATGCTATTACTTCATTACACGCTGGTGATGAATTATTAGTGTATTATGGATGGCATAGACCTCCAAGAGCACCATTTAGCTAGAGAGAGAATGAAAACTTTATATCCAACTATCTTGTGTTGCATTGGAAAACTCTAATTTCAATCGCTTTTCAAAATAACTTACATAGTTAATTTTATGTTTAAAGTTTACTTTTCATTCATTTATCAAATACTAATGTTTTTTATTCATGTTTGTAGATTCAAACATATGATGTTGATGATATTCCACCACACCATTCACAGTTGCTAGTAAGACCTCATTTATCAGAAGCTTCTATGAGGAGGATACACAAAAGTGATCCTGTGGAATATGCAAGGTTGAAAGACCTATATTCAAAAGAAGATAAAGTACAAGATTTGTGCGATAATGATGAAGATGATGGCATGGTAGATTTTATTGAGGGTTGGTATGAAAATGACTATGAGAGCATTGATATTTCTAAACATGAGAAATATCTTTGAGAGAAATGTCTAAAGCATGTATATGAAGGAAGTCGTTTGACATGACTAAGTGCAAGCTTAATTATTCTCAATCTTGAAAATTGTTTTGGATGGAGTAATGTATTTGTTTTGGCACTATTAACGTATAATTTTTAATGTTCTATCTATTTATATATATACATGCATACATATATACATATATACATATAAATACAT
>CM035423.1:112422765-112652765 GCA_020310875.1 Ceratopteris richardii | reverse complement strand
TTCTGTGGCCTGTGCCAAGAAGTGACATCTATCCTTCCTCACCAAAGGTCTAATGGTTTCTCTTAGTCCCAAGATGAACTTATGGACTTGAAGAAACTCAGGGATAGTATCACCTACTTTAAGAAGTACCTCTCTGTACTTATCCGAGTACTCCTTAATAGTCTGATTGTTCTGATTGATGAAGAACAACATGTCTAGTGCTCTAGACCTCTCATCAAGTAGTACAAAATTGTTGTAGAAAAAGACTTTGAACTGACCCCAAGTTTTGGCCTCTTTCTTATCTTGTTCTAAATTTGTGCCACCACCTATGGGTGACATCCATGAGGTTATAGGTGGTCTACTAAGTCTTATGCCTATCATCCACGATATGGCACAAACAGAAGCACTGCTCCCACTTACTGAGCTAGTGCTCAACAACATCAACAGTCCTAGCACTAGTTGAGCCATGGTATCAAGGAGGCTTAAGATTCTTAAGCTGCCATCTGGCCTTTCTGACTAGGATGCTATCTCTAGGGACTTCTAGAGTTGGATGCTCATCTGGAGCATCTACCTCCATCCTTGGCAAGTTAGGCTCAGGCATAACTTCCTCTTTCTTGGAACCATGCACATGTTCCAAGATATCATGAAGTGCGCTCTCTAGATGGGAAATCCTAGCACTCATGGTCTCAATGGGATCTACGAGGTGTTGTCCCATGAGTGGATCAGCCCTAGGAGATGAGGATGGTCTTGGTTCCATGCTAGGATATGGTTTCGATCACTTTGTGATTTTCTTTTGTCTTTTTCTTTACAAAACGTTTTTGATCTATGTATACCTAAGGTAAATAAGTGGCTACAGAAAGAAAACAAGTCACAAGCCTTTTCTTATAAGAAAAATGATAAACGAGAAACTTTTAGTATGGTTGCTATCCGTTAATGCATATGCATAATGAATCCTAAAAATTCTGGCATAATGACGCAAAAATGAAAATATGAAAAATTACAATAAGTACACGTCATGCACTTTCCACAATAAATATGGTGCCGGAAGGAGCAATTGATCTACAAATCAACCAAAGGGCACTACATGCCCTTGGGGAATTCTTCGTGCTTGCGGCACCATATTTTCATAAGAACGCAATAATTTTTTGTACTTCCCTCGTTAAACCTACAAGAAAAATGCTTACATGCCTGCAAATAACACTGCATGCACTGTACATGGCTAAACAACAATGTAACTATGCATATACTAAAGATGCAATGCAAAAATGCATTTTCTATATGCCACATGTTGTTGGAGATAGACGTCTGCGGAAGCACGCGAACAACACAAGGAAGAAGAAGAAGCTTGGAGCACAAACAGACAATATCGAATGTATTACTAAAGAATGTACAAAGATAAGTAGCCCATTAGGGCAATAGGCGTATGTACAAGCCGGGGGAAAAAAACCTCCTAAAGAGGGAAAAAAGTGCCCCGGCGGTCCTAGAGTGTTCACACACATCACTACCTAAATATATCAACAAATCCCCCCCAGGAGTGATGCGGTGAACAAGGAGCTGGCACTCATGTATAAGAAAGTGCCAAGCTATGTGGAAATCACTCCACAAAAGGAAGTAAGCCCAAAGCTTTGCGGAAAGCTTCAAACTTCTCCCTAGGCAGAGCCTTCGTGAAAAGGTCTGCAATGTTCTCCTGCATGGGCACATATGCCAAGCTGATCTCCCCAGCAGAGAACCTCTCCCTGACATAGTGATAATGCACCTCAATGTGCTTAGTGCGAGCATGGAACACAGGGTTCCTCGCAACTGCCAATGCGCTCTGACTGTCAGTGAAGATGGTGGTGGCAGAAGACTGGCCAACACCCAAATCAACCATAAGGCGTCTGAGCCACACACACTCAACAGTCGCTGTGAAAGCTGCCCTATACTCATCCTCACAACTGGAAGTGGCCACAGTAGGCTGCTTCTTGCTCAACCAAGATATACATGAGCTAACAAGCATGAAGCAAAAACCACTGGTGGACACACGAGTGTCATAGAAACCAGCCCAATCTGAGTCAGAAAAAGCATGCAAATCTGGCGGTAGTGATCCCCCCTTGGGATAAAACAACCCAAGTAGCCGAGTACCACTCAAGTAGCGAAAGATGCGCTTAACCGCTTTCCAATGCGTGACTCCTGGGCAATGCATAATCCTGCTCTTCTGTTAGACAGCAAACTTAATATCTAGCCGAGTAATGCATAAGTAAATCAAGCATCCAACAGCCTGCTGATAGAGAACAGCATCAAATGCAGCAACAGCATCATGAAGACTCAATCGTAAACCTGTCTCCATAGGAGTGGCAATAGGCTTACAGTCTTCAAGGCCAAAACGCTGCAATAATGTGTCAATATATTTTGTTTGACACAAACCCATTCCACCATCAACGTGCATAAACTGAATGCCCAAATAGTGATGCAAATGCCCCAAATCAGACATCTCAAATGAGGCATGCAAATCAGCCTTAAAATCAGCAATATGTGTCTCAATAGGACCAGTGAGCAGCATGTCATCAACATAGACAACAATGATCAGAAGCACATCATTAGCACGTTTAACATATAAGGTGCTTTCAGTTGGACTGTTCTCAAAACCATGTGCAATCAGATAGGCATGTATCTTTTCATACCAAGCACGTGGTGCTTGCTTTAAACCATATAATGCCTTCTTTAACCTGCAAACCTGGTTTTCATGCCCTTTCTGCACAAAGCCACGGGGCTGAAAAACATACACTTCTTCATGCAAGTCACCATTCAGAAATGTTGTTTTAATGTCCAACTGATGTACATTCCAACCATGATGGGCTGCAAGTGCACAAATGCTCCGAACAGTAGTCATACGGCATGTAGGTGCAAAGGTCTCATCAAAATCAATGCCTCTTTCCTGTGCATAACCCTTTGCAACAAGCCTAGCCTTATACCTGTCAACTGTACCATCAGGTTTACGCTTCAGCTTGTATACCCACTTAGTGCCAATGGCCTTCTTGCCAGGAGGCAAGTCACATAAAGACCATGTACCATTCTTCATTATAGCATCATATTCAGATTGCATAGCAGCCATCCAATTTTCTGAATTTTGTGCTTCATCAAAAGAAACAGGCTCATTCTCACCACAGAGACTAGATGCAGCCATAGCATAGCAATCTGATGCAAAGGAGGCTTTATGAGAGCCTGAACGAGTACGATATGACAAAGGTGCATCTAATTTGCTATCATGCAAAGTCTGCACCAGCCATTTTGGCATAGTTTTGGCCTGCTCAATATCTCTCTCATCAACAAGTGCATCATGTAAATCTGCATCAGAAATGGAATGATCTGCATCATCATATGAAACCTGCAAAGGCTGAGAAGTTGCCTCATTAGGACCAGCACTAGCCTATCCATCTGTAAAAAGAGGCATCAAAGTATCATACATGTCTTTGGAGCTAACAGATGTCTCCTTAGTACATGAAAGCAATGGCTGAATAGCATCTTCCACAAAGACAACATCACGACTAACCAGAATGCGTTTAGTTTGTGGATGATACAGACGATAGCCTTTACTTTCAGAACTATACCCAACAAAAATACATTTTACTGCCTTATCATCCAATTTTCTGCGATGTTGTTCAGACACTAATGCATATGCCAAACAACCAAAAACACAGAGATGAGCAACAGATGGCTTGCGGTCATGCCAAGCCTCATATGGAGTGATAGACTGCAACGCTTTAGTGGTACACCTGTTCAGTACATATGCTGCACACATGACAGCCTCAAGCCAGAAACTATGTGGCAAAGCCTGACTTTTGACCATGCACCTCGCCATCTCCATGAGTGACCTATTCTTTCGTTCAGCAACTCCATTCTGTTGAGGTGTATACGGCACTGTACACTGGTGTTTTATCCCACGTTCAGCCAGAAATGCATTAAAATCTGAAGACATATATTCCCCCCCTCGATCAGAACGGAGGGTGCCCATTTTACATGCTGACAGATTTTCAGCCAAAACCAAAAACTGTTTGAAGCACATGAACACTTCGGACTTTGCTTTGAGTGGATATACCCATGCATGCCTGGAAAAATCATCAATGAAAGTCACGAAGTAAAGGTAATTTCCAAAAGAGGGTGTCTGCTTAGGACCACAGACATCACTATGTACAAGCTGCAATTTCTGCGTAGCCCGAACTGAACCATCTTTTGGAAAGGAAGAACGCTGCATTTTGCCCAAAATACAACCTTCACAAACATGTTTTCCAGGTGCCTCAAGTTTGGGCAAAGAGGACACCATTTCAGATTTCTGCAGGCGTAACAAACTAGCAAAATTTAGATGACCAAAGCGTGCATGCCAAAGCTTTGCATCTGACATAGCCTGAGAATCATGAACTGCACATGCCGAATCATTCACAGATTTTTCATAGTCTATGAGCTTATACAGCCCACGACATAAAACGCCAGAAGCAATAATCACATCGCCATTTGAGAGATCATGGACTGTACACCTATCATCAACGAATTTCACAACCAAGCCAATCTTGGCTACTGCAGAAATTGATAACAGGTTCTTTTTGATCCCTGGCACAAATAAAGCATCTGACAAAGTGAAAGAACTACCATCAACAGTAGTCAGAATGAGCTTACCAACTCCCATAACAGGATAAGAGGAGTTATTGATGCATGTGACAGTATTCCCTGTAGGGGCAGGCTCGAGTGAAGAGAAGAAACTGCGCTGCGAGGTAATATGTTAGGTCGCCCCACTATCAAAGTACCAAACATTTGAGTCTACTGCAGACATGCACTGATCATGAAAAGATGGGTCAAAACTGCAGGCAGTAGTAAACGCCCATTCTTCTTCCTGCACAAGATTTGCACACTCTATTTTTGGTGTAGAGGCCTCTGCAACAACCATTCCAGCCTCTTTCTTCTTTGCCTCTTTAGCATCCAGTTTTGGACAGTTCTTTATAATATGATCATTTCCTTTATAGTACTTGCAGAACAATTTCTGCTTTTCTTATTTCGTCTCATCTTTATCCTGGTTCTTCGATTGTGCAACATTTGCAAATTTCTGCTTACTAGTAGAAGAGCTCCATTTTCCTTTGCCCTTCTGACTAGCAAAGAAAGCTTGATCTGCAACACGCATAATGGACTTGTTCTACCTGGACTGATCTTCCTGCAACAGACTAGAGACTAATTCCTCAAATGACAAGGCATTTGGATTGCCTTTCATCATCAACCGAAGAGTAGAGGCAAAACTCTGATATGAATCAGGAAGACCATTCAGAACGGTCTGCACAAGTGAGCTATCTGGTATAACCTCATCAGCAGAAATCAATTGTTCCTTCAGGTTTTTGATGTTTGTAAGAAAACTGTCCATAGAATCACCTTCATTCATGTGCTCACTCTCCAATTGTTTTCAGAGGTAAGCAACACGAGCCTCATTCCTAGCCTGGTACAAAGTGGTAAGTGTATCCCAAGCATCCTTTGTTGTTCTGTAAGAGCGAATGTGAGGAATAATGGTACGTTTGACAGACAAAGCTATCAATGCATGTGCCTGGGCATCTCTGCCATCCCAACGAATCTGCTCTACAGTAGGTGCAACAGAAACAGTAGCACGAACAGGAATCTGCAGAATATCATCTTTCACACCATCTTCATCAGCTCCAACACCTGTATTTGCAGTACCTGTCGTTACAGGTGTAAGAGGACATCTTTCAACACCCTGCACAATGTTCCACAATCCTTTTGCAACCAGTACATGTCGCATCATATAAGCCCATAATGGGTAGTTGGTACCATCCAACTTATCCTCAACAGCCAACATACGGAATACATCACTGCTTTCAGCCATGGCCGGTGACTAAAATATCTTGATGCAGAAAATTGATTGTATCTCAAAAAGTTGTACAGAACTGCCTAGACGAGTTCTGCTGGAGCTGTAGGAGACTTCGAGACGCTTAAACTGGCGAACAGAAATTGGTATATACCTTTGGCACAAAAGGACAAAATAGCCTGCACAAGCGCTGCGATAGTGCGTTCGGAGGCCGAAACGAGCTCAGATCGCGATTTCGGCACCACAGAGCGAAGCAGTTTTGATCTCGGAAACACCCTGAGTATGCTCACCAAATTTCGTGCGAATCTGAGACTGCAAACGGAGGAGTGTCGACGGCGCCCTAGAAGAAGCGATGACCTGCTCTGATACCAATTGTTGGAGATAGACGTCTGCAGAAGCACGCGAACAGCACAAGGAAGAAGAAGAAGCTTGGAGCACAAACACACAATACTGAATGTATTACTAGAGAGTGTACAAAGATAAGTAGCCCATTAGGGCAATAAGCGTATGTACAAGCCGGGGGAAAAAAACCTCCTAAAGAGGGAAAAAAGTGCCCCGGCGGTCCTAGAGTGTTCACACACATCACTACCTAAATATATCAACACATGTATGAAAAGGAAAGCAATCATGCATAATAATTGACCAAAAAGCTGAAGGTCCAAAATTTGATATGTAGGTGGATGCAGGTTCAGAAGATGGTCCATACTTCTTCCTTTTGGTTTTTTAGACTCTCCCAATAGTTATTCCGTCAAGAAAGTACTCAAACGAGGGTTGATGACGATGAACTACCACAATAATAGCTTTGAAGTTGGTTGTGACTAAATTCAAAAGATGGGTTGTTACCACTCTCTAGAGAGATCTCTCAGAGAGCAATGCATAGCAATAAAAATCTCTGAATTTGGATGTGGCATGTCCAAGATATGGCCAAATACGTGAAGGTAGGTGGTCTATATTGTACTCTAGAGATAGGATTTAGCTATGGTAGCTCAAAACAGCATCAAATTTGGTCTCTACAAATGGGTCTCTTTGTGATGAACACACATGAGTAGGGGACTTTATCCCATATAGGCCGCTCTAAGCACCAAAGGCAAGGATATATAGAGCTCAAAGCTTCCAATGCTTTCACAACAAGAAGAAGAAGAGATGAAGGCCTTTGCTCACTCTCTCTCTCTCTCTCATGGATGCGCGTCCCTGTGGGTACATGGTTGCAGACGTGGGGCTTCTCCATCATGCCTTGGACGTCATGCTCATGGGGAGGGGGGGCTGTGGGCTTCTCTCTACTTCTCAAAAAACACCTTTTTCTCCACCAATTGCCTCTACTATAGCTCTCAACGACGGTCTCATGCTCAAATGACAAAAACGATGATGATCTTCATGCAGAAACGCCAAAAAATCCCGCAAAAGAATCCCAACCGAGCTTCTAAAATTAGCTTTGATACCAATTGTGAGAAAACAAGCTACAAATAAGTCTTATCAATGATGTGTGTGCAAATCTCCTCCCATCTGTTTATATCCTCTTCTATTCTAAAAATAGCAATGATCTAGAATGGCCTAGTGCTGCCATGAAGTTGAGGTAGCTTGTGGATGCTTTTAAAGGAAATTGAAGAGTCTTTCCAAGTACTTTAGTTCATGGCAACAAGGTATCTTCAACCTCTCAATGATTGATGAGGAACTTATTAGTGCCTTGAAACTTCATCAAAGGCTTTGGATTGGGCTTGAAAAGCATACTTACCAAGGATTTGTGCGTGAATTCATTTTAAGTTTTTTATATCAAAATCACTTCCATGTTCATAATCATGCATATATTAAGCTTAAAAATGACCCAAGAAAAAGAAATAATTCAAATTAATAGCATACATGCGATCTAAAAGCTCACAAGAAGTTGAATAAGATATCACAATGAAGCATGCAGATCATGATATAGAAATTTATGATGAATTCACTACCCATAAATAGTATACTCAACTTGCCAATAGTACAAATACATTAGAGGTCATCTAGGGAGCTTGATTTCCTCTTTTAAGTAGTTGAAGGATAAATTGATTATCTTAAAACCAAAATATCATCTTTGGCCACTAGTTGAGAGCATTTATATGATCATTTGGGAAATGGCTACTCTAGATAAAAGAGAATTAGGACCTACAAGCAAAGAGAAGCCAGCAAGATACACCACTTCTAAAATAGTAATATAGTTTAGCCATATACATTTATTGAGGATAATAGAAACATGAGTAAGGATGCAGTCTTGTAATAGGCCTTTTGATAGTGAAATAATTCATTTTGAACTTTCCAAATTACATTGTGGGGATAATTCTTAGAATGAATAATTAGGTCATTTTATGCATGTAGGAAAAATTTTGGGATGACAAGTATTATATTCTCTTTCTAGACCTTATCTGCATCATGTTTTTGGTTTACAATTGAAGGTGCTTTGTTTCCCTTTCCCAAAATGGTTACCAATCAATATAGGCCCTGAAATTTATGTAAAAATAATGAACATGGCTACTTTGGAGATACCTTAACCTTATTCTTTCTTGTATTTTGAGGGATTCTTTCACTTAACATGAGAGTATATATACCAACCCGTCCATATAAGCGATTTGCCTCCAAGGGCTTAGCCCCCAAACCCTTTGTCTTCCTTCTCTCAAAGTGAGGATCTATTAAAAAATAGCTCCTATAGAATATGAAGAGAAGTGAAAAATGTGTTTTTCAAGTACTCCTTTACTTCTCCTTGTCGCCAAATCTATGGAGTTATTCTTTTTCTCCGTTTTATCAATGATGGGTGTATATACCCATGCTTCACCAAACTAATAGTCATCTCAATGAATCTTTCGGAAATACTTCTTTTCCTTTCCAAAAGTAAAGGTTTTTCCAAAAAATATAAATGATTTATACCTATGTATTAGCTATGCTTTTGCTTCATAGCATGAATCTTCAAGGAGGAGGAGGACTCACTAGCTCATCTCTCCATCGGAATTGACATAACCTCCATGAGCATCTTAGCTTTCATTGAAGTTGGTGAAGCATAAGCTATAGGTATGAAATTTGTGAAATAATCCATGTAATAGCTGATGTTCTTTGTGGTTAGTTCATCTCTTTCTCATCGATGAAGTCGTGAGTCCAAGAGATAGCCTGGGGGTGGAGTTCCTCGTAGATTGTAGTAATTATAATATGTTTTGTGTTTCAATTCTCACATTACATAGCTTCGGATGTGTGTCTGAGGAGGTGCTCTGATACCACTATTATAGTAGAAATTTTTTTGTTTCCACACTACTCATGGTGCTTGTGGAAGCTTACACATAGAGGTCATGTTCATCTCCACCCATCCTTCAAGCTTCTTCATATCTTAGTAGTTTGTAAGAGACTCTTCTTACTCTTCTACCAATATATGGTGTATTATGTCATGTCATGCCATGTGGCTGGCATCTTTCTCAATGGAGGTTCACATCCAATAAAAGTATCATGTGATAGTAATGCTTGTCTTTGTCTTAAGACATCTCAAGTCTTATACTTGAATTCCTTTGCTTAATCTATGGAACCCATTCAATGATAACATACATGTGATATCTACTATTTTACTATGATATCCACAAGCTTATACTTTCTTTGATTATAAGATTACTTATCATTCATCTTGATCACTATTCATTTTCAATTATATAGCTTTGGGTCCTTTGGAGTTCTTTCTAAGATCTAATTGACCCATGTAATCCTAAGATCATCAAACTCTCACTGAAAGTTCTTTGTTCATAGGTACCTTAGGGTCCTTTCTAAAATCTATTGATTCACAAAATCATAAGATCTTAGGACGCATAACTTTTAGCATTTCTTAACCTTGGAATTAATTTTCCTTTTTTTAAGCCATTGCTCCAATCATAAGATATGTTAAATCGATCCCTAAGTTCTCAAAATGTCTTGAAAGAACAACTATGAGCACTACCGCTCCTTCTTTATCATCAAGAATCATTTTGGCAATGGTTAAACTTCTACTTCATCTATGATACTCTTATATCTTACCTTATCCTTAATCAAAGTGTTTCTAGAAATCTTCCAAAGTTCTTACTTGTAACCTTGATGTAAATAAGTTGACTCTTTTTAACTCATTTACTTTTATCTCTTTAACTTAGAATATCCAACTTTAAACATTTTACTATTAACTTTAGATCTATTACTAGTATACTTAGTTTCTTGTGTGTCCAGTAATAGACAAAAAATTACTCTCTTATTCTTGTACTCTCAAGCTATCTATATTAAAAAATTTCATAGTTACTATGCTAAGGTACATCATGAATTTTTAGAGCATCTTTCCATAGTTCAAGTTAGCTATTTTTTTTGCCATCAATCATACTTAGATGTCCTAAACTTCTTCCTTTGTCTCTTTTAGACATATCTTCTTCTCTTAAGCTATTTATTTTGACTAAAAGCTTTCTTGGAGGAAATCTTGGTTACTCTAGAGGATTCCATCATCCAACCATTCCTAGCCTAGAGGAAAATGAAAATTTTTATCTTTTTCATTCACTTTCTATAAGAAAATTCATGGTAATTTTACCACGTACTTTATACGCATCCTAAATTATCTTGGTGATAACTATGGATCTTCTTCTTTCTATCTAAGTATAGTAAGAGAAGAATCATCTCTTCTCTCTCTCTCTCTCTCATCCAAGACTTTACCAACAAGATCTGATACCAAATATGAGACTCTTCTCTCCAAGATGCTTGAAAACAAACTCATGTGTGCTACTCCCCTCGCATCCTATTTTTCCTCTTGCTCCTAGATTACAAAGCTTCTAGAGTGCTCTAGTGCGACATGTG
Organism: Ceratopteris richardii; assembly: GCA_020310875.1. NCBI lineage: Eukaryota > Viridiplantae > Streptophyta > Polypodiopsida > Polypodiales > Pteridaceae > Ceratopteris > Ceratopteris richardii. Next base: position 112,642,135 of record CM035423.1, on the reverse strand, counting down.
GCCATCGTGCACACTCACTCCACTTTCTTAGGTGGAAACTTAGAATAACCTGCGAGCTAGGAATATTAGCAAATCATGCTCTTGTTCCAACACATACTAATAAATGATCCGACTTGGACCTATGTCTAACAAATCTCTCCTTTATCTAAATAAAAGTAAGAATTATTCCAAAACATTCATAACAATCATGAGATAATGAAACCTAGTTTTTTGAGTGAATGTTTGATCTTAGGAGCATAATAAAAATGGGAAAAATTAGGCATTTTACAAATTTTTTCCAATCAAATAGTTCTTTATCAAAATCATTTCAAATAAGAATTCTTTTGATCATATAATTTCTATTGACAAAAAAAACAAAATCAAAATATTTTTTGCCAATTTTTTCCTCAAAACCCTTTCAATAAAAGGTCTCAAATAATTTGATAATTCTTTAATATGCTAACACATCATCGAATAAATTGGTAAAACAATAAGAGGTGATCACATAATTTGGTAATTTTTCAGTAATAAATAAATTTCATCTTAATAAATAATGCAATCTAGTATATATATACAAGGAGAGGGAGAGAGAAGATAACAATCCCAAGAGGATTAAAGAGAGGATCGATATAGCACAATAGATTGATTGTAGTTAGTCTTAAGTTTGTAGAAAGAAAGGAATTAAAAATTTGTATTTTATATAAAGGAATTTTGGCAATAGCCTAATCTCCCAAATTTTAATTAATAGAGAGAACAGCTGTAGAAGTCCAAGGGCCTAGCACCCATGGGAATTGCTGAATCCGACAAAGAAGGGGTTGCTTAAAACGTGTTAGAAAACATTGCAGAGAAAGTTGACATGCCTTTTTTCCCTCATGGGAGACCCACTTGCTTTTGATCTTGTTGTTCTCGATGGAAAACACTCTATGATGCTTAAAAGGTGAGAGCTTCTTACACTTCGAAAACTTTTTCTCTAAAAAGGAAAAGATATTTCTCAATATACAATTCTTAAGGTGGGCTACCAAAGTTGGCAGCACAAGTCTCTTTCCACATCTTCTAGAGGGTGTCTCCTCTTTTAGAATTCCATAGTGATGAAGAAAAACCGATCGCTTCACCCAATAGCACTTGATTCCAATTGGTTTGTCCCTCCAACAACATGATCTTCCCAAGAGTGTGTGAGACAGCCATTGACTTTGACCATGAAAAGAAGAGGTGTCCCAAGTCCTCATTGCCATGAAGCCATCGTTTAAACCATGGAGGGGCTCTAGAAGTTTTGTTAGCCTTTACATTGGTCCGAATTCCCTCGTGGAGGATTTTCCACATAAGAGCTGATTTTTAAACCTTGTTGAGAGGATGCCAAAGGGATTAGAAGTTAATATCCCATCTAAACCTTGACCAATCTAGACACCAGTGTGACACGAAGGTCCATGTTCTTCTTGAATCTCAAAATTTTATTAAGATTATTTCCATTGTTCCATCTACGACCCTCAAGATGAGGGGAGTCATGGCCAATAAGGAGGTGAGTCCTTTAGCACTCCCAAGCATTGAACCTACTGTGCGATAGGCACCATTCTTCAAAGTTTTGCTCTTGTAGTCGATTCAATGTCCTCAAATCTAATTGACTTGCATGTTTCTTGCTTCCAGAGGTCTTTCCACAAGCAAAAACCTTTGTTCCAAAGCCTCATAGCTTTTTGGAGGCTCCAAGGCTCAACACATCTGATGCCCTTGATAGGGAACCAAATCAAATCATTTTTTCCTAATCCTAGTAGCCCATTTCCAATCTTCATTGAACTTGAAAAACTTTCACATTGTTCCAACTCTTCCATAGGGAGCAAACTAAGCTCGAGCTTCTTGGAGCCACTTGATAAGGGAGGAATAAAAGTGTGGGAAGATCAAGGCCCTTCCACCATGGAAGGACCACAAACCAAAGAGCACTCTTGTTTCTAAAAATCAATTTTGCCCAAGAGGCATCTTTTTTTCTCCATCCTTTGATTAACCATTTGTCCACCAACTTATTGGCCATTTATTCAATGTCAAGAATGCCCAAACCACCTTGATCTTTTTGGCTTATGCAAGTAGGCCATTTAATTTTGGGGACATCCCTCTTATTAAGATCTCCCTTCTAGAGAAAGTTTATGCAAATTCTTTCCCATTTGGCAATCACTTGGTCCTTCAGTCTCCAACAAGAGAGCAACTAAATAATTGAAGATACAAGGAACATGCTGACCACCATAGCATACCATCCTAGGTTGATCTACATACCTTTCTAATATGTAATTAAATGTGTGAGAAGGGCCGTCAAAGATAAAGATAAATGGAGAGAGACGAAGAGAGAAATAGCTCCAAAGATGTTGGAAAATCAAATGTGTGAGAAGGGCCGGCGGGTTTGGGGTGAAAGGGCGATCACTGAAGAGGTCGACCTGAGGAGAGATAGTGAGAGAAAAAGAGAATCGAAAGGTGAGACAATGAATGGGAAAAAGTTATAAAGGGAGATAGAGAGAGAGATGGAGATCGAGATAGAGATTTAGAGACACATTAAGGGAGAGTAGATAGAGAGGGAGATAGAAAGGATATAGGATATACAATGAGAGAGGTAGAATGGAAAATAGTTGGATGTTGATGGAAAGTCTTGATGGAAAGCGAGGAACAATAATTGAAAGATATTGGGAAAGAGATTGAGAAAAAGAGAAAATAGAAATGGATAACGTGACCCCATCTAGCGTTGTAATGTTAGAGTATTATCGCCTAGGTTAACATAGGTTTAGTTGAAATTTCAACGGGAGCCAAGCTAGGCATGAGAACGAAAAAGCAAACTAGGAGATAATATGTTTATATACTTTTAGGAAGAAGATAGAAAATAGAGGAAAATTATAAATAAGAGGAACTTAATGGAAAATCAGAATATATTAGGGGGAAGAGGAGTTCAAAGTTTTTGAACGGAAATGAACAAAGAAAACGTAATAAGAAAAAGGAGGAATGGAGGAAACCCTTACCTTTTTGAAAGAACAAATACTAGTTGAGATCCATGAAAACCATTTAAAATAGTATTCCACCAAAATGTCACATCTTACATAATAAGGGTTAAGAAACTATTCTTTGTGGTACATCTTTGTTGATACGTTATTGCTTGTGCCCGAATCGTTGGGTGTGTGAGTGAGTGAGGAAGAATGAATAGAAATACATACAAATACAAAGAAGGAGATCGACATATGCGAATATCATGTATATGTGATTACATGGGGAAAAATCTTTTAGCCAAAACTAGAGTAAAAAGTTCTCATGTATAGGGAAATCGTTCATATCAAAGCAAAGCTACTTGAGGGACATATATATGTAAAAAATCCGTTTGAAGCAAAATGATGTGAACACATACTATGAAGGACATATACAAAAACAAGCTTTCTATCTATGTTTTCATTACATGTGCGTGTGTGTATATGGAAGTAATGGGACGTGGAGTTGGGGGATTTATTTTCCTTATGCAAGAGTCTATGAAGAAGAATTGGGAAAGGATCTGGGGCACTGGTTTTTTGGGAAAAAAGATGCTCAAGAAATGAGGGAGGACATGATCGAAGGTTTTTTTTTCTGATATAATCTGGTGCTACTCTCCGACTTTGGGGAACAATACGTCCTTGCTGATTACCAGGATTGCAGAGCGGATCATCATTTGTGGAAAGTAAAGTAGATTTGTGGAAACTAAAGTAGATTATGATGGATTTCTTGTCAAAGGACAAGAAATCCATGACAAGGTCCTACGATGAGGGTTATTAAGAAACAATATTTAGCTATAGCCATTCAAGTCAATCCTAGGCAAGTGACAAGCCATGGTAGTTGTCTAGTATAAAGGTAAAGAGAAATCCTTTGCTGCTGAGGAGATCTCCTCTATAATATTTGTCAAGATGTAAGAAATAGTAGAGATGTTTTTTTTTTTGATATAAAGGAAGTTCGGCAATAGCCTACTCTCCCGGACTTGAATTAAATTAAGAAACAAAGGTACAATAGAAGGGGACTAGTGCCCACGGGACCCCCCAAATCCCACAAAGCAGGGGAAGCTTGGTTGATTCCTAGGTTGCATTACAAAGAAGGTTGATCACCCTCTCGTCGCCCTCATGCGGGACCCACTTGGGTTTGAGCTTGTTGTTGATCAAAAGGAGGACTTGATGATGCCTGAAGGGGGGGGATTTCTTACTGTTGACAATCCTTTTGCCAAGGAGGGATAGAGATTTTTCAATCGACCACTCCCTAGGGGAGTCGCCGAAGTTGAGAGCACACCGCTCCCGCCAAATTTTCCACAGGACTTCCCCTCTGATTGCGTTCCAGAGAGCCGCAGAGCACCCAATCGCTTCACCCAAAAGGACTTGTTTCCAACTAAGCTGTTTCTGAACTCTGATTTTCAGTCCAACCATCTGCCAGATTCTGTAGGAGTTGGGGCAAGTAAGGAAGATGTGTGGGACATCTTCGATTGCGCGGTGGCAGCGTTTGCACCACGGAGGGATCCCACAAATTTTGCTTGCCTTATGGTTAGTCCAAATTCCTCGATGAAGAATTTGCCATAAGAGGACCGACTTCTTAATCTCTATAAGTGGGTGCCAAATACCCATGAATTTCATGTCCCACCGAAGCCGCGTCCAAGACAGGCACCACTTCTTGTTGAGGCTGATCTGGAGGTCCGTCATTTCATTGATGTTCGGGATTTTGAGTAGGCTGTTTCCATTGTGCCATTTGAGACCATGCGCGTTCGGAGCATCATGTCCCATGAGAAGGCGAGTTTTGTGACGATCCCAAGCGAGGCATCTGCTTTGCAAGGTGTTCCATTCTTCGTAGGAGATGTTTATGCGAGGGTCGATATCCTCGTAGTTGATCCAACTGTTGGTGTCATGTTTCCAGAGGTGTTTCCATTTTTTGAATCCTTTGTTCCATAACTTCTTGGCATTTTGAATGTTCCACGGCTCCACACTCCGGATGCCATGAATCGGAAACCAGATAGAGTCGTTTTGTCTGATACCAGCCACCCACTTCCAGTCCTCACTAATTCTTGTGAAGCTTTTGACTTTATTCCAGCCCTTCCAAAGAGAGCATACGAGATTGGAGCCTTTCGGGAAGACAGGTATCGGGGAGAATAGCAGGGTCATGATGCCAAGGTTCTTCCAGTTCGGGGATCCCGTGAGGGCCAACTCATTTTTGTTTCTGAAGATCAGCTTGGCCCACGAGGCCTCCCTATTGCACCAAGCTTTAATCATCCATTTGGCTGCCAATTTGTTAGCCATGCACCCAATGTCCAGGATGCCAAGCCCCCCGCTATCTCTAGGGCTGGTGCAGATGGCCCATTTGATTTTAGGCACCCCCCTTCTGTTATGATCACCCGTCCAAAGAAAGTTTCTGCAGATGCTATTCAGTTTGGACAGGCCTTGCTCATTCGGTCTCCAGCAAGAAAGGAAATAGATGGTAGACGAGAGGAGGAACGTGTTGATAACCATCGCCCGTCCAGCGAGATTGATTTGCATGCCTCTCCAGTAATTGAGCTTGTTTTCAAGTTTGGCCAGCACCCAGTTCCATCGCTGCTCCATAGAGACGCCAAACCCCAAGGGGATTCCGAGCAGCCGAAAGATTTGACCCTGCGGAATGATTTGACAGCCATGATCAATGAGAAGGCCAGGTTGATGTCCCACAATGGCCCTAAAGGCGGTCTTATTGTGGTTGATTTTGGATCCAGAGGCCTCACAAAAGGTATCAAGACACCTCCAGAAAGTCTCCAGGCTGGTATTATCGTTGTGAACGAACGCGTTCATATCGTCGGCAAAAAGTCTCATGATGATTTGACTGTGGTCGTGAGGTAGCTGGAGGCCTTTGATATTGCCAGCCTCCACATGATGAGCCACAAGTCTGCTCAGCCCTTCAGTGGCGATGGCAAAGAGAAGGGGGGCAAGAGGGCATCCTTGTCTAATAGATCTTTTAAGATGGATCGCCTTCGAAAGTTTGCCGTTAACGTTAATTTGGGTCGTTGCATTGCCGAGAAGGGTCGCGATCATCTTGGTGAATTTCTGACTACATCCGAGGTCTTGGAGCGACTGCAGAATATAGTCCCATTCTAGCCTATCGTAGGCTTTGTCAAAGTCGATCTTGAGGAAGACCACGTCTTGATTAGACTCATTTGCAAATTGAATACCTTCCCAAATATCCATAATGGTTTCCAGGATGGACCTTCCTTTGATGAAACCTTTTTGGTCCTCACTAAGCCAAGATCTCAGGTGGCACGCAAGTCTGTTGGCAATGACTTTGGCGATGATCTTGTATCCTGTTTGGAGCATCGTAATTGGCCGCCAGTTCTCGATTCTGTTTTTTTCCCCCTTCTTGTGAATCAGCTTGATAATTCCATTATTTATACAGGAAGGAAGAGCACCAAATGTTAGCGCTTCTTGCCAAACCATCCGAAGAGGGGTGGCAACCACCATCTTGAAGGATTTAAAAAACTCGTTAGTGAGTCCGTCGGGTCCCGGGCTTTTACCGAGAGGGAGGGCATCAATGACCTCAATGATTTCTGATTCAGAGATCGGGGCATGAAGCAGGGAGTGGAGGTTGGGTGGTATTCTCCGGGGGGAAACCCTAGAAATGGCAGCCATGCAGTCCCTTCTATGGTGGGAGAGGGGATTCGAGGTTCCCAAGAGTCTCGTGAAGTGCTCTTCGATGATGCCAACATTATCTTCTTCCGAGTTGCATACATTGCCATGAGTGTCTAGCAGTAGGGGAATCGTCTCTCTGTTGTGTTTCCTTTTCAGGATACTGCACATCTCTTTGGTGGGTTTGTCGGCTTTTCCAGCCCACCACTCCTTGAAGAAGATTTGCAAGTTTTTCCTTTGTATTTCTTCCTCGTATCTCAACGCTGCTCTGATTTTTCGGAGACCTTTCTGGGCTTGGAGTTTTCCTTTGTTTACTTCCTCCTCGAGTCGCCAGAGTCTGTGGTAAAGCGCTTCCCTACGAGCCCGCCGCACCGTCTCGAGCATCTTCTTAGTTCTGATCATGATCTTGCGAGACTTGTCGACCGCACTTCTCCAGAACTTGGCTGGGGCCAAGCCAGAGGCGAACGCCACCTTCCACGCATCGGCAATCTCTTGATGGACGGAGGGGAGAGAGAAGGTGGAAGCGTTGGCATGGAATCACGGAGCCTTGTGGGTCCTGTTGGAAGGTTGAAAAGTGATAACGATCGGGTAGTGATCAGAGATGGTGAGGTCAGTACGTTGCGTGATGGAAGGGTGGCCCCACAGATGAGTAAAGCTCTGAGAGATGTAGCATCTATCAAGTCTAGCCTTCCTCAGATCCTCGCTCGCTTGGAGATTCGACCAGGAAAAGCCATTCGAGTCTTTGAATTCGACCAGATCCAAGTGGAGTTTGGTCATGTCCCACGTTTCTTTCTCCCGACTGTCGATGACCCTGCCCTTGCCCATCCATCTGTCCATAGGGTCCTCCACCATGTTGAAGTCTCCACATATAAGCACGTTGTGGGGAAGCGAGTCAAGAGAAGTCCAAGTGTTCAGCCTCTCCAAATCCCCGTTGGGGGCGTACAAAGAAACCATAGTAACACAGAGGGGAGCACCGAAAGAGGCCGCAATCCAGCGATGATTTACATCTTCAATGGAGTTCTCAAGCTTTTCAAGCCAGGGTTGTTTAACACCGATAGCCGTTCCACCGGACCCCCGCTGGTGCTTTGTTGGAATCCACACATGGGCCGAGGAAACCTGTCTGAGCCGTTTCAGAAGGTCTTCTCCGTCAATTTTAATCTCTTGAATACATATAAAGTCTGGGTTTAGACTAATGTCGTGAAGCCATTGACCAATGACGGTCGCTCTTGAGGGGTCGGTTAGCCCTCTAGCATTTAGCAAGATGACAATCATTTTTGTATTGATCCCTCTTTGCGGGAGGGAGCTTTGTCCTTTCTTCTCTTGGCTTCATCTTTCTTTTTCGCTCGGATCGGATCCCGAGTTAGCAAAAGGTTCTTGTGGGGGCTTTTCCACGGTACCTCCATAGGTTGTTTTCCTTTGCGGGATGTCTCCTGCTGGGAAGAGCAGGGCACCGTTTTCAGCTCCGTTTCCGGAATAGTCGATCCGATGATGGAGCTTTCACTATCCATGTTATCTTCGTTGCTGGTAGTAAAGCCGTCTTCTTTGCTTGTAGTGTAACCCTCCTGCAGGGTTTCCTTACTGTCAGGGATCTCCAGGCCTTTGACCTCGGTGTCCACCTCGAGTTGGTTCCCACCTGGGTAGTCAAACGCATTGATTTCCCTTTCCAGATTGCAATACAAGTTGCTGGAGGGGGAAACAGACTTGTTGTTTCGCTCAGAGGTTGCCCTAGGGCTTCTTTTCCTTCTTCTTCTGACTTCAATGAACCCGTCTGCATCAGCTTCTGGATTACGGGGACCCTTGAAGTCCCCTACTTTCGTCGAGTGATTGAATGCTTCATTGCTGTCTTGAACATTTTTGGGGGCTTCTTGATTTGGCTTGCTTTTTCGTCTCAACGGGCAGTCTTTGATCCTGTGACCTTGTTGGCCACAGCGAAAGCACGCGTTGGGGAGGTTTTTGTAGCTGATGTCTTGCTCCCATATTTCCCCTTCGCCCAAGTCCAGTTTGATCTTCGAGGGGAGCGGCATACTGAGGTCAGCCTCAACACAGATTTGAGGGTGCCACCGGGCGTTGAACGAGTGTCTTGCTCCTTCATAAATGAGACCACCAATGTCCTCGCGTGAGGCCAACGGCTTGCCGATAGGAGAAACGATGTCCCATACGAAGTTGTAGAGGAAGTATGGCAGGTTAGGGAGCTCAACCCAGAGGGGGTACCGAAGCGATTTCGATTTGTCGGGAGTAAAATCAGGGGACCATCTGAATAGGCACAAGGTTGTCCGGCCGAGTTGCCAAGTTCCGACACTAAGGGCTCGAAACGCCATATCCTCATTTTCAAAGACAAGCAGCAAGTGGCTTGCCGGTAAGAACTGGCACTTACAGACAACAAGCCCGCGGGGGAACCACTCGTTTCGGAGCCACTGTCGCACCGTTTCGAGCGGGGGCCTAGGGCCGAACATTTGACCGACAAGGCAAACCTTCTTTAGCTCCTCCTGAGTTGACAAAATTGCGGATCTATTGAGGGAGACCAGGGGGGGTTCAGCACTTTCAAGGGCCCCTTGGGCGGCACAAGAGCCCCCCTCCAACAAAGAGGCTAGGTTAAAGGTCTCCCCGGGAGGGGGGGCCAGATTGCTTCTCACAAGAGAGGGGGACGCCAAATCCAAATCCATGATAAGAGAGGGGCACCCCGAGAGAGGAGATCTTTTCTGAAGCTCTGAGGAGAGAAGCAGCCAAAAATCCCAAAAAACCCAAAAAAGGGTAGCTCTCAACGAAAATTTTTTCGAATGTTTCCTCTCTTTTTTTTTTTCTTTTTCTTCTTTTTTCTTCTTTTTTCTTTCTCTCCTTTTTTTTTTTCTTTTCTTTTCTTTTTTTTTTTCTTTCTTTCTTTTTTTTTTTTTTTTTTCTTCTCTTTTTTAACCGAACTCACTTAAAGAGGGCGCCTCCCCCTTTAAGCCACGCGAAGACGGCGCTCTGGGGCCTCCTAAAGCTTCTAAGCTTTTAATGCCAAAGGACAAAAGGACGAGTGCCGGCCAGGCACGTGGCCCTAGACGGCCGTTAGAGGGAGAGCACAGAGCCGAACCAGGCCATCCCTTCGGTACTGCTAGTTCCGTGTCGGTCGGCGGTATTGAGGTCCCGCGACCGATGGTATTGGAGCCACGATGGACGGTTTTCTGGCCCACGCGCCCGCGATTGACGGAATTGTCCGCGAAAGGTGGTAATGTCCTCCGCGATTGATGGTAAATGGGCCCGCGATTGACGGTTTGGGGCCCCGCGATCGACGGTCCGTTCTCTGTCGATCGCCGCAGCTCAAGTCAGTCGGACCATAGTTGCACAGCTCCGTCTCCGTCACAAAGATGTCGCCTGCTGCTTGTCAAATGAATTCACTCCAGAACGTCCGTCGCCTGCTTCCGACGCCTACCTCCAGCTATCTCAACGCTGCTATCATTGTTGTTCTGAGTTCATGTCCGCTTTGATTATGTTTTTGCGCCGTGAGCGAATTCTACTCCACCACTGCCGCATGCGAATTCCACTTAAAAGTGTTTATTGAGAGTCATTGGTCCAACATAATGGTATAGAGTCAGTGGTCGGGAAAATCACAGAGATGTTTTTGCGAGGACGTGGTTAGCTCTGAATTCAATGTGATGTGCATCATTAAAGAGATCACTACTCCAACACCCGAAGTTTTCTCGAACTTGTGGGATAAGGGGGGTCCCATGGGTACTATGCCCTTCCGTGTACAGTTGCAGTTTCAATGCTAAAGCGAGGAGGAGTAGGCCTAGGCCGAATCTCCATTTAAAAAAAAAAAGTTTCCACGAACTATTGAAAGTGCAAAGAATATTGCGACAGCCATTGGGATATGACAAGTTTCAGTTACCGAATATGCAGCTGAGAATTCGGTGCCAGAATGGAAAGGAGTTTGTGGCTCCTCCTTTCAATCTCTGCATAATAGAGTTTAGTTTCATGCTTTCCAATGGTACTTCACGCCATTTTGTTTATAATTTGAAAATGAAACCTCTGATTCCCTTGATAGGGAACTCGATCAAATCCGTTTTTCTAATACTAGTAGCCCATTTCCAATCTTCATTGAACTTGACAAACTTTCAGCTTGTTCCAACTCTTCCATAGGGAGCAAACTAAGCTCGAGATTCTTGGAGTCACTTGATAAGGGGAGAATAAAAGATTGGGAAGATGAAGACCTTTCCACCATGGAAGGACCACAAACTGAAGAGCACTCTTGTTTCTAAACATCAATTTTGCCCAAGAGGCATCTTTTTTGCTCCATCCTTTGATTTACCATTTGGCCACCAACTTATTGGCCATTTATTCAATGTCAAGGATGCCCAAACCACCTTGATCGTTTTGGTTTATGCAAGTAGGCCATTTAATTTTGGGGACATCCCTCTAATTACGATCTCCCTTCTAGAGAAAGTTTATGCGAATTCTTTCCCACATGGCAATCACTTGGTCCTTGAGTCTCCAACAAGAGAGCAACTAAATAATTGAAGATACAAGGAACATGCTAACCACCATAGCACACCATCTTAGGTTGATCTACATACCTTTCTAATATGTATTTAAGTGTGTGAGAAGGTCCGACAAAGATAAAGATAAATGGAGAGAGATGGAGAGAGAAACAGCTCCAAAGATGTTGGAAAATCAAATGTGTGAGAAGGGCCGACAGGTTTGGGTTGAAGGGGGATCACTAAATAGCTCAACCTGAGGAGAGATAGTGAGAGAAAAAGAGAAACAGAAGTTGAGACAATGAGTGGAAAAAACCTATAAAGGGAGATAGAGAGAGAGAGATGGAGATCGAGAGAAAGAGATAGAGATTTAGGGACACATTAAGGGAGAGTAGATAGAGAGGGAGATAGAAAGGATATAGGATATATAATGAGAGAGGTAGAGTGGAAAATAGTTGGACGTTGATGGAAAGTCTTGAATCATGGAAAGAGAGGAACAATAATTGAAAGATATTGGGAAAGAGATTGAGAAAAGACAAAATAGAAATGGATAACGTGAACCCATCTAGCATTGTAATTTTAGAGTGTTATCGCCTAGGTTAACATAGGTTTAGTTCAAATTTCAACGGGAGCCAAGGTAGGCATGAAAACGAAGAAGCCAACTAGGAGATAATATGTTTATACACTTTTAAGAAGAAGATAGAAAATAGATGAAAATGATAAATAAGGGGAACTTAATGGAAAATCAGAATATATTAGGTGGAAAGGGAGTTCAAAGTTCTTGAACGGAAATGAACAAAGAAAACGTAATAAGAAAAAGGAGGAATGGAGGAAACCCTTACCTTTTTGAAAGGACAAATACTAGTTGAGATCCTTGAAAACCATTTAAAATAGTATTCCACCAAAATGTCAAATGTTAAATAATAAGGGTTAAGAAACTATTCGTTGTGGTACATCTTTGTTGATACGTTATTTGCTTGTGCCCAAATCGTTGGGTGTGTGAGTGAGTGAGGAAGCACGAATAGAAATACATACAAATACAAAGAAGGAGATCGTAAAATAGAGACATGCAATGGTTGGAAGAGTTCTCTATTGATAGATGATTAGTAATATGAGAATGAGTGAAGTTACAGCTATAAGGCAATCCCAAGTAAAAAGTGCCATGATATATGCGAATATCATGTATATGTGATTACATGGGGAAAAATCTTTTAGCCAAAACTACAGTAAAAAGTTCTCATGTATAGGGAAATCGTTCATATCAAAGCTACTTGAGGGACATATAAATGTAAAAAATCTCTTTGAAGCAAAATGATGTGAACGCATACTATGAGAGAAATATACAAAAACAAACTCTCTATCTACGTTTTCATTACATGTGCGTGTGTGTATATGGAAGTAATGGGACGTGGAGTCTATGAAGACTTATGCAGGAGTCTATGAAGAAGACTTGGGAAAGGATATGGGGCACTGGTTTTTGGGGAAAAAGGATGCTCAAAAAATGAGGGAGGTCATGATCGAAGGTTTTTTTTCCTGATATAATTCGGTGCTAGTCTTTGACTTTGGGGAACAATACGTCCTTGCTGATTACAAGGATTGTAGAGCGCATCATCATTTGTGGAAAGTAAACTAGATCCTGATGAATTAAAACGTGTTAATCATTCCTGAAGGAGTGAAGTATGCCAAATCCCATGAGTGGTTCAAACCTGAGGGTGATCAAGGTGACAAATATTAGCTCTCTCAAGATTTTCCGCATTGGAGATTAGGAGGGGACGCGAAAGCCATGACTTGTTCATGGGAATCAATTAATAGCATCGAAGACAGATTGTGGAGGATTCTATGACCACATTCGATGCAACAATCCTTGTTTTTGGAAAAGCTCTATGCTGAAGCTCTAGCAAACATCCTGAAGTTTATCCGTTCAGAGATGAACAGATGATGAACTACAATGCAACACTTTGAGTACATTTATCAGTTGATGATTGTTGAGGCTACGTTAAGTAACCTATGTCTGTCTTTTGAAGGCCTGTGGAAGCTTGCATGAAGCTGTCAAAGAACAAGAAATCCATGACAAGGTCCGGCGATGAGGGTTATTAAGAAACAATATTGAGCTGTGGCCTCAAGTCATTCCTAGGCAAGTGAAAAGCCATTGTAGTTGTCTAGTATAAAGGTAAAGAGCTGCTGAGGAGATCTCCTCTATAATATTTCTCAAGATGTAAGAAATAGCAGAGATATTTTTGGGAGGACGTGGTTATCTCTGAATTCAATGTGATGTGCATCATTAATGAGATCACTACTGCAACACTCGAAGTTTCCTCTAACTTATGGGATAAAAGGGGTCCCATGGATATTATGCCCTTCAATTGCAATTTCAAAGTTAAAGCCTGGTGGAGTAGGTCTTGGTTGAACCTCTATTAAAAAAGAAAAGTTCCCTTGAACTATTGAAAGTGCAAAGAAACTTGCGGCAGCCATTGGGGTATGACAAGTTTGAGTTACCAAATATGCACTCGAGAATTCGGTGCCAGAATGGAAAAGAGTTTATGGCTCCTCCTTTAAATATAAAAGAGTTTAGTTTCATGCTTTCCAATGGACATCTCAATAAGTACTTCACGCCATTTTGTTTATAATTTAAAAATGAAAGAAATGTTTCTATGATTACCTGATTAAGTTCTGGTTTGTAAATGAATGAAACGACATATGTTTGTTCTTCATGAAATAAATCGAAATATGTTTTTTTTTTGGGGGTGTGTAAAAAAAGGAAAATGAATGGTCTGCACTAGAAGGGACACAACTGCAATTGGTTTTTTGTAATCTTCCTTAAGTAGTGATCCTTTTCATTATGAATAGAACAAAAGGGACACAACTGCAATTGGTTTTTTGTAATCTTCCTTAAGTAGTGATCCTTTTCATTATGAATAGAACTTCTTGAGAATTTGTGCTCTCATTGCTGTACTCAATCTCTGTGAATAACGTTCAGCCAAACTCCTGCGTGTTGATGAATATATATGGACAAAAGCCAACTATGCATATGAAGTTATTGAACTAAGTTCCACCTATGAACTTCCGACTTAAATCTACTAATTTTGTTTATGAAAAACAAGCATTGATTCACGAGAACAGTGCTTTTATATATGCAGAAACATGGGAAGAGAGTGAAACAACGTGGCTTATTTTTAATATATGCGCAACACACAGGAAATCACACTCAATTGCTTCAAATGCTCTATTGTGTAAAGAAAGACAATTCATTTATTAATGCTATGAAAGTCAACACCATTAGTTTAGTATGTTGACAAACACCTTTCGTGTTTGAAACCAAGGCAAAACGATTATGCGATTATATGAAATGCGTCTGAAATAAAGAGAATGAATGAATCAATATATCGAGATTCAAAATAAATAAATACGTAAATCTCAATGAGTGTTAGTGTCACTTATGTGCTCATCAAGTAAAGCGATGCTGATGGTGTATATCTGAGAAATAAAGCGATGGTGATGGTGTATATCTGAGAAGTATTTGCATATTTGTTCTTTTAAGAAAAGGAATGAAAGGAATAAATGGGAACCAAGTTGTTAACACACAATCACTAAAATGGATTAGAAGAGAGCGAGACTAGCAAACACATGGTCGAAAAAGATTGTAACCAAAAATCCTTTTTTTGAGTCATTATGTTTAATCCAAGACTTAAAGTAAAAAGTACTTCAAAAAGGTCTTCTATTCAATAGATTTTTCGATAATGAATGGGGGTACATGGGAAGCTTTGTAAGAAGATGTTCTTGGAAATGCACGTGAACTTACTGAATACACCATCTAATGTAACAGACCCTAAGAAAGTCATTCCCCAAAGGTGAGAAACAAACTGATAAACAATTTTAACAAGCCAAAGGTAAGGCTAAGTGTAATTTGCAAGAATTTGAAGTGTCTTGATGAGCCCCATGTTTATGCTTCTAAATTGCATCTTAAAGTAAAGAGAAATTTTAAAACTCCTATTCGTGTCAATGTAGGATAAACGTCTTCCACTACTTCATCATTGTGCCCATGTCTCTCTAAGACGAGCTCTTTGGTATCCTTTTACCCTCCTTTCCAAGAAACCCGAGATGATGCACCTAGTGATCTCTCGCTTGCACACCTTTTCATTCATTCATCTAAAAGCTACAAGGGTACAATCTTGCCTTTTTAGTCAGGACTATTCACGAGAGATTACAATGACAGAAGATAACAATGACTGAAAATAATAGAGGAGTCGGTGGAGGTGCAATGCCACAGCACAAGGGGCTTGATCAAGGAGAGCAGCTTTAGCACAACCCAATGAGATAGTGTCAGTGTCATAGTTGCTCAGTGAGCCTGAATGCAAAAGCAATTATGGAGAGGTTGGAGAGTGCCCATATCAAGGTTTTCCTTAGGTGGAGCAATAGTTTTTTTTTTTTTTTTTTAAATAAAGGAAGTTCGGCCTTAGCCTAATCTCCCGGACTAGTCCCATAGGCACTAGTCCCATTCACTTGTAACTTTTTCTCTTTATTATAATTAAAGGTGGAGCAATAGTTTTTTTTTTTAAATAAAGGAAGTTCGGCCTTAGCCTAATCTCCCGGACTTTAATTATAATAAAGAGAAAAAGTTACAAGTGAATGGGACTAGTGCCCATGGGACCCCCCAAATCCCACAATGCCGGGGAGGAGTATGGCAAGCTACAGGGCATTACAAATGAGGCGGATAAAATTATCATCACCCTCATGTGGGACCCATTTGGGTTTCAACTTGTTGTTTTCGAGGAGATAAATACAGTGATGTCTAAACGGTGGTGATCTCTTGACTCGGGAAATTCTTTTACCAAGGAGAAACAAAGATTTCTCGATCGACCATTCCTTAGGGGTTTGGCCAAAATTGACAACACAACGCTCCCTCCAAATCTTCCAGAGAGCCTCACCTCTAATGGCATTCCACAGCCTCGATGAGCAGCCGATCGCCTCACCCAACATCACTTGTTGCCAGTTGATTTGACGCGTGAGTCTCAAAACTCGGGTCACGTGATGCCAGATAACGCGGGACTAGGGGCAGTCGAAGAACAGGTGAGCTAAATCTTCGATGCACCGATGGCAACGCTTGCACCATGGCAGCACACCACAGATTTTGTTTGCCCTTGCATTGGTCCAGATACCTTTATGCAAGATCTGCCACATGAGAACGGACTTTTTGACCTCAATTAGGGGGTGCCAAATAGACATGAATTTTAGCTCCCACCGAAGTTTGGTCCAAGAAAGGCACCATCTCTTGTTAAGGGTGTGGTGAACATCCAAATCCTCTTTGAAGTTGGGGATTCTGGATAGCTTCTTACCATTGCTCCATTTGAGGCCCTCCAAGCAAGGAAGATCCTGACCGCAGAGAAGGCGGGTAGTTGAGCGGTCCCAGGCTAAACACCTGCTTTGAAGAAGAGTCCATTCCTCAAAGGTAACTCTAAGTCTCGGATCCAATTCTTCGAACCTAATCCACTGGCTGGTCTCTTGTTTCCAGAGTTGTTTCCACTGTTTGAACCCCTTGCTCCATAACCGCCTTGCAGTTTGGAGGTTCCAAGACTCCACCCCCCGAATGCCACTGATCGGGAACCAAATAGAATCATTTTGTCTTATGCCAGCCGCCCACTTCCACTCATCACTGATTCTGATGAACTGTTTGGCCTTGTTCCAATTCTTCCATAAGGAACACACGAGGCTAGAGCCTTTAGGGAAGACCGGGTGGGGGGAGAACAAAAGCGTGAGAATCCCTAAGTCCTTCCAACCAGGGTGGCCAACAAAGGTAAGGTCTTCCGTGTTTCTGAAGATCAATTTGGCCCAAGAGGACTCCCTATTGCTCCAAGCCTTGATAAGCCACTTTGCAGCCAACTTGTCAGCCAACCCAACAATATCCAAAATTCCCAAGCCCCCTGAGTCTTTAGGGCTAATGCAAGTTTCCCATTTGATTTTGGGAATCCCCCTTCTATTGGGGTCCCCAGTCCAAAGGAAGTTTCTGCAGATTCTTTCCACTTTGGCCAAGTCTTTCTCCTTAGGTCTCCAACACGAGATAAAGTAAATAATTGTAGACAACATAAATGTGTTAACAACCATAGCACGCCCTGCCAGGTTGACTTGCATACCTTTCCACTGATTCAACTTCCTATCCAGCTTGGATAGCACCCAGTTCCAGCGTTGGTCCATTGAGATATCGAAACCCATCGGATTGCCAAGGAGACGGAAGACTTGACCGCTAGGGATAACTTGACACCCCTGATCCACCAACAATTGGGGAGTATGTCTGCTGATTGCTCTAAAAGCAGTTTTAGCATGATTGATTTTTGAGCCTGATGCCACACAAAAGGTGTGGAGGCACCACCAAAACACCTCAATGCTGTTAATATCGTTATGCACAAAGGCATTCATGTCATCAGCAAAAAGTCTCACAATCATTTGGTCGTGATTTAGAGGTAAGGAAAGACCCTTGAGATTGCCAGCGTCCATGTGATGCTTTAATAGGCAGCTGAGTCCATTCGAGGCGATAGCGAAAAGTAATGGAGCCAGAGGGCAGCCTTGCCTAATTGATCTTTTTAAATGAATGGGCTCAGAGAGCTTGCCGTTGATGTTTATTCTAGTTGAAGCATTTCCAAGAAGAGTGGAAACCATCTTCGTGAACTTTTGGCTGCAACCAAGGTCTTTCAATGATTGAAGAATAAAGTCCCATTCCAATCTGTCATACGCTTTGTCGAAGTTGATCTTAATGAATACCTGATCTTGAGCAGACTCCTCAGCAAAAGCAAGGCCTTCCCAAATATCGATAATTGCTTCAAGTATAGATCTACCTTTGATAAAACCTTTCTGGTCCTCGCACAACCATGACTTTAAATGAAAAGAGATTCTGTTGGCGATAACTTTTGCAATTATCTTGTATCCAGTTTGGAGCATGGTAATCGGACGCCAGTTTTCAATTTTGTTCTTATCTCCCCGTTTGTGGATTAACTTGATGACGCCATTGTTCAGGCACTCAGGGAGGGCACCGAAAGAGAGAGCCTCTTGCCACACGAGGCGCAGCGGGGTGGCCACTTGATGTTTGAAGGACTTGAAAAACTCATTTGTAAGGCCATCCGGACCCGGACTTTTCCCATTACGAAGGGCATCAATAACCGCGATAATTTCATTCTCGGAGATGTTAGCATCCAGTAGAGCAATCAAGTTCTGTGGGATTGTGGTTTGAGCAACCCTTGAGATGGTTGCCATGGATTCGCACCTGTGGGGGGAAAGAGGAGTCGAGACCCCGAGAAGATTGTTAAAGTGTTCGACGATGATAGATCTATTCTCCACTTCCGTGCAACATTCAGTTCCATTGTTATCGACCATTAGGGGGATGGATTCCCTAGCTTGTTTCCTTTTGAGGATGTTACACATCTCTTTCGTTGGTTTGTCGGCCTTCCCTACCCACCAATCTTTGAAGAAAATTTGAAGATTTTTCCTTTGAACCTCCTCCTCTAACCTTAGTCTTCCCCTGATTTTCAAAAGACCTTGTTGGCAATGTAGCTTACCTTTGTTCACCTCTTCTTCAAGCCGTGAGAGCCTCCTGTACACCGTTTCTCTTCTTTTTTTTCAGATTTCTCTTATAGCCTTTTGAGTCCTGATTAGAATTTTTCGAGTCCTTTCTACTGCGCTTCTCAAACACTTAGCCGGTTCATTACAGTAAGCAAAGGCTTCCGTCCACACCTCAGAAATTTCTTGGTGGACAGAGGGGAGGGAAAACGATGTCTGACAAGCATGAAACCAAGGAGCTTTCTGGAGCATGGGAATCGGTTTGAAAGACAGAGTAATCGGATAGTGGTATGAGATAGTCAGGTCCATGTGTTGGGAAATCGAAGGAATACCCCACTGAAGGATGGTGTTCTGATCGATGTAGCATCTATCAAGTCTTGCTTTCCTCAAAGAGTCCCCCGACTGGAGATTTGACCAGGAGAACCCCTTCATGTCTTTCACCTCGACCAGGTCGAGATGGAGCTTGATTTTATCCCATATCTCTTTCTCCTGACCATCAATAATTTTTCCTTTGTTATTCCATCGGTCCTCAGGAAACTCAACCATGTTGAAGTCCCCACAGATCAGAACATTGTGTGAAAGGGAGTCGAGGGAAGCCCAAGTATCCATTCTATCTGCTTCACCATTAGGGGCATAAATTGAGACCATAGTGAACTGGAAAGGGAACCCGAGAGAGGTAGCAATCCAACGATGATTCCGACCTTCAAAAGTCGAGGTCACATTGCCAGACAAGGAGTGACTAATGCCGATAGAAGCACCCCCCGTCCCTCTAGGGTGGGAAGTGGAGAACCAAAGGTGGTTCGGAGAAATGCATTTAAGCCGTTTTTGTAGATCCTCTCCGTCGATTTTAATCTCTTGTAAGCAAATAAAGTCCGGGGCGAAGCACTTGTCTTTGAACCACTGGCCAAGAATCGAAGCTTTTGACGGGTCAGACAGACCCCTGACGTTTAGAGATGTGAATTTCATTGATGATGGTTGCCCTCTTTGAGGGGAGGGACCCGATCTTTTTTCTTCTTGTGGTCTTCTTTTTTCCTCCCTACTTCTTGACTAAGGATCCTACTCTTGAGGGGGCTCTTCCAAGGCATGCCGGAAGGTTGTTTTCCTTTAAGTTTTGACTTTTGTTGCGGTAATCTTGGAAAGCATACCGGGAGGGTAGGACCTAGAGAGGAGCTTTCGCTGTCTGGGTTGTCTTCATTGCTGGTAGTGAAGCCTTCCTCTTTACTCGTGGTATAACCTTCTTGGTTGTCTTCTTTGCTGGTAGAGCACCCAAGGGCATTATCAGTGGGCTCTTCTTCAAAGTGGTTGTCCCCTGGGAAGTCGACCTCATTAATCTCTTTTTCTAGGTTACTGTATATGTTATTCAAGGGGGCAACTGTCGTAGTATTCGTTGCTGTTGATCTTCGAGGGCTAACTTTCCTCCTGCGTCTCACTTCAGTGAATCCTTCTGAATCCGTCTCAGCAACACGAGTTCCCTCTTCTTCCTCCATTGGAGGGGGATGACCCCGAGTGTCATCATGGGGGAGAGGGTCTAGGGTCCCATCTGGTTTAAGCTTGTTTTTATTGGAACTTTTCTTCAGGGGCCAGTCTTTGATTCTATGACCTTGATGCCCGCACCGGAAGCACGCGTTTGGCAAATTCTTGTAAGTAACCTCTTGTGTCCAGGTCTTACCATCTCCACAGTTTATGGAGATCTTCGAGGGAAGGACCTGGTTCAGGTCTGTTTCAACGCAGATCTGTTGATGCCATCTTGCATTGAAAGAATATTGAGCACCATCGTAGATTAACCCCCGAACATCCTGTCTTGCGGCCATCGGGCGACCGATCGGTGAGACGATTTCACGAAGAAATCCATACATGAAGAAAGGCAGATTGGGAAGCTCTACCCAAAGCGGGTAACGAAGAGGCTTTGGTCTGTTCGGGACAAAGTCTGGGGTCCATTTAAAAAGGCAGAGGGTGGACCGGCCCACTTGCCAGGAGCCGGCTTGCAGGGCTTGGAAAGCCATCTCTTTGTTCTCAAATACTAGAAGCAGGTGATTCGCTGGCAGGAATTGACATTTGGACACAATTAGGCCACGCGGGAACCACTCCTTGCGAAGCCAAGTTCTCACACTTTCAAGAGGGGGCCTGGGGCCAAACATTTGACCGATCAGGCAAGTTTTCTTCAGTTCTTCTTGCTTTGCCGCCACAGACTCCTTGCATAAAGAGACCTCTGGGGGTGTGACGTCCACTGGGACGAACTCCATCTCAAGGGGGGACACGGACTGAGGGGGAGCCACATTGTTCATGGCAAATTGTTAATTGAACCCCGCAACTAAATCCTGAGGCCGAAACTTAAAAGCATATTCTAAAAGCTTTCACCCACGAAAAACTTGCTTTGGAAAACTTCTCAATGGTTTAATTTTAGCATGAGAGAAGGCAAAAGCCCCTTTCCATCTTAAATGACAAAGACCACCTGAAAGTTAGTCCTTTCACTTACGTTCCAAAATTTCTAATTCTAATTAATGGTTTAAAGATAGGGAAAGAAAGTACCTGCAATTTCGGGTGGAGCAATAGTTGTGTCCCTTGGGCAGAGGGGTGGTAATGTTTTGTGTCATTAACTATCAGGAGGCTTGATTTGTATCAGCACTTTGTAGGGGCTGTAGTGGTATGAGGAGGCTTGTACCGTATCATCGCATATTGGGGTGCTACCATCAGGGAGGGTGTCGCCTTGGACAGAGGGGTTGATGTAGGGGTGTACTGGTATCGAGAGGCGCATCACATGTCGCGGTGGAAATTCCTTTCAAGAGGTTGTGTTATCAATAGGGGTGTATTTCCTATTTAGAGGTATCACATCGAGGGATTGTTGTATCGGCTGGGGTGTTGTGACATCGCTTCTCTCCTATCCTCAACCGTGTGTTGTATCCAAGAGGTATATTTTGGGAAATTGTGGTTTCGTCTGGCGAGACTCATCATGTGTCATTTTTCCAGTGAGGTTTTGCCTGGCATGGGGGCTCGTCATGTGTCAGGGCTCATCATGTGTCGTCTGGCAAGGGTTGTTTCGGGAAAGTGGTATCCCGAGACTCGCGAATCATTCCGTTCTGAGAAGGAGGTGTTGAAGTTTATGGTTGGTTCCCATGGTTGATTTGGCCCGCTCACATTAGTGAGGAATAATGTGATACTTAACTTGGTTCCTGTTGGCTCAGGTGAATCGTTGAAGTCTTTTAGTGCGTTCCCTTCAACGCTCTCCCATCCTATAGAGGACATCATAGCGAAGGTAGAGGAGTTAAAAAAAAAGTATTTCATATCGGACATTTTTTTACCCTAAACCTCCCCTCGAGCCTATCCACCAATAGCTTAGAAAAGAATGGTTTCGAAGGAGTCTTGTTGTTTGCAAGTGCCACTTTCGACACGCAAATTACACTCTTTTTATTTTCAGAAACAAAGAAATGGTCCCCCAAGCCCTACATGCTGGAGAATGGAAAATTTGGCGAACAACCATGTGCCTTTTTCAATGGTTCCCTGGATTTCTTCCAAATAATTCAAAACAATTACAATATCTACTTTGGATCGGGCCGTGCAACCTTCCATATTTTCTTTCTGGTTTCATGAGAGAAAATATGATTCCCATTAGTAGACCTCTAGCCTCCGGGGTTCATGTTGGTGCCTTCATCTATGAAGGTGCAAGGCATCCTTTCAATACGATATGGCACCCACATATTTCCATCAAAACATACTAAAATAGAGATCTTCCCACAAAGTCGGATTAGATATTGGTGATAAGGATTGCTAGGAACAAGAGCTCATATACAAAAATCTCCCCATCGCCTGCTTCCATTGTGGCAAACAAGGCCATAGGATTAAACAATGCCCCCTTAGATAGATTTCCACTAATCAAAAGCAAGAAAAGGTCAATGAGAGGACATTGGGAAAAAAATATTTTAAGGGCATAAATATCGACCATCTTAGCCTAGAAACCAGTCCGAGGTCTCAAAGAAAGTAAAGGAAACACTAGTTTTAGAGCCTAACCTAGAAGGATTCATTGAAGTGAGAAGTAAAAGAAAAAGAAGCACCAACGATAGTAGCGAGAATAGTCCCTCTCTAATGGTTCAAGCCAACAATATTTTTTGCAATTTGGAAAAGAAGCTTAATCTAATGGGCTACTCTGAAGGTTTGAACAATTTGGGGATGGAAAATGATGAGAAGAGATTTGAGAGGACCAATCTACGAGCAAAGAAGAAATCATAGAGGGACAATACTCAAGAGGACAACCTCTCCACCAACAAAAAAGATAATCCTAATAGCAAAAGCTAGATCATTGGGTCCACAATTCCTAAAAGGGTCTTTGAATCATTGTCCAAGAAGGCTCTCAATAAAGAGAAAACTCATATGGATGCTCCCTGGTGGATACTCCTAAAGGGTAAACTAATGTGGAAAGAACCCTCTCCCTCCAAAGGCACGAAGATAGAGATAGACAAGAAAAAGAGGGACAAGATTTCTTCACGCAAAGCTTAAAATGATAATCATTTTGTTTAATGTATGTGGCCTAATCGACCTATCAAGGACGATCCTCATTGAATAATGGTGCGTGAACCCAAAATTTATTTCTCTTGAATGGATCAAGATAAGTGGGAACAAAATTTTGAAGAGTCTTAAGTGAATTTCATTGTTGCATGAATGTCTATTCACATGGAGGCAGCAGGGGTCCGGTGGTGCGGCCATAGGTGTCAAGAAATCTTAGGTGCAATACCTTGTAGAAAATCATGTGGATGCAAACCACCTATGGGTTTCTTCTTCATTTAAATCTCACATGCTCACCATTGCTTTCTTTTATGCACCCAATCTTTAATCGAAGAGATTCACCACCTCGCAAACTTTATACTTTATTTTGATAGACCTCATCATCTATGGGGACTTTGGTTGAAACTGTTTTTGACAGATGGGAACATAGAGGGCCTCTTATTGAAGGCCTTGATCTCTAACCACTATCATATGTTGCTCACTTTCAAGTGTATCCCTCTTCTTAAGAAATCATCTAGTTCCATGCTAGTCCTGCAACCTTCACCCTCCCTTCCGTTTGGCATGAGGTCACCTTGGCCTAGAACTTAGATTTCTTGATTGATGCTTCTTCAACTAAGATTTGGATGGTGGTAGTTATGAAAACCCAAAATACTATCATGGAGACCTAGAAGATTCTCAAAAATATCTGATGAGCTAGAAGGGAAATCCTCTATCATGCACTCAAATGGCTTCAGTGGGAAGTCACTTGCTGCTAAGCCCAACTCGAAAACGTTAGATTAGGAGCTTGATAAGCTACAAATACAAAATATAAAAAAATAACCTAGAACTATACTTTAAGGAATGGTGGTTAGGAAATGTGGACAAACCGAGGAAAGAAATGTGTAGACTACCCAAATAGAAGAGGCATCCATTCCTTAGATGATAATGTGTATAGGGGTGGAGTGCGAAACAAACAAAGAGAATGGTGAAATTATCGTGAACCACTTTGGGCAAATTTTGGTGTTAGATCTCCTCTTTCCCCAAATAGGAAAGAT
Source organism: Ceratopteris richardii (assembly GCA_020310875.1). NCBI lineage: Eukaryota > Viridiplantae > Streptophyta > Polypodiopsida > Polypodiales > Pteridaceae > Ceratopteris > Ceratopteris richardii. The sequence continues at coordinate 112,618,012 of CM035423.1, read as the reverse complement.
TGTATTGCAGTCGGTTGTAGAGTTAGAAAAAAAGTATACGAGATAATATGGTCCAAAATTTGAATTCTCCCATCTCTGATAACAAAATTTTGGAAGCTACCGATTCCCTTGTGAATGGTAAAAGACCAAGTTTGTATGGTCTCACCAACAAATTATTCAAATACTTTAAGAAGGTGTTGCTAACCCTATTACCCCTTGTCTGGCATGAGGCCATGCATTTTGGCACATTGCCAAAATTTCTTAAGGAATGTGTGATGAAAAAAACTCACACAAAAGACAACAAAAAGACAATTAAAAAATGGAGGCCAATTACAATGCTTCAAATAGGGTTCAAGATTTTGAGGAAAATCCTCACAAATCGCATTTCGTTCTACCTCAAGTCATGGATCAAGGGTTGACCAAAAAAGATTTATTAAGGATAGGTCCATCATTGAGGCTATCATCGATGTTTGGGAGGTCATTGAATATGCAAAGGAATCTCAATAGGACACTATTTATAAGACTAGACTTCGATGAAGCCTACGATAGACTGGAATGGGACTTTATTTTTCAATCCTTGAAAGATCACGTGTGGCGTAAAGTATGGTCTCAATGCTTTGGGAAAATGCCGTAGCTCAGATTAATAGTCATGGTCACCTATCTCAACCTATGAGATTGAAATGATCGATTAGGAAAGGGTGTATTCTAGATCCTTTGCCCTTTCCTATCACCATGCATGGCCTCAATTCCTTGGTCAACAACTATGCCCATATTGGTTCGATTTGGGGACTTGTTTTTTCAAATATCTAGGAACAAATTATTATGAGAATTCTCGTCGATGATGAAAACACCTTTTAATAGAGTGACCTGAATAGTATCATCTCCTATCGGAAATTCTTAAATAATTTTTGTATGGCTTCTAGATCCAATGTACACCATGTGAGAATGACGTTCAAGCCCAATACTGGGCTTCAACCATAGTTCGTTGTGGATCAAGGGTATCAAGTGACTTGAAGTGGCCAAATATTTCTTCTTCTTTGTTTATCATTAAGATTTAATGTGAATATGGGTGAGTGGTATTGGATTATCACCAAGATGGGGTCATGCATACTAACTTGGAAGGGTATGCAAGTTAACTGATTGAGAGGTCGTGGAGTGCTAGCCAACACATTTCTTATTTTCTTTTCTAGCTTGATAAAGATGGAAAGACACTGATTAAACTAAGTTGAAAGGATTTGCATGACTTTTCTCTAGATAGATGATCATAACAAGAGGGGTATATTCAAAATAAAATGGAGGTACTCCACAGGTACAAACGAGATGGAAGGTCTAGGCATTGTTGATATTGAGGAATTAGTTGACAAGTTGGTAGCCAAGTGGCTGATAAACACATGGAATAATTTGGACATCTCATTGACCAAACTCATCTTTAAAAAAGATAATGGCATAACTCTTGTTGTTCTACCCAAGGGGAAGGGACACGAATCACTAACCTTGTTGTTCTCCCCTTTTTATTGTTAACCCCAAAGGCTCACTCTTGGTGTGTAATTCGTTATGGAAAATTTGGAAGAAGCAAACACCTTATCTCAAAACCTATGATACTTAGAAGTGGGCTATAGGTATTAGCAACATGATTCAATTCGGTTCCCTATAAAATATGGAAGAGCTATCGATTTTCACAATCTTCAAAGTACGAAGAGATTATGGAACAAAGGTTTTGGAATGTGGAAAAATATATGGAATCAAGATAGAAGGCATTGGATAAACTTCGAAAACATTGATCAAGATTGTTGAATAGAATTATGAATATTGGCATTTCTTAAGAGATAGAATGGTCACTTGAGACTATGCAAAGCATGGCCTCCTCCAATGCAATGATCCCCCTAGGTATCAACGTATAAAAGGGCACAATGGGAACAACTTGGATAAGATTCCTAGTATTTAGAAGAATCAACATCTTTATCCATGCTTAATAGAAAATGATCTCAAAATTGGACAAATATAGGATCGGATCACCAATCCTCTGACCCTTGGAATTCCCTCATTGAGAATAAAAATTGATTGTTATGTGAAATATTCTCCACAGGGGAATTCCGACTAGTGTAATAGCCAACTAAATTTGTGGGACCTCTCGATGGTGTAAGCATGGTTTCAATGGTAGAGCGACGTGAGTCATGTTCTCTTCTGTTACCCCAAGAGCTTTTTGGGTTGGCATGTGTTGGGGATTATCCTTTCATTACAAAGAAATTCAATTGAAAACAAAACTTACTTGTAAAGGCGATAGGATGCTAAGGGACATAATCAAAGGCCATTAGAGGACAAGCTTTCTAGAAAATTTGCAAAGAGATATGCACTACAAACTTTGGTAACACTCCAAAAGAGTGGTCCATCGGGAAAACTATGAACTTTTAGGGAGAAGAAGCAAAAAATGTAAAAAGTATCTGCCCTTCAAACATCATAGGGTATTTGTTTGGGAGAACAACAAGATCCAAAGTAGATGGGCCCCTCATGAGGGAGATGAAAAGATGCTTAACCTACTTTGTAATTAGGAGATCAATCCTTGTTGTATCATTCGATAAATTGTGTATCGCCCTTAGGCCACCTATTTGATCTTGCCTACTCTTGCTTTGTGGGATATGGGGGATCTTGGGGGTACTACACACCTTCTCTTGTAAAATTCCTCTTTAAAAAAATCAAACGGGTAAAAAAATCCCCAAGCAAGATCTCATACGGATCATCATATTTATTAGGTTTTTCTTCTGCGACTTCAAGTTGGAGAAGCGTAGTTGAAAGGACTCGAAAAATTCTAATCAGGACTCAAAAGGCTATAAAAGGAATTCAAAAAAAAAGAAGAGAAACGGTGTACCGGAGGCTCTCACGGCTTGAAGAAGAGGTGAACAAAGGTAAGTTACATTGCCAACAGGGTCTTTTGAAAATCAGGGGAAGGCTAAGATTAGAGGAGGAGGTCCAAAGGAAAAATCTTCAAATTTTCTTCAAAGATTGGTGGGCAGGGAAGGCCGACAAACCAACGAAAGAGATGTGTAACATCCTCAAAAGGAAACAAGCTAGGGAATCCATCCACCTAATGGTCGATAACAATGGAACTGAATGTTGCACGGAAGTGGAGAATAGAACTATCATCGTCGAACATTTTACCAATCTTCTCGGGGTCTCGACTCCTCTTTCCCCCCACAGGCGCGACTCCATGGCAACCATCTCAAGGGTGGCTCAAACCAGAATCCCACAGAACTTGATTGCTCTACTGGATGCTAACATCTCCGAGAATGAAATTATCGAGGTTATTGATGCCCTTCCCAATGGGAAAAGTTCGGGTCCAGATGGCCTTACCAATGAGTTTTTCAAGTCCTTCAAACATCAGGTGGCCACCCCACTGCGCCTCGTGTGGCAAGAGGCTCTCTTGTTCGGTGCCCTCCCTGAGTGCCTGAATAATGGCGTCATCAAGTTAATCCACAAACGGGGAGATAAGAACAAAATTGAAAACTGGCGTCCGATTACCATGCTCCAAACTGGATACAAGATAATTGCAAAAGTTATCGCCAACAGAATCTCCTGTCATTTAAAGTCATGGCTGTGCGAGGACCGGAAAGGTTTTATTAAAGGTAGATCTATACTTGAAGCAATTATCGATATTTGGGAAGGCCTTGCTTTTGCTGAGGAGTCTGCTCAAGATCTAGTTTTCATCAAGATCGACTTTGACAAAGCGTATGACAGATTGGAATGGGACTTTATTCTTCAATCATTGAAAGACCTTGGATGCAGCCAAAAGTTCACGAAGATGGTTTCCACTCTTCTTGGAAATGCTTCAACTAGAATAAACATCAACGGTAAGCTCTCTGAGCCCATTCGTTTAAAAAGATCAATTAGGCAAGGCTGCCCTCTGGCTCCTTTACTATTCGCTATCGCCTCGAATGGACTCAGCTGCCTATTAAAGCATCACATGGACGCTGGCAATCTCAAGGGTCTTTCCTTACCTCTAAATCACGGCCAAATGGTTGTGAGACTTTTTGCTGATGACATGAATGCCTTTGTGCATAACGATATAAACAGCATTGAGGTGTTTTGGTGGTGCCTCCACACCTTTTGTGTGGCATCAGGCTCAAAAATCAACCATGCTAAAACTGCTTTTAGAGCAATCAGCGGACCTACTCCCCAATTGTTGGTGGATCGGGGGTGTCAAGTTATCCCTAGCAGTCAAGCCTTTCGTCTCCTTGGCATTCCGATGGGTTTCGACATCTCAATGGACCAACGCTGGAACTGGGTGCTATCCAAGCTGGATAGCAAGCTGAATCAGTGGAAAGGTATGCAAGTCAACCTGGCAGGACGTGCCATGGTTATTAACACTTTTATGTTGTCTACAATTATTTACTTTATCTCGTGTTGGAGACCTAAGGAGAAAGACTTGGCCAAAGTAGAAAGAATCTGCAGGAACTTCCTTTGGACTAGGGACCCCAACAGAAGGGGGATTCCCAAAATCAAATGGGAAACTTGCATTAGCCCTAAAGACTCAGGGGGCTTGGGAATTTTGGATATTGCTGGGTTGGCTGACAAGCTGGCGGCAAAATGGCTTATCAAGGCCTGGAGCAATAGGGAGTCCTCTTGGGCTAAATTGATCTTCAGAAACACGGAAGACCTTACCTTTGTTGGCCTCCCTGGTTGGAAGGACATAGGGATTCTCACGCTTTTGTTCTCCCCCCACCCGGTCTTCCCTAAAGGCTCTAGCCTCGTGTGTTCCTTATGGAAGAATTGGAACAAGGCCAAACAATTCATCAGAATCAGTGATGATTGGAAGTGGGCGGCTGGCATAAGACAAAATGACTCTATTTGGTTCCCGATCAGTGGCATTCGGGGAGTGGAGTCTTGGAACCTCCAAACTGCAAGGCGGTTATGGAACAAGGGGTTCAAACAGTGGAAACAGCTCTGGAAACAAGAGACCAGCCAGTGGATCAGGTTCGAAGAATTGGATCCGAGACTTAGCGTTACCTTTGAGAAATGGACTCTTCTTCAAAGCAGATGTTTAGCCTGGGACCTCTCAACTACCCGCCTTCTCTGCGGTCAGGATCTTCCTTGCTTGGAGGGCCTCAAATGGAGCAATGGTAAGATGCTATCCAGAATCCCGAACTTCAAAGGGGATTTGGATGTTCACCACACCCTTAACAAGAGGTGGTGGCTTGCTTGGACCAAACTTCGGTGGGAGCTAAAATTCATGTCTATTTGGCACCCCCTAATTGAGGTCAAAAAGTCCGTTCTCATGTGGCAGATCTTGCATAAAGGAATCTGGACCAATGCAAGGGCTAACAAAATCTGTGGTGTGCAGCCATGGTGCAAGCGTTGCCATCGGTGCGTCGAAGACTTAGCTCACCTGTTCTTCGACTGCCCCAAGTCCCGTGTTATCTGGCATCACGTGTCCCGCGTTTTGAGACTCACGAGTCAAATCAACTGGCAACAAGTGATGTTGGGTGAGGCGATCGGATGCTCATTGAGGCTATGGAATGCCATCAGAGGTGAGGCTCTCTGGAAGATTTGGCGAGAGCGCTGTGCCGTCAATTTTGGCCAAACTCCTAAGGAATGGTCGATCGAGAAATCCTTGTTTCTCCTTGGTAAAAGAATCTCCCGAGTCAAGAGATCGCCACCCTTTAGACATCACTGTATTTATCTCCTCGAAAACAACAAGTTGAAACCCCAATGGGTCCCACATGAGGGTGATGGTAATGTTATCCGCCTCATTTGTAATGCCCTGTAGCTTGCCATACTCCTCCCCTGCATTGTGGGATTTGGGGGGTCCCATGGGCACTAGTCCCATTCACTTGTAACTTTTTCTCTTTATTATAATTAAAGTCCGGGAGATTAGGCTAAGGCCGAACTTCCTTTATTTAAAAAAAAAAAGTTTTAATCCCTTTTAGATATAGATAAATTTCTAGAAGCAACACTATTAGCATTCACATGAACAAGAGTCCCATCAGAACTATTTCCTTTATAAGGCGATAATCCTTGATTAAATGACGTTGTTTAAAAGAGTTATAATAGTCCCGTGGGCACTAGTCCCCTTCTATTGTACCTTTGTTTCTTAATTTAATTCAAGTCCGGGAGAGTAGGCTATTGCCGAACTTCCTTTATATTAAAAAAAATATGCATTTGGCATTTTCCTATCGACTGTTTTTTTTTTGTGCATTTTTTGTTGTTTATTAGAATCCTTAACCCAGAAACACGTCTAAATTTGTTTTCAAACATCAATCTGAACAGCACTCCGAGGCTTCCATTTAGGATTAATACCCCCTAACGTTTTGTTAAACGAATTTACCTACTAAATTACATAGATTGTTAAGCTAAGGATACTAATCCGCTAGAAAATCTGGAAACTCAAACAGGGATGTGAACTGGTTTGGGATATCTTGGATTAAAGCTATGGAGCCTCTTGAAGAATGAGAAAGGGGCGGATCTGATGACGCACTGGCCTTCATTAATCACATTAACTGCAGTAACCGCATTATCAAATTATAAAAAAAATCAATACTTAAAATTTATTGAATGTTATGGACATACCTCTCTCTCTCTCTGCTTGAGTGCTTTGTTTCTATATAATTGAATTATTCAGATTCAAGGAGCTCTTGAGTCCTATTGTGCTTTCTATCGCAACTCACAACCCATTTGTGAGTTAGATTCGAATACACATGGATGAGTAACGTGTGGAAGTAGACTCAGTTTCACTTCCAGATTTAGCTACAGCCTACCAAGCTTTTGCAGATCAAGGAATTTCATAGTGGCTGGACTCCACACGAAATTGTTGTACTCTATACTATTAGAGTCTAGGCGCCTGAAGTGCATATTTTCATGACATCTGAGCTTGACTCTATCATTATGGAGTTTCTTGCCTACCAAGAGTCTTGGCGAAAGCCGAAGGCCATTAGAGGTTTCAACTTTGCGAGAGCCAAAGCCAATGAGACTCTCCTCTGATCACACCACAGCTTCAGCCGACTTGAGAGTCGCCGTAAGATGATGTCTGAAGGACCATAGCATTGCGGGTGCCCAATGACACCCAACCATGCACCTTGCATTCGGAATGAGCCTAGTACATTGCCTATGATAAGTGTGAAAATGGTAAGCAAGTAGATCACAAATGTGTATGTTACGTTTTCTTTTTCCTTCGGGGAGAAAAGGGCGGACATGTAGCGACATCTCTCTCTCTCTCTCATACAGACCCTGAAAACTGAAGATTCACGAGTGACGAGAGTATGCGCTATGTCCAAGACGTATAGCATAAGGGATTCGGGAGTCCGGACTCGGACATGTTACAAAGCAGAAACGCTCCTCCCTGTTGTACGCCGCAGACTACGCAAGCCATGGGTCCCGTCCTTCTTTCAGATTCGAGATCTCTGTTTTCTTTTCGAGGAGGAAGTACATTTCCAACGACACAGGATATTCCTGTCTTCACGAACACCATATAGATGTTCTAATCTCTCTCTCTATTAATATATGTCAAGAGACGCAAAACCAACACAAGTTGCAGGTATCACCCCCTAATTCATGTCTATTTGGCACCTCCTAATTGAGGTCAAAAAGTCCGTTCTCATGTGGCAGATCTTGCATAAAGGTATATGGACCAATGCAAGGGCTAACAAAATCTGTGGTGTGTCGCCATGGTGCAAGCGTTGCCATCGGTGCATCGAAGATTTAGCTCACCTGTTCTTCGACTGCCCTAAGTCCCGTGTTATCTGGCATCACGTGACCCGAGTTTTGAGACTCACGAGTCAAATCAACTGGCAACAAGTGATGTTGGGTGAGGCGATCGGTTGCTCATCGAGGCTGTGGAATGCCATCAGAGGTGAGGCTCTCTGAAAGATTTGGAGGGAGCGTTGTGCTGTCAATTTTGGCCAAACTCCTAAGGAATGGTCGATCGAGAAATCCTTGTTTCTCCTAGGTAAAAGAATCTCCCGAGTCAAGAGATCGCCAAGGTTTAGACATCACTGTATTTATCTCCTCGAAAACAACAAGTTGAAACCCAAATAGGTCCCACATGAGGGTGATGATAATTTTATCCGCCTCATTTGTAATGCCCTGTAGCTTGCCATACTCCTCCCCTGCATTATGGGATTTGGGGGGTCCCATGAGCACTAGTCCCACTCACTTGTAACTTTTTCTCTTTATTATAATTAAAGTCCGAGAGATTAGGCTAAGGCCGAACTTCCGTTATTTAAAAAAAAAAAAAAAAAAAAAACACAAGTTGCAGGTATCACTGAAGCTTTTGTCGCTCAAAGGCAGTCATTGCCATCTGTTTGTTTGCTCCTGTGAAAAGAATAGAATCATCGCCATACTTTCTCCCTCTTCCATCTCTTTCGCTTTTACTCTCACACACAGGTGCACAAGTTGCAAGTATTATTAAAAGCATCAGGGACGAGCCTTTATCGAACTAAAAAAGCCATCAGCTTCAGCACCCGTTTGCTTGTCGCTGGAAAGAGAATAGAATTGCCCGCACGCAGAATGAAGACCTCGAGCCACGAGCTGTCCCTGTCTCTCGCACACAAACATTCACGGAATCACGGACACGCGCACTACTTAGATGGTAATCAAATTGCAGAAACCTATGTCGTAGAAAGACAAATACTAGCACGGGCCGCGACTCCTTACAGACATTATATCGTCTCGATTCGTCTGTACTTACTTGTCTTTCTGAGAAAAGCAAACCTATTTAGTAGAAACCACTGGAAAGACAAATACAAGCACGGGTCGCCACCCGCGACTCACAGACATTACATCGTCGTCAGACGCTGTAGTTGGCTTTCCCCGGACCCCATATTAAATTGTCTATTCCGCTCTTTATGCTCGTCTTCAGCATCGGTATTGCTTCTACGAGACTACCTCATCGTGGAGCTTCCTCTGACTCCTGAGACATTAATTCAAACTGAGTTAGAGAGAGAAGAAGAACTACTAATGCATTAGATGGCATGGGATGCGAGAAAGAAAGACAGAGTTGATTTGGTTCGTGAGTTTCAATACTCGGGTCACGTGACGCCAGATAACACTCGACTTGGCACAGAACGCTTGCACCATGGCGGCACACCACAAATTTTGTTAGCCCTTGCATTGGACCAGATACCTCTATGCAAGATCTGCCACATGAGAATGGATCTCAATTAGGGGGTGCCAAATAGACATGAATTTTAGTTCCCACCGAAGTTTGGTCCAAGAAAGGCACCATCTCTTGTTAAGAGTGTGGTGAACATCTAAATCCTCTTTGAAGTTGGAGGTTCTGGATAGCTTCTTACCATTGCTCCATTTGAGGCCCTCCAGGCAAGGAAGATCCTGACCGCAGAGAAGGCGGGTAGTATCCGCTGTCGGGATGAAATCCCGCAGGGAGTGTGCACTGAGTTTTTTTCAAAAGTTCATTATTTTTGAGTTTTTGTGTGATGTTTTGATCGAGAGAGTGGTATATTTTGTACATATTTAGGCCAAATTAATTGATTTTGTGATGCGAAAACATGTTTGAGATGTGTGTTAGACCGTGCGTGTAAATAACTGACGTTAGACCCATGAAAACTTTAGGTTTGACCCTTGAAACTGATTGGAAACACGAGTTTACCCATGAAAACCGGACTTGGACCCTTGGAAACCCTTGGATTTTAGGTCCGAACTGTAAATAAACCCATGAATTGGCGAGTTTGAGATAATTGTGAGCAAACCCCTAAATTTCCCGATCAAGATCCCTAGGTCGGACCCTTGAAATTGATGGTTGTCCTAGGTCAAACCCTTAGATTAATTAACCTTGTATATAGTGTGAAACCAAAACATTAATTTAGGGAAAATAAAAAGGAAAAAAATCAAAAATAGAACCAACAGATGGGATTTTCCAAGAATAGTAACTGAACATGCATGGTCGTCTGAAATTGGAAAGTTGGTTAAGGAGGTTGGAAGTTTCTAGAGGAAAGCCCAAGGGTGGAGAGGCCTATAAATAGGTGCATAAACTCATTTGTTTCTCCCCGTGGTCTTTCTTGTGGAACTTTCCTACAGGTATGCTCCTTGACCTTACTTCTTCATTTATGTTTTACTTCCTTTTTCATACTTCCATAATGGCAGAGATGGAGGTAGTCTTCTTGTATGGTCACTTAGTTTGTGAGTTTTTTCACGATTGTATACTTATGGACCATGGTTATCGGGATTAGAGGTGGTCATGCACTACACAGAGAGAGGGAGACGAGGGAGGTATCATCAGAGAGGCCCACGGATGGGTGCTGTAGCATAGAAAGACTCTGCATCTTAATGAAAATCTCCTGCGGATCTCTTTTCTGCGCCATCATGTCTCTGTCCGAGAAGAAGGCTTTAATCCTATGCGGTCATGCTGAATGTTTGTTGCTAGAGAGAGATGATAGGTTGGCAGGAACCACCTGGCGCAGTCGGTGCTGCAGATATATGGAGAAAGAGGACCGGAGCCGACAGCGCACACTTAAATCCGATTCGGCTGCTAGAGAGAATTTGTAGGTGTTACAAATCTTATGTATGTGAGTGATGTGGGCAGCTGATTTCGAACAGGAGGAGAGAGAGAGGGAGCTACGTCAGATGCGCTGCGCTTCAAAGAGGAGAGAGAGGGAGTCAAAGGCGGCCGCGATGCTGAGAGTTATTGAGCGGTTGCTGCGTGTGTCAGAGAGCGAGCTTACTTGTAGGACAGATGGAATTAGACGGTTGATCACTCACGACACACCAAACATAACATAGAGAGAGAGAGAGAGGCGGTGCACAGATAGCGCATGCGCATGGATCACGTAGAGAGAGAGAGAGGCTGGAGGGCGCTCAGGCGGGGGATAAGGAGAGAGATTCTACGCCCGCTTCAGAGAGAGAGTCAGATGGAGTTAGGTGGCGGCATAATTTGATAGAATACGTGGAAGAGAGACAGATAGAGAGAGAAAGAGACTGATAGAGAGAGAGAGGGAGAGAGAGAGAGGGAGGGGGGTAGTGCACGGCAGGAGAGAGAGAGAGAGAAAGATAGAGAAAGGAACACAGAGAGACAATCGGAGATCACCGTCATTATTTTATGATCGAATGGGATTGTATTCATAGCATTTGTCTAATGTTCGAGAGCAAATATAAGATAACACTAATGCGATGTGAAGAAATCCGAATGATGAGCTTGAGGTGTCCCAAATAGAAACGAAGCCAGATATGTCAAATATAATGATGTGTTTATAAAGAGACAAGGATTCAAAGCCGCGATAAAATGATAATAATTGGACGTTGTAATTTATGGGTGAATTTGCAATTCAACGGATTGAATGATGTTAGCATTTTGTATATCTTTGTTTTATTGACATGCCGTACTTTACAAACACTTCCATTGCATAACTATGACAATTTCGAGATGAAAGTGTATTATGGGAGGGTTTCACATTATGTCATGATTACCATCTTTTCATGGAGATTGAGCAAATCCATTAAAGCTTGAATCATTCTAGTAATGCCATACTATTAGACATGCAATTTTAACATGAGAGAACCATCATCCGAGTTGTTGCAAATCTATAAATACTCAAAGACAAAGGGATTTTTTTTTTTTAGTACTATTGTTTTGTTTGTAAGAAGAACATTAAAATGATTGAGAAGATGATTTTGTTCTATAGTACTAACATGTTTTGTTCCCTACCCCGTGGTCTTTCTTATGGAACTTTCCTACAGGTTACTGCGTGATCAGAGATTATTGTAGTAAAGAGCTACAAAGTGAGGACTTGAAGAAAAGCTTGGATCAAAGAAAAGTGAAGAAAAGATTAAATCGCAAAGACCAGAAGAAAAAGATAGAGGGTGACTTCCTGCACTGTAGCGGGAGGCCTACATCATATCTTCCCGACACCGCACTGTAGCGGTGGCATTTTTTTTTATTTATCTATTCTGCACTATAGCGGATTTTTGTATCGCGGACCTGCACTGTAGCGGGCATCACTGTATCATTCAGATTTTTATTGTACCATCGAGTTTGTATACACACCGACCCAGTGATTTTGAGAATCAGTGCTGTATCTGATTTGTCTCTTTCTCGACGCCTACGGTCGTGTACGCACGCACGTCTCGACACTTCCGAGGGGCAAGGGGCCCACGCATACGAAGATTGCGCACGCTCCAGAGAGCACAGGCGAGGCGCCCAGCACGCAGACGCCGCTCGCAGGACAGCGGGAACGGCGCACCAGAGAGGGGCCTGATCCAACCCCACGCACCAGCTTCCCGCCACGTCCTTCTTCTTCCCGACACCGCCTCATTTGTAATGCCCTCTAGCTTGGCATACTCCTCCCCTGCATTGTGGGATTTGGGGGGTCCCATGGGCACTAGTCCCATTCACTTGTAACTTTTTTTCTTTATTTTTATTAAAGTCCGGGAGATTAGGCTTAGGCCGAACTTCCTTTTATTAAAAAAAAAAAGAAAGAAAGACAGAGCGAGTGGGGAGTACCTTTTGCTGGTAATCCTCTCGAAAGCACACTTGTAGTATGTAAATGTGCCAACATCGTGGTGAGAGCTGGGTCAGTCAGATGACCTAGAAGTATGTAAACCAGCTCGAATGAAATTTATTCATTGTTTTTATAATAGTTTCGTTTTTTTTTTATAAAGAAAGTTTGGCCTTAGCCTACTCTCTCAGACTTGAAGTAATTAAAAGAAAAGTGCAAGAGAAGGGGACTAGTGCCCATGTGATCCCCCTAATCCCACAGAGTGCGGATAGCTTTTACAAAGTTAAGATGGCATTACAAAGAAGGTTCTCAACACTCTCATGCGGGGCCCACCTAAGTTCAAGCTTGTTGTAGGCAGCACGTGCTGATGCCTAAAAAGGGGGGGATTTCTTACAATTAATGATGCTTTTGTCAAGGAGGAACAATGATTTCTCAATAAACCACACTATAGGGGAGTCACCAAAGTTGTAAGCATACCTTTTCTGCCAAATCTTCCATAGGGCCTCCCCTATGATGGCATTCCAGAAAGACAGAGCAACTGAACGCTTCTCCTAGCAAAGCATGCATCCAGCTGATATGTTTCTGAAGTCTCATTTTCTTTCCGATAATCTGGTAGAGCCTTCATGGCGGTCCTAACAAAGCTTACATGAGGTTATAGAGGAGGTTGATAAACCTTGCATCCCATCATGCGGAGCCCACTTGGCTTTAATCTTATTGTTGACATATTGTAGCTCTTTGTGATGTTTGAAGGGGGGGGGGGGGGTTTCTTACAACTAGCAATTCTTTTGCCGAGAAGGAATAGGGACTTCTCGATCGACCACTTCTTGGGGGTATTGTCATAGTTGTGAGTGCATCTTTCCCGCCAAATCTTCCAAAGGATCTCTCCCCTAATCACATTCCACAATGTCGTAGAGCAACCAATCGCTTCACTAATGAGGGCTTGCTTCCAATTGATTTGTTCTTGGATTCCCAGAGAACGACCGAGGTTCCTCCATAACCGAAGCAATTTAGGGCAAGCAAAGAACAGGTGACCAATATCCTCTTTTCTATGGCAACACCGCTTGCAACAGGGCGGAACACCAGAGGTCTTGTTAGCTTTTGCATTGGTCCATATTCCCCGGTGTAAAATTTTCCATAGGAGGGCCGACTTTTTGTTTTCAATGAGAGGGTGCCAGATAGACATAAATTCCATATCGCATCAAAGTCACGTCCAATTGAGACACCATTTCTTGTTGAGACTGATGTGAATGTCATTGGGAGCTTCAACATAAGGAAGCTTGGAGAGGTGACTACCATTAAACCATTTAAGACCCAATAGGTCCAAAGCATCCTATCCCATCAGTAGTCGGATTTTAGAGCGGTCCCAAGCATGGCGTCTGCTCAATAAAACATTCCATTCCTTGTACGTGACCACAACACTAGGGTCAAGGTCCTAAAAGTCCACCCATCTGTTCATGTCCTGTTTCCAGAGGTGCTTCCATTTTTTGAATCCCTTATTCCATAGTCTCTTGGCACTTAAGACATTCCAAGGCTCCACGTTTCTCATGCCTTGGATTGGGAACCAAATAGAATCATTTTATCTTATACTTGCACTTGCATCCCACTTCCAATCTTCACTGATTCTGATGTGAGGTTTGAATTTGTTCCAGCTCAACCCCAAGGATTTTACCAAGATTGATCCTTTGGGTGAAACTAGAATCAGAGAGAATAATAGGGTGAGGATGTTGAGGTTTTTCCATCCATGGTAGCCCACTAGAGTAATCACGTTTGTGTTTCTAAAAATTAATGTGCCCAGGAGGAATCTCTATTGCACCAGGCCTTAATCATCCACTTTGTCGCCAGTTTATTGGCCATGCTCCCAATGTCCATAATATCCAGACCTCCACTCTACTTTTGGATAATACATATGGACCATTTGATTTAAGGCACTCCCCTCCTATTATGGTTCCCAATCCAAAAGAAAGTTCCTACAAGTGCTTTCCAGTTTGGCTAATTCTTGATCCTTCGGTCTCCAACAAGAAAGAAAGTATATGATTGAGGATATGACGAACATGTTCATCACCATGGGCCGGCCAACAAGATTAATTTGCAAACCCCTCCAATAGGTAAGTTTATTATTAAGTTTGGCGAGGACCGAGGCCCACCTTTGTTCTAGAGTAACACCGACTCCCATGGGGATACCAAGAATGTGAACGACCTAACCCGATTGAATGCTTTGGCATCCCTACACAGAGAGGAGATTGGGTTGACTCCCTTTGATAGCCCTGAATGTAGTCTTGGAATGGTTAATTCTGGATCCATAGGCCACACAAAAGGTGTCAAGGCACCACCAAAAGGTTTCCAGAATGGTATCATCATTGTGAACAAAGGCATTTGTGTCGTCCACAAAAAGCCTCATGGTCATTTGCCTAGATTTGTGTGGCAGAGTGATGCCTCTTATGCGACCAAGCTCCCTGTGTCGCTCCACAAGTCAGCTAAGTCCTTCAGTGGCAATGGCAAACATCAACGAGGACAATGGGCAACCTTGCCTGATGGATCATTTCAGTTTGATTGCCTTTGAAAGTTTCCCGTTTACATTGACTTTGGTTGAAGCATTCCCAAGGAGAGAGGAGATCATCCTTAGGAATCTTTGACTACACACGAGGTCTTTTATCGATTGTAAAATATAGTCCCATTCCAATCGATGGTATGCTTTGTGAAAGTCAATCTTGAGGAAGACAATGTCCTAATTAGATTCTTCAGTGAAGTACAAACCTTCCAAGGTATCAATGATGGCTTCAAATATTGACCTTCCCTTAATGAAGTCTTTTTGGTCTTTGTTAAGCCACTGATTTAAATGGCAGGATATCCTGTTGGCAATGACCTTAGCGAGAATCTTATACCCGGTTTGAAGCATTGTGATAGGTCTCCAGTTCTCGATTCTGTTCCTCTCCCCTTTTTTATGGATAAGTTTGATGATGTTGTTGTTGAGACAAGCGGGAAGGGCACCAAACTCGAGTGACTCAAGCCAAACAAGACGCAAGGGGGTGGCCACCACATCATTGAATGATTTAAAGAACTCATTAGTGAGCCCATAAGGTCTCGGGATTTTGCCATCCGGAAGTGAATCAATAACTTCAAGGATCTCCTGTTTCGAAATTGTGGCATGAAGCAGAGCGCTCAAGTTACGTGGGATTCTGTGTAAGTATGTTTGAGAGATGGTGGCCATGCAATCCAGCCTATGGGGGGAGAGAGGACAAGCACCACCCAAGAGACTTGTGAAGTGTGCTACTATAATGCCAATGTTCTCTTCCTCTGTCTTACATTCCACCACATTCTCATCAAGCAGTAGTGGGATCTCCTCTTGAATTTGTTTTCTTCTAAGAATATTGCACATCTCTTTGGTGGGGTCTATCTGCCTTACCAGCCCACCATTCCTTAAAATAAATTTGAAGATTTTTCCTTTTGATCTCCTCTTCTTCTTTGAGATTTTGGAGTCCCTTATGAGATTGAATCTTCCCTTTATTAACTTCTTCTTTGAGTCTCCAGAGCCGATGGTATAGGTTTTCTCTACATCTTCAGCAGATAGTTCAGTTTTTTAACAAGGATGTTCGGCCAAGGCTTAATTTTCCTTTGCTTGAACCCTTTTCTTGAGTTGATTGAAAGGACAACTTTAAATGAAGGGGAATACAACTGATGGGACGTCGCGTAACCCATCAAAGAGGGCATACTACCCATGGGATCTCCTGTATCCCATAAAGTAGGGGTTACACTATCTGAAGGCAAACACTAGGAAGAACTAACCCCTCAAGAGCAGTAATTCTTGGTGAGTGGTTCAAAGACAAGTGCCTCATCCCCAAATTTATGTGCATACGAGGGATCAAAATCGATGCAGAGGATCTCTAGAAACAGCTTAAATGCATTTCTCTGAATCACCTTTGGTTTTACACTTTGCACCCTAGGGGGGGTGCTGCGATTGGTATTAGTCTGTCCTGGTCAGGCAGAGTGACCTCGACTTGTGAAGATCAGAATCATTGTTGGATTGCTAGCTCTATCGGATTCCCTAATGAGTTCACTGTGGTCTCATTTTATGCCCCTAATAGAGAGGTGGATAGAATCCATATATGGACTTCCCTTGACTCCCTCTCACATAATGTTTTGATTTGCGGGGACTTCAACATGGTTGAGCTTCCTGAGGACCGATGGAATAACAAGGGAAAATTATTGAAGATCAAGAGAAAGAGATATGGGATAAAACCAAGCTCCATCTCGACCTCGTCGAGGTGAAAGACATGAAGGGGTTCTCCTGGTCTAATCTCCAATCGGGGGACTCTGTGAGGAAAGCCAGACTTGGTAGATGTTACATTGACCAAAACACCATCCTCTAGTGGGGTATTCCTTCGGTTTCCCAACACATGGATGTGACTATCTCAGACCACTATCCGATTACTCTTTCTTTCAAACCAATTCCCATGCTCTAGAAAGCTCCTTGGTTTCATGCGTGTGAGACGTCGTTTTCCCTCCCCTCTATCCACCAAGAAATTTCCGCACTGTGGGCGGAGGCCTTTGCCTTCAGTAATGAGCCGACTAAGTGTTGGAGAAGCACGGTGGATAGGACTCGGCAGATTCTGATCAGGACTCATAAGGCTATAAGAGATATCGAGAAAAAAAGAAGAGAAATGGTATACCGGAGGCTCTCATGGCTTGAAGAAGAAGTGATCAAAGGTAACTTGCAATGCCAACAAGGGCTTCTGTAAATCAAGGGAAGACTAAGACTCGAGGAAGAGGTTCAAATGAAAAATCTACAAATATTCTTCAAAGATTGGTGAGCGGGGAAGGCTGACAAACCATCAAAAGAGATGTGTAACATCCTCAAAAGGAAACAAGCTAGG
This sequence comes from Ceratopteris richardii, assembly GCA_020310875.1. Lineage (NCBI taxonomy): Eukaryota > Viridiplantae > Streptophyta > Polypodiopsida > Polypodiales > Pteridaceae > Ceratopteris > Ceratopteris richardii. Next base: position 112,600,725 of record CM035423.1, on the reverse strand, counting down.
GAAGCCATCCCCTTCTTCGTTGACAACAATGGGATCGAATGTAGCATGGAAGTTGACAATAGATCTATCATCGTCGAACACTTTACCCATCTTCTTAGGGTCTTGACTCCTCTTTCCCCACACAGGTGTGACTGCATGGTGACCATCTCAAGGTTTGCTCAACCTAGAATCCCACAGAACATGAATTCTCTATTGGATGCTAACATTTCCGAGAATGAAATTATCGAGGTTATTGATGCTCTTCCCAATGGAAAAAGTCGAGGCCCCGATGGCCTCACCAATGAGTTTTTTAAGTCCTTCAAGCACATGGTGGCCACCCCACTGTGTCTAGTGTGGCAAGAGGCTCTCTCCTTTAGTGCCCTCCCTGAGTGTCTTAATAATGGTGTCATCAAGTTAATTCACAAAAGAGGAGATAAGAACAAAATTGAAAATTGGCAGCCGATTACCATGCTCCAAACTGGATACAAGATAATTGCCAAAGTTATCACCAACAGAATCTCTTGTCATCTAAAGTCATGGCTTTGTGAGGACTAGAAAGGCTTTATCAAAGGTTGATCTGTACCTGAAGCACTTGTCGATATTTGGGAAGGCCTTGCGTTTGCTAAGGAGTCTCCACAAGATCTCTTATTCATTGAGATCGACTTCGACAAAGCGTATGACAGATTGGAATGGGACTTTATTTTTCAATCACTGAAAGACCTTGGATGCAGCCTAAAGTTCACAAAGATGGTTTCCACTTGGAAACATATGAAAAAGAGACCATGAAATAAAGTGTATCTAATGAGAAAATTATATGACCTTTGCATGAAGGACCTTTCTCTACCCCTAGATCACGGCCAAATGATTGCGACACTCTTTGTCGATGACATGAATGCCTTTGTACTTAATGATACAAGCAACATTGAGGTGTTATGGAGGTGCCTCGACACCTTTGTGTGGCGTCAGGCTCAAAAATCAACCATGCTAAAACTCCTTTCAGAGCAATTCATGGACCTACACTCCAACTGTTGTTAGATGAGGGGTGTCAAGTTATCCCTAGAGGTGAAGTCTTCCGTCTCCTCGGCATTCCGATGGGCTTCAACATCTCAATGGATCAACAGTGGAACTGGGTGCTATCCAAATTGGATAGCAAACTAAATCATTGGAAAGGTATGCAAGTTAACTTGGCGGGGCAAGCACTGGTTGTTAACACATTTATGCTTTCTACGACTATATACTTTATCTCGTGTTGGAGACCTAAGGAGAAAGAGTTGGTCAAAGTGGAAAGAATCTGCAGAAACTTCCTATGGACTGGGGACCCGAATAGGAGGTGGATTCCCAAAATCAAATGGGAAACTTGCATCAGCTCGAAAGACAGAGGGGCTTGGGTATTTTGGATATCGTTGGGTTGGCTGACAAGTTGGCAGCCAAGTGGTTTAACAAGGCTTGGAGCAATAGTGATTCCTCCTGGGCTAAATTGATCTTTAGAAACTTGCAAGACCTTATCTTGGCCGGATTTCCTCGTTGGAAGGACATAGGGATCCTTTCGCTTATGTTCTCTCCCCACTCGGTGTCCCCTAAAGGCTCCAGCCTCGTGTGTTCCTTATGGAAGAGTTGGAACAAGGCCAAAAAATTGATTAAGATCAGTGATGAGTGGAGGTGGGCAGTCGGGATAAGACAAAATGACTCTATCTGGTTCCCGATCATTGGCATTAGGGGGTGGAGTCTTGGAACCTCCAAACTGCTAAGCGGCTATGGAACAAGAGATAGTTTGTTGATAAATGCACTTCTATGTTTCTGAAAGAATTAGTTACGGAGTGAATATATCAAATCTAAACACAGTTTAGAAGCTGGCACACACATGAGCAGCTATCGGGTGCCAGATGTGTCGGATAACTCTCAACTTCTAATGTAAGATTGCGATAGCTAATGAGAAAGGAAAAACATATGGTACCAATCAGTAAGAGAGCTACATATCCGAATATTATATTATGTGAAAAGGAATAAGAATTTAGAATCCTCTTGTTCATATGTATACTAATAGTTTCAATATAATAAAAGGGCCACGTAAATTCATGATAATCATAAATGTTAATTTCTATCTAATCATATGGAATGTTATTCAATTTTTTATTGAATACATATTGTATGCATAAACTCTGTTAATGAACACGAATGCCATCAAAGATTTATATGCAGAAACATGCTGGAAGGATTTTAATTTCATTCTCTAAAAACACATTGGTTTCATCAGGTCGAAGACTTAAAATCATCGGGTCTTTGAAAGAAACGAGGGCATGACCTCACATACATCCCAAACTACACGTAATAGTCAATCAAGGAGCTGAGATCATCAACAACGTCAAGCCTCGTAAAAATTTTAGCTACCGGAAAGGAATGTATCTCAATTTGGAAGGATGAGTGATGGTGACTAACACTTCTCTTATCTCCTCGGCCATTTACTTCTTGGCATGTTGGCTTTCGGACAACAAAGATCTATCAAAGTTGGAAATAATTTGTAGAAATTTCCTATGGACTAGAGATTCTAACGGAAGGGATGTTGTGAAGATCAAGTGGGATATTTGTCTCTCCTCAAAGGACACACGTGGATTGGGTATTCTAAATGTGGAAGCCTTGATTGAAAAGTTGGCTATCAAGTGGATGATTGAAGCTTGTATCAATTTCAATACTTCTTGGGCCAAGTGGTTGTTCAAAAAGAGTATTAGTCTCTACCTAATAGGCTTCCTAGGTGGAATTAAATTAAGTTAATTGTCCTCATGCTCTCTCCATTCTAAGTGATCAAAGGGTTAGGATGTAGCTTTCTCCCTCTTCAAGGGATGGAATAAGGTGAATCGCTCCTACACCATCAACAGTGATTGGAAATAGGCAACAAGTATTATACAAGATGACTTCGTTTGATTCCATTAGGGGAAAAAATGAACCCGGCATGGGCCTTTTAGATTAAGGGATGATTAGTGATGGAGCAATGAGAGGAGGGTGGTGGCCAAAGTCTAGAGCCTCAATCAACTAGGCTAGGCCTAAAAACAACGAAAATGTGATGATAGAAGTGGTATTTTCTCATGTAGTGGTTAAAGATTCGAATTTTGCAATCAGAAATTGATATGAGACCTTGGATATGAAGGAAATCGAATGGTTAAGCTTCAAAGGTAGAGAGACATGCGCCTTTAATCATGTATCGTTGGATGGGGCTATCAATCCAAGGCTCAAGATTTCTCCTCAAGTGGCTTGATCGGCATTTCTTTTATGCCATTAGATCATTAAACAATCCAAAGGCTTCTATTAGCTGCTTCGATATGGGATGCACGATCACTGAAAATCCAATTGACTCCATTTTTTTTGTCCCAATCCAATCTCTCTCTTACTTTTCCCATGTCCCATGACTTGAATGAAGTTTATTTTGTCATTTTCTGCTAGAACTATAGCTCCAATCACGTCCATCCATGGCTAAATGGCCCTCAATGCCCATGAATTTGACTCTCTCTCTTCTTTATTCCCACCTCTCACAAATGATTTGACTTCTCCATTTTGCATTTTCTACCAGACATATCCTCAATCATCTTGTTCGTCCATGGGGAATATCCAAGGGCTCAATTAGTCACAAGCCCTTCTCAAATGAGAGCACTAATTTGTCTTTTTTTTTATAGGAACCTTCATCAATCGTGGTTGTCCATTCGAGGTATCTAATGGCTCTCAACAAGCACAAATCCATTCAGATTGAGGAATCAAATGTGGCTCTTAAGAAATAGTATTTTTAAATAAAATACCACTAGTGGTTCTCCAGGCTCCCTTTAACCCTAGCATGATTAATTTTAATCCAAAAAAATTAGGGATCCTTACAAGGCCCATGCAGGGTTCACTTTTTCCCCTAATGCTCTATTGTTAGTGTTAAGAGTGTTTAGTATGAGCACATCTAAAGGGCCAAAAGACTCTAGCATAAAGCCTTTCACATGTGGAAATGCATATGAAACCAAGATAGAAGACATTGAATCATATTTTTTGGGCTTAGATCCTTTTTAAAAAGTTGGTTATAAAAACTAGTGGTTGTTATGTCAAAGGATCAATGCGTGAAACACAAATATGCCTCCTCCTAGGCTAGGTTTCCCACTTTCTTGGAAGGTCTAAGATAGAATAATTATAACAAAATGGATAATATTCCTAGAATCATAAGAACTTTGAACTTTCATGCTGAAGTGAATAACAAATCATACTTGAACCATGTTGATAACTTAAGATTCATGGATAACCATAAGGCAAGATCAAGCACTAAGTTGAAGGTCCAAAGTTCTGCTAAGGTTCACAAATCATACTTGAACCATGTTGATAACTTAAGATTCATGGATAACCATAAGGCAAGATCAAGCACTAAGTTGAAGGTCCAAAGTTCTGCTAAGGTTCTGAAGATTCACAATCTCTAGACCTTATCCAAATTGAGAAGTTGAAGCACCAAAAGTCAAATTACATGGAAGTCAGATCAAACAAGAAAGACGAGGGGTCACCTTAGAAGGTGAAGATCCCTTTAACGGTATCCCATGGTACATTAGCATATAAGGAAAACTATAGTACTAGCAAAGTAGAGGAGGTAAGGGAGATATCCATCATGTTGTAGAAGAGTCATTTCTATTCTGAAATTACCTCCTAAGCTCCATTTCTTGTCTATACTCTCTCTAAGTTAGGTTCTTTCTTAGATAGTCTATTTTTCTAAAGCTCCGTCATGTAATTCATGACATCCATGTTTTTTAATATTGCACTTTTTTTAACCCTAAGAAGCTCTACTTTTTTCATGCAAAGTCTCATTAACATTCTCTATGTGAGTCAAGAGATATACGGAAATATCTATCTATGTGTCAAGATCATTCACTTTGTGTATACTTCATGACATAGGTTATCAAAGACGAAGAGCCTATAAGATTTGAAGAAGGTTGGGTTTGCAAGGAATGGCAAAAGGAAATGGCGCATGATATCAAAGCTCTAGAGGAAAACCATACATGGGAGATGGTATCAAAAGAAGAAGGAATGAAGGCAATATCAAATAAGTGGATCTATAGAAGTAACTAGGGAATTACAACTGAAAACATTTCTCTACCTCTGGTAGAGTGGGTTCCAGGGGCTCTAAGTTGGAGGGTGGACTATTCTGTCTAGTAGCTTCCATTAATTTGTCCATTATTCCTTGTGGAAATTCTCTACAAATTTTTTGACTCTCTTCTAATAAGTTGAGAACTTCTATTTGGGGTTCCTTCTTGTCATCTACAAAACCCCCCGTAACAAGATAGGGTAGGTCCATGGGTGTAGGTTCGGGCTCCTCATTGACAAAAAAGATCGTTGTTGCAACATAGGAAAGATATTTTTTTCCCATTTTCCTTTTCTTATTTAATTGTTTAATTAAGGGCATTGTGTCATCTAACAGGTGCCTTGCATCCTCAACAACAACCATGATACTCTTTAAGCGCTTCAAAAATGCCTCATCTCCTTTATGAATGTAGAAAAGTAGGTCCCAGGGGACCCATTTACACTCATATGCTAGAATATCTATAGCATATCTTAATATATATATTTCCATAAAATCTATGATCTCATCGATCACATCGGAGTTCATGGCTATTGTTCCTTCAAGATTAGGAACTCTAGAGACCAGGTCATACAAATTCGTATGACCGTTGTAATCTATAGTATCCAAAAACTCCATGAATAGATCTCAAGGAGATTTCATGGGAGTGGAAGTGCTAGCAGCCATTGCTTGTGTGCGATACTTCTATTGGCTCGTCTATGCTTTCTAGCTCTTTGAGAGTGCAAATGTGAGAAATGAGCACATAGAACCCATTCTTATAGTAGTTTCAATTGTTTAAACTGACTGGGCCCACTTTAGAAGTACATAATAAAGTAGTGCAATTTCAAAAAATGTGTTCTAATGACAAAATAATGCACAAAACACCGAAGGATATGAAGTTTTTTTGCTTGAAAGAAAATGTCTAAACATAACACAACGAAAAACATGAGCAACCACATTTCAAAGTAGTGAACGTGGACTTTTTGGCATTCCAAAAGTTTTGAAATGACCATTGCAGAGAAGAAGGTATATACAATATCTAACATGAATTGATTGTCCTACTTTTTACAAGGTTCTTGAAAGTACAAAAACCATGAGCAACAATGAGTAGGGCCCAAGAACTGACAGTATCAGGTTGCAAAAGAACTATGACAATGAGATTTCTGTTCCATCTTTGCTCGAATCTATAGGGACTTTCATTTTGTATTCCAATCTTTTGCTCATCTGTAATCAATTTGCAAGAAATTGAAGTCATTAAAGTAAAATAAGCAATAATGAAAATATTACTTTAACAAAAGCACAAAGCATTTCTCACCTTATGTCCTTCTATTTTTGAATTTGGATTGAGTTAGTCCTTCAAACCTTATAATCACCAAGTGTTCTCTCAGATTAGCCAAGGCCCAATGATTATTCACTAAAATAGTTTTTGTTTCATTGTTGGGCAATCTAAGCTTTATTTCAAATGAATGTAAATATCCCTTTGAACTTTGAAATGGTATCCATTTGCCAAGTTTGCACATCCAATGATCATAGTAGAATCTAGTGTATGATGAAGTACGTTGTTTCAAATATCAAAATCCTATACTTGTTCCATCTATTTTACAAAGATATTTATCACCTTTTGCAATCCCTTGTATCAAACCCCAATTTTCACCAAGAAGACTTTCAACTTGCTTATATGTGATATCTTTACACATGAACATGGTGGAAGTCTCTTGGAATGAGAATCCTTGGAATAAAGATACAAAACAATGAATGGGAAAAGACTAGTGCAAACCTACAGACCTAAACACTTTTGTGAATTTCAAAGAGTTATGTATATCCATTATCATCTTGTGCTTCAAAGATGATACGGACCATATATCAGGTTCTGGACACTCCAAGCTAAGACGAGAATGTACTTCAATTCTCTCTAACCTTCCAAAACCATTCATTGTAGAGGGTACAACATATCTATGTGTGTAAAACAAAACTCTATCATGATAAAGTTGAGCAAAAATTTTTTTTGGAAAGACTAGTGCACGAACATTTGCATGCAATGCCTAGAACGTACCTGTAAGACTATGAAGTGGTTGCTCTTCCACGAAAGTAGAAGGAAAGATATCTGAAACAAACAAAAACATATCTAAATAGTTCAAAAATATATCCAACACAAGAAAACATACAATATTGTAGAGTAATACTTACAATTCATAGGATATCTCATTCTCGTAGGGTTTTCAAGTTTCATAGTTGCCATTGTAAAAACATGTTGTACAATAGCAACCATCCCATTGTCTCTGTGCTTTTTGAAGCCAAGTAACTTTCCCTTCCAATGAAGATCTAAGTTTCCACGATCTCTAACTCAATGAGGCCCAACTCTAGAGGCACTACAAGAAAAAGGGGGGCGTAGCGACGCCCCCAAATCGGGAAAAAAACGAAAACCGTCGCTTATGCGACGAAACCGTCGCATAAGCGACGGTAAAAATTTCGGATTTTTTTTTTGGCCGAGCCTCGTCGCATAAGCGACGATAGCGTCGCATAAGCGACGATAGCGTCGCATAAGCGACGCTAGACCAGAAGCGTCGCTAGTAGCGTCGCAGGTTAGCGACGCACTTAACGATGATGGCAAACTGCAAAGCGTCGCATATGCGACGCTCTGGAATGTAAAAAAAAAAATTCAATTCTCCCGGCACATTTGTGCCGGGCCTTGAACGCGAGGAAGAACACAGACCGAGAGAGAGAGAGAGAGAGACATACAGCGCGCGAGAGGGAGAGAGAGAAGCGAGACATACACAAGGTATGCGCACACACACACTCACACACACACATATGTACACACACATATACACGCATAGACACACACACACATACGCAGACACACACACACATACACACAAATACACACAAATACACACATAGACACACATACACAAGATGCGCACACACATACACACACATAGACGCTCACACACATACACACACATATACACTCACAGACACATACACACATAATGATGCATCCACACACATACACATGCATACACACATAGACACACATATACACACACACACATATGCATACACACACACATAGAGAGACATACACACACATACACATACATGCATACACATACACACATAAACACATACACACACATAGACACATACACACATAAACACATACACACTCATAGGTACACACACATACACATAGACACACACACATATAGTATATACACACACATGCACACATAGACACATACACACATACACATGCATACACACACACACATGCATACACACATACAGACACATATACACACACATACACACACATATATGCATACACACACATAGAGAGACATACACACATACATGCATACATTTGCATACATAATGCATATGCATATGCATATAATGTACATACATACTTACATGCATACATAATGCACATGCATAGATACATACACACACACAGATACATACACACATAGACACATACACACACATGAACACATACATACTCATAGATACACACACATACACACACAGACACACATACACATAGACGCGCACACACATACACACACATAGACGCTCACACACATACACACACATATACACACAGACACATACACACATAATGATGCATCCACACACATACACATGCATACACACATAGACACACATATACACACACACACATATGCATACACACACACATAGAGAGACATACACACACATACACATACATGCATATACATACACACATAAACACATACACACACATAGACACATACACACATAAACACATACACACTCATAGGTACACACACATACACATAGACACACACATATATAGTATATACACACACATGCACACATAGACACATACACACATACACATGCATACACACACATACACATGCATACACACATACAGACACATATACACACACATACACACACATATATGCATACACACACATAGAGAGACATACACACATAAACACATACATGCATACATTTGCATACATAATGCATATGCATATGCATATAATGTACATACATACTTACATGCATACATAATGCACATGCATAGATACATACACACACACACAGATACATACACACATAGACACATACACACACATGAACACATAGATACTCATAGATACACACACATACACATAGACACACACACATACACACACATACACACATAATGATGCATACAAACACATACACATGCATACACACATACATACACATGTACACACACATACACACATAATGATGCATACACACACATACACATGCATACACACATACAGACACATGTACACACACATTCACACACACATTCACACACACATTCACACACACATTCACACACATTCACACACATATACATACATGCATACATATTGCATATGCATATGCATACATACATACTTACATGCATATGCATACACACACACATATGCATACATACATACTTACATGCATATGCATACACATGCATATGCATATGCATACATAATGCATATGCATATGCATACATAATGCATATGCATATGCATACATAATGCATATGCATATGCATACATAATGCATATGCATATGCATACATAATGCATATGCATATGCATACATAATGCATATGCATATGCATACATACATACTTATATGCATACATAATGCACATGCTTACATACACTGTCATAATGTATACACACACACATACACACATAGACACATACACACATAATTATGCATACACACACATACATATGCATACACACACATATGCATACATACATGCATACACATACACACACATAGATACATACATACACATAAATACACACGTACAAATGCATACATAGACACACATAATGATGCATACACACACATACATATGCATACACACACATGCATACATACATGCATACACATACACACATAGATACATACACACACGTAGATACATACATATACATAAACACATACACACTCATAGACACACACACATACACATAGACAACACACACATATACCTACACACATACACACATAATGATGCATACACACACATACACATGCATGCACACACATACACATGCATACACACACATACACGTATATATATATTGATTTCTAACCATTTTGTTTTATATGTTAGGTATTATGGGTCCCAGTAAAGAGAGAAAGGCGAAACTCACTCTCATAAAAAGTCTTATGAGAGCAAGAGTTCCGTCAGATACTCTAGGGGCCATAATGCGGGACTACGCAGACATGTCCGATGAGGAGCTGGATTATACGATCCAGATGCTTACGCGATCAGACGAGGGCTCTTCTGCGGATCCACATGCAGGAAGAGAGCTATCTGCTCATAGGTATGTTTTTTTTCATAAATTTTTTTAATGATATTATAGCACATATTTTTATTTATTTCTATCTATCTATTTTTAGGACACCTATACCACCTCCAGCACGTGATAGCAGAGCAGAGTTGCCTATGAGGACATGCATAGGCACCTTAGGACTAGAGTGCGACATAGAGCCGGAGGGGAACATTGTGTACATAGGGAATGGATTGGAGTTCAAGAGAAGAATGCAGGCACTATGCGACTCTTACCTGCGCTTTATCCACTTACCATGGAAGTAAGTAAAAGTTTTACATATAAATTGAAATGTATATCTTATGTTTTATTTACATTATGTTTTTTATTTTTGTAGTGAGCATGATGAGAGGGATAAAAAGTACGTGCTTAGTTCACTTGAGACAGAGTTTGGGACAGAATGGTCCCTTAAGTGGTGTTTAAAAGAGATGCGGACACTTATGGCTCATCGTCGCGACAATGCACGGTATGTATGTATATGAGAGAGAGAGAGAGAGAGAGAAGAGACAGAGAGAGAGCTATGTATGTATGTACGTATGTATGTATCTATATATGCATCTATGTATGTATGATGTCATTCCTAAAATCTATTACTCTATGTTTACTGAAAGGCATGTATATTAACTTATATATGTATCTAATATACATGTTTCTATTTTTGTAGTATGTATGTATGCATGTGTATCATGTATGTATACATCTATGTGTTGTGTATAAATGTAATATGTATATACTATGTGTATATATACATAAAAATGTGTGTATTACATTACACGTATGTATGTAGTATATATTTACTGCTATGTATGTAATATAATATAATCCATGTATGTATGTATGTGTGTGTGTATATATGTATGTATGTATCTATGTATCTATATATATATATATATATATATATATATATATATATATATATATATATATATATATATATATATATATATATATATATATATATATATATATACACACACACATATACATATTAAAAAATCTAAAATAAAGATTAATTTGTACGCAACTTTTTCGCAACTTGGCGTTCGCAACTTGAACCCGTTGCTAACGCGTTAGCAACCCGTTGCCTATGACGTTGTCATCCCGTTGCTAACCACTATGAGAGAGACACAGATCACTAATCTCGATATTAGGGTTTTGAAATCCCTAATTTAAAAACTCTAATTCAACCTTTTAGCCATATGTTTGAAGTATATGTACACCTCCGATGTCCTACTAGAGAGATGTCTCTCCTCCCAACCTTATGCCTCTATATATAGCTACTCGAATCAACGAGGATCATGATTCATAATATATGTAAAGATATATACACATCATGTAGATAGGATACATAAATATAAAATGGAGTAGATATATTATGCTTCACACATACATGCCTAAATGCACACATAAATATATATATACATACTAACATATTTACATGTACATATTTACATGTACATATTTACACATACATGTACATCCCTACATGCACACATAAACATATATATACATGCATACATATTTACATGTACATATTTACACATAGACACATATACATATATACATGTACACAATTATAAACACTTGCATATATTACGTACATGAATACATGTATACATATATCACACACATGCAAACACATACATATACATGAAATACATATATATGCATACTAATATATGTATACATATAATACACATGAATACACACACATATGCATACATACATGATAAAAATTTACTCTTCGAAGATAAAGCTATATATAAAATAATTAGGCATACCCCCGAGCTTCATGTTCTAACTTAGAAGAACATGATTTCATCTCTCTAGTAGGATTCATCGTTATTCAAGTTAATAAAAAAAACCTATTATCTGATATCCATTCAGAAGCTTCAAGTTACTATCTAATCTGCTCATATGTTTTCATTATTGCCATCATTTTGGTAAGACATCAATATAGTCTCATCTTCATTATCCTTATTGATTTCATTTATTTCTTCTATTGTTAAATCTATGTTCTCATGAATCACATCATCTATTGGTGGATTAATATCTATTTCTGGTAATTCCTCTTCCTCATCAGTAGAATCAGCATGTAGAGAATTATCCTCTTCATCAAAAAGATTAGTATCATTATCACGTATAATGAGTCTAATTTCTATTCCAGATGTTGATGTATCAGTATCTGATGCTGAATCATCAAGAGGACTTTCTTCAATCTCTCTAACAATAAACTGTTCAAACAATGACCTACCTCTAGGTTGCACATGAATGACTTGCCACCAAGGATGAGCATCTAGGTTTTTATAAAAAAATGCTTGTTCAATATGCCTAGGAAGAATATATGGTTCTTTAGTAGATCGCATTACCTTAGAAGAATCAATTTCCCCAAACCCAAATAATTCCTTTCTTATTGTAGAATTACTACCTTTATACTCCGCTCGATACCAGTCAACCTTCAAAATGACCTATCAAAATATATAACAACAAAAACGTCCCATTATTAGGTGCTTAAAAAAATAACTAACTCTAAAAAAAATATATAAACTTTTTTCTACCTGTTTGAATGTACGAAATGAAATTTCGTAGATACCAAAAATAGTTCCTACGTAACCAAGTTCGCTATCTATAAGGTTCGTGTCTTTTGAGCTAGCACGTGATAGTTGCTTGAAACAAGCAACAATACTAGAATCCTATGTTTTACGTAAAGAATCAATGGATTTGATTCTAATATGCTGTCCAAAAGCCCACATATTAGTGAACATTCGAGCCTGCAAAATAAATTCAATTAGTAAATAGAAACTAACATACATATATGAAAAAAATAAAATATATATTTTAATAAAATTACCTTTTGTTCACAACCTATCATTAACTCTCTTTGCTCATCTGAGATTTCTTCATTATTTGCGTTGGCGCGTTGCAAACGACTATATAGCCAATCCGTGAAAGAAGGTATATCTGTAATCTCATTATTATCTAGATTACGTCTAGATCTTTTGTTTTTTTGCCTTTTACTTTGGAGACTTTGAAGTTCCTCGTACTCGCTAACGAATGCTTGCATGCATTCGCTATTATATGCTACAAAAGTCGAAACATCATTTTTTTCTTGAAATGTAAATAAGAATGGAACCCCCTTACCTGATAATACCTCATCTGTTATTTTTGAAGAAGACTCGTTGGTCCATGCACGTGGAGCTTCTTCATGAACTCTTTCAAGGTACTCACTAACGTAATACATGCACTCTTCAAGCATCCAACCCTTTGCCATGGATCCTTCTGGTTTTGCTCTTTGTCGCACATAACCTTTTAGTATTCCCATAAATCACTCGACCCAAAACATCCATCGAGTGTTGACAACACCGGCAATCTCTATCTCATCTACAAGATGGACTAGTAAATGAACTTGAATATCAAAAAATGAAGTAGGAAGTTCTTTTTCCATCAAACATAGTAGCTCTTTGCATTCACGTTTTTTTTGTGGGATCGAATTTTTATCGATCTCTTTGGATGTAATCCACCTATACAAATCATAAAAACAATTGTAAAGAAGTTAATTAAAAAATAAAAGATATCCAATATTCATACATATTAAATATAAAAGTATCATAATTACCTTATAAGTGATCCAAGACGATAGATCACATCTCGTACTCCTTTCGTTGTACATCCATCGATAACCAAAGGTAAAATATGTTTCAAAAAGTTATGCCAGTCATGGGTCTTTAATCCAGATAAGCTCTTATCATCCATAGTAAACATGTTTTGAAACGATGCTCCATATCCTGTAGGAGTCTTGATCAATTGAATTCTATTGTTGATAGTCTGTATCTCTTTTGTCGTAAGTACCCAAGGAGCAGATGCATAAGTCGTTTCTTGTCGATGTCTATCAAAAGCTGGCCATAACTTTGGTTTGGATTTTTGATCTTTCAAATCATTCCTTGATGTTGTGGTATCTTTTAGTCCAAGAAGATGCTGCCATAGTGAATAACCCATATTTTTGAATATATGCATAGGATCAAGAAGATGACATACTTTTAACTCTTTCCAATACTCCAAAGAATACCATATTGATATGTTCTCTGCGAGTGCCAATTTCCCTTTACCTTTGTTCACATACTCATTATCTGAATCATCACTGAAGGTTTCTGCTTCTGGATCTATCAGAGGTCCATCTGTCCATTTTTTATACCAATCCATAGGCGTCATAGGTTTTGGATACTGGCCTGTTTCAAGCTTTCCATTAAAATGTATCGCTTCTCTTTTAGATCTTAATGGATGATCATCAGGCAAGAATCGTCGATGTCGAAGATAAATATTTTTGTTGAGATTCTTACTATAGATTGATCTCAACCAATCACCACAATATGGACAAGCTTTATAACCCTTAGTAAATATTCCTGCATCATGGAAAAGGATAAAAATATAATTAGATTAAATCATATTTATTTACCTGCATATTGAATAAAAAAATTACATCAATACCTGAACAAACGCCATATCCAGGAAAATCGTGAATAGTCCAAGCCACAATACCACGAATCGTAATATGTCTTTCATTGATGCTTTTTGATATATCAATGACATTAATACCTCTCCATAACTCTTGAAGATCGTCAATGAGAGGAGCAAGATATACATTCATATCTTTAACTTGTCTTTTGCCTGGGATTAAAAGTGAAAGCATTAAATGTTCCTTTTTAATGCTAAGATATGGCGGAAGATTGTAGTTTATGACTACCACTGGCCATGTTGACCATTTACTGGATTTCATGGAGAATGGATTAACCCCATCTAATGCAACTCCTAACTTTAGATTCTGTGGATTTTGTGCAAATTCAGGCCATGTAGAATCAATATGCTGAAAAGCAACACTATCATGAGGAATTCTGATTATTCCATCAGTACTTTTGTGATCATGTCCCCAAGTCAAAAGCTTTGATAATTCGGGGCTTTGAAACATATGTCTAATCCGTGGAGCCAATGGAAAATGTCTCAATACCTTATTCAGGATTTTACCTTCTTCACCCTTATATCGAGGAGATTGACATTTGGGACATGTCAAAGAGTCTGCATATTCACCTCTATATAAAATACAATCGTTAGGACATGCATGTATACATTGATAATCTATACCAAGATTGTTGATTATCTTCTTCATTTCATCATGTGAGGTAGGAAGAATATTTTGACTTGGTAAAAACTTTTCAGATAATAACCTGTAAGTTTATCAAAAAAATGATATATTAAAGAAAGTAAATAAATAAATATACACATATATATGCATATAATTTTATATATGTGTATGCTTATGTGCATCTTTCAAAATATTTCCGCAAAATTTGATTGTTTCGGATGGCAGGATATGATTGTTTGTTTTGGAGGATATGAAGTATATACCTTCATTGAATGATTTGTCGATTCTATCATATGTTCAGTTTGAAAGTGCGAGAAGCGAGTTTATAATTGCTATTCAAAGAATTTGGCACTGTTTATAGGCCATACGATGGTGACCTGGATGAATCGCATGCACAGAGGTTACTCAAGATAGAGCAACCTGATTATAAGGGACTAGTACTAGCAGGATTCTTGGGGTATGCAGTAAACCTCTTGCATGTATATGTGTGATCCTCTCAAGCCACCATGATTTCCACTTTGTATCCTAAAGTTCAAATGCTCACCATTGACATGCAAGAGGTTTACTGCATACCCTAGGAATCTTGCTGGCACTAGTCCATTATAATCAGATTGCTCTATCTTGAGTAACCTCTGTGCATGCGATGCATCCAGGTCACCATTGTATGGCCTATAAATAGTGCCAAATTCTTTGAATACAAATTATAAATCCGCTTCTCACACTTTCAAACTGAACATATGCATGAATCGACAAATCATTCAATGAAGGTACATACTTCATATCCTCCAAAACAAACAATCGTATCCTGCCATCCAAACAATCAAATTTTTTACGAATATTTTGAAAGATGCATTAATAGTTTTAAAAGATGCGCGGACAAAAAGTGTCCATTCAATTCAAGTTCTTGTTCTTACCTTATCTATAGTAAGAATAAAAACCTGCATGTATATATATATATATATTTATTTATTTATGCACATATATATAAATAGATAGAAATTTGAAAATTATACCTTAATAGTGTCGAAACAGATACATTACTCCATCCAAAACGATTTTGAAGGTTGAGAATAAGTAAGCTCGCACTTAGTCGTGTCAAACGACTTCCTTCATATACATGCTTTAGACATTCCTCTCGAAGATATTTCTCATTTTTAGAAATATCCATGCTCTCACTGTCATTTTGATACCAATCCTCAATAAAATCTGCCATGCCATCATCTTCATCATTGTCACACAAATCTTGTACTTTATCATCTTTTGAATATAGATCTTTCAACTTTGCATATTGCACAGGCTTAGTTTTGCGTAGCCTCCTCATGGAAGCTTCTGATAAATGAGGTCTTATTGGTAATTGTGAATGTTGTGGACGAATATCATCAACATCATACGTTGGAATCTACACATATAAATAAAACTCATTAGTATTCCATAAATGAATAAAAATTAAACTTCAAATATAAAATTAAGTATATAACTTATTAAATATGGATAGAAAATTTTTATTCTCTCTAGCTAAAAGGTGCTCTTGGAGGTCTACGCCATCCATAATTCACTAATAGTTCATCACCACCATGTAATGTAGTAATAGCACTGACAACTATGTATCTTGATACATCTCTACTCATGTATGGTGATTCATGACTATTTTCACGCTCCTCAAATGTGCAATTAGTCCTTGAGCTATTATGTAACCCTCGACTACTATTTATTAAACCTGCTATATTTCCATGTGTGTAAGGTCTTCCATCAATATATAATCTTTCATTTTCTGCATGTAAAATCCTTCTACTAGTAAGAGATGCTGCGTTCAAGCATATTCCATAAGTACTCATGCTTTGAACATAACGTGAAAGTCGATGCCAATCTCCCCATCCATATATAGGACCACAAAATGACATAAGAGTGACTTCAGAGTTCGGAGGCACATACAAATCCTCTACAATAAAGAGACCACGACCAACATTAGTAATAGTGGATGGAGCAATCATATAGCGATTACCCCAAAAGTTGAAAACCTCTCCATCTAAAGGAAGTGGTCCTCTATTCCATCCTCCATATCTTCTTCTATCATATGTTTGTACTAAAGAACGATCACGAGCTGGCAATGGATAATCTCCAGCCGCTTCATTCTCTAAACCAGGAGGTAGAGGATTTCTAGAAACCTCTGCTTGTAATTGATGAACAGCAAGTCCATGACGTGTACGAGGTATATTAACATTATGAGAAAAATCATCATCATCATCATCATCATCGAGCAAGTATTCCTATATATCAATAATAATTTGATTTTATACATGGTTTTTAAATTAAAAAATGACATTAATATATATAGAAAATACATACCCAAGCATTATCACGTTGACTAGGTGATGGTGCATGCTCAAAAGTACCATACTCTGCCTCATGTTCAATACATTCCAATCGTGGTCTTCGATACGTGCCATAACAAGAGTTACACCAACATATAATATGCTCTTGATAGTAAAATTCATCATAATTCCTATCGGAGGACACGTGTGAAGTCGTTGCATGGGTAGGAGGTGGTGGAGTACCCTCTGATTGATCAGAATCTGCACATCATAAGAAACATAAAAAAAATATATAAGTTATGTATCCATCACATATAGTTAAAATTAAATATTTCATATACTTACAGTATAAAGTCGTTGCACGATGAGGAGACGGTGGTGGAGTTTCATCTGATTGATCAGAATCTACAAATAATGGTATTTGATATTAATAATTTGATTATCTACATAAATAAAAAATTCACATATACATATTTACACATACACACATATTCACATATACACATTTATACATACACATATATTCACATATACACAACACATATTATTGTGGGATAAATGCATGTATTTTGTATGAATGAGTGTATATGCATGCATGTGTGCGTACGTATATATGTGGATATGTATATGTGTGTTTATGTTATATGTATGTATATGTGTATATATATACATATATGCATGCGTATATGTTTGCATGTATATGTGTATGTGGGTATGTGTATGTGTATGTGTATGTGTATATGTGTGTATATATGTGTATGTATTCTGACTTTTTTTTCTGTTTGAGATTAAATTAACAGGAGATATTGTATGGTCGAAAAAAATAAGAGGCGAGCTAACATACCACCTGAGTCGTGGCAGTTTTTTCGTAGACAGCTACGTCTTCAGGAGTCATTTCCTCAGCAGAAGGTACACAAATTAATAGTTTATATTTATTATTTTTAGATATTTTAGTAATTTTTTAATTTAATTTATGTATTTTTTTCCTTGAATAAACAGGCTGCTGCAAAGAAGAGAGTGGAGTCGGGCCACACATCGCACTTAGGCCAAATGGGCCATAATGGTTTTGTAGCTACGTTTGTAAGTATATGTGTTATTGTGAGTATATTTTTTATTTTAGTTAAAATGCAAGCAACTAATGTTTTTTATTTGTTTCATTGCAGCGAAAGGATTATGGCTGATATCCTACGAGACACGAGATCGAGTATGCTACACATTTTGGATATCGGCGTTTGAGCGAGTATATACAGGATCATCCTAATGCCTTTGTGAGTATTTTTAAATTTTATATAATTATTTTGTTGTTATGAATGTTTTAATTATTTTATTGATTTATGTTTGTTATATGTAATACAGGAGTATTTTGGGGAGACAAATATGGATGAGGTGGAGAGACAGACACAGGAGGGACGATCTCGATCGTCACAAGGTGATCATGAGGATGAGGATGAGGAAGATCAGGATGATCATGATATTGCTGATGATGATGATGATCATGATGATGATGATTAGGATTTTAGACGTTGATTATGACATTGGATTATATGTATTTACATTGATATATACATATATTTATCTATATATTTTTCATTTCAGTCATGTTTTGAATTGTGTGTATGGTATTAAGTAATGAAGAGTTTTGTTCTATTGATTGTTATTATTGTTTATATTAAGCATGTGTTTTAATACTTTAATTATATAATTCATTCATATGTGTGTACCTAAGTGTATATGTATGTGTGTGTATATGTATGTATGTGCATGTGTATGTGTGTGTATATGTATGTATGTGCATGTGCATGTATAAGTGTATATGTGTGTATGACTATGTGCATGTGCATGTGTATGTGTGTATATGTATATGCATGTATATGTATAACTCTATGTGTATGTGTGTGTATGTGCATGTATATGTGTATATGTGCATGTGTATGTGTGCGTATATGTATGTATATGCATGTGCATGTATAAGTGTATATGTATGTATCAATATGTGCATGTTCTTGTGTATGTGTGTGTATATGTATAACTCCATGTGTATGTGTGTGTATGTGCATGTATATGTGTATATGTAGGTATATGCATGTGTGTGTGCTTCTTCATCATGTATAAGTGTATGAGTGCATATCAATAAGTGTGAGTATGGTATGTAATGAAAATAACACAATTCAAATGATCTACAAATAATAGAAATTGTACTTACAATTGTGATCCATAGTTTTTGCTTGGTTAGCTTCTTGAATAACCTGCAATAAAGAGAAGAGAGAGAGAGAGAGAGAGAGAGAGAGAGAGAGAGAGAGAGAGAGAGAGAGAGAGAGAGAGAGAGAGAGATCTAGAGAGAGAGAGAGATCTAGAGAGAGAGAGATCTAGAGAGAGAGAGAGAGATCTAGAGAGAGAGAGAGTGAGATCTAGAGAGAGAGAGATCTAGAGAGAGAGAGATCTAGAGAGAGAGAGATCTAGAGAGAGAGAGAGAAAATTCAAAGAGAGAAAGATGTAGAAAGAGAGAAACAAAGATAGAGGGAGACAATAACAGAGAGCTTAAGCAAAACAACAATTCTGCATATACTTGCTTCAGCTCGTAAGCGCAGCGTAATTGCGAACGTTGGAGAGCTCTTCGATCGGATGCGTGAAAATGCCGATTGCAGAGCCTCCAACGTTTTAATTTTTGTCCGTCAACAGATCGTCGTATAAGCGATGCAATGCGTCGTCGTATAAGCGACATTTGCTTAGCGTCGCGTATACGACGGTCTGGACCGTCGCTTATACGACAGTGTGGCCGTCGCATAATGGACCATGGACCGTCGCGTATGGACCGTCGCTTATGCGACGCAGAAAAGCGTCGCTTAAGCGACGCCTTTGACAAGCGTCGTTTAAGCCACGTTAGGCAAATACCATCGCAAATACCGTCGTTTTTTGCGTCGTATAATCGACGGTCCACGCTCGACGGTAATTCCGACGCAAGTTGCAATTTTATAGCGACGAAATTCTGTCGCGTTAACCGTCGCTACACGCCCGTATTCCTTGTAGTGAGGGTTGCATGTACACCCATGCACCTTTGGAGTACTCATGTGATAGCCACTATCCATCTGTGGTTTTGATATTGTGACATCTTAAGGTGAGGATTTCATCTTTCAGTCACCTAGAAGCTTTAGATTGCGCCATTGAAGCTAAAGGTCTTCAAGCTACAACAATAATTCGAGAAAGGAGATGGAGTAGGTTGGAGTGTAGAAACAAGAGCTTCAATGGTGTGCTACAGAGTGAAAGTAGTGGGAAAAGATGACTTTTTGGGACTTGGGCATGAAAATGTAAGGTTTAGGAGGGAAATAACTCTTTTTTGAGTATTTTTGCAAAAGCCCATTTTTTCAGCTCAAAACATGCACAAATTTCAAATTTGGGATCAAAAAGAGTACTTTTGACCCTAAAAAGTAATGGGGGGTCCATTCGTAGGTGTTATGATGAGTTTTTAACTTTTTAGAAGTTATTAATTTTTGGGCCCAACTAAGTTACGAGATTCCTTCTCTCTATAGAGGAAGCTCATTAAATAAGGGAGAAATATGTCCCCTCTTCCCCCTTCAGCCTAGTATTTTATAGCGCATAGGTTGTGGCCACCACCCTCTTCTGATTAGTCCATCACTAATCACTCCTTAATCTAAAAGGCCCATTTAGGGTTCATTTTTTCCCCTAATGATGTGCATATCTAAATACGAGTACATATATCAACCCGCAAAATTTTCATACATACATACTCACTTGCAATACATATACAACATTTGCGCTTTTTTATCACATATTGAACATAAGCAAATGTCTACTCTACCATTTATGCTCACTCGTACAAGTACTAGACAATACGAATTGGAATACTAGTGATTAAAGATATAAACCAAGAAAGATGCAAGCAAAACATATTGGAATTTACTACATAATGAAAGAAATATTGAGGGTAGAAATCACCAAGATGTATTCATGTTGATATTGTTTTATCCCAACTACAACACACTTGATAATTCTACCTTTAATCTTGAATTGAGACCGCATCCATACCTTGTAGAACTATGCATTCCCCAAAATGTGCCAGCATTAGTCAAACTCTTAATGTATTGCTTCTCATAAAATCATAAGCTTTCCTCCAAATCTTGACCACATCTTCACCCCCTCTAAACCTGTGCATCCTCTGGATGTGCCAACCTGCATACATATCAATAAACACGAACGAGCATCAAGTAGTCATGGCAAATAAACACAAATTAAAGAAATTTTAACTATGTGCATGAAACCTGAAAGTGCTTTGAACTTGACATAAATTAAGAGAAGAAGGTAGACACAAGCATCATATAAAAAATATGAAGATACACTAATGCATTCAGACTAGCAATCACATGAGCGAATCAAAAACTTCTTAGCTCTTTCGTTAGCTTAACCCAGTCAGATCTAGTAGCCCATTCTAAGCATATGCATATACCAATCCTTACTAATTTGATTTATGAAACTACAATTTGGCTTCCCTATTGATCTCCCATCGTCGGAAACCCCACCCGATATTTTCTTATTTTTCCTTTACTTTCATTTTTTTTCTTCACTTTAATTCTTCATCCCAGATCAACCTTCATATTTTTGTTTTTACTTTTATTTATTTATTCGTTATCTACACATGTCCGCCTACGTCAAAATCAAGTGCAACTCATGGACCTTTTCACCTAGCTAGGTTTAGCCCACCCATCTATTGATCCGATATAGCACACTATGCACAATGTCAGCCTCATACAAAATCAACGTCACCTCATGGCTCTAACCACCCCATCAGAGTGACTCCACCCACCTATCGACCCGTATGAGCACATGACAACATGTAGGTCAGGCCATACGATACAACTAGCATTAGCTCCTGGCCCTCATTGTTGGTGCATTTTACCCAAGCCTACATGCTTGATATGCTTGATATTTTCCTCATTTGTAAGTCACATGTGTAGTCATGTGAACCCCTCTTGTAAAATAGTACATTTTATCTCTTGTAATTGAAAAAAGAAAAAAGGGAAAGGAAGGCTTACCTCATCCATGACGTAAAAGCAAATTTGTGGCTCGAACTACCTAAAACCACAAATTTTTGAGCTGAGGGAATATCTCCTAACTTTGGGGATCACTTTTAGGTGGAGCCATTTGAATTCGAATTCAAAACTCCCTCCAAGAATAGCTATAAAAAGAGCAAGAAGGAAGAGGTGATTAGCAAGCCTTGTACGTGACCACTTCATGTCATTTTGTAGAGATTGAAGAGCTTCCGCCATAGCTCTATCATTCTACTCCCATTGTGCAAATATTCATTGCCAAAGTGGTTGTAATCATATGTGAATCTATACATTTATCCTTATCTACTTCTCTAATTTGTTCTCTGCTATACTCACTCAGAGCAGTACCTTCAGAAGGTCATATCTCGAGTTCTACTCAACCTTTTTCAGTGTTTTAATATGCGTTGGATAGCACTTACTTTCTAGTTTCTGATACCAATTTTTATGGTCATTGGATTATAGTTTTGGAGAAATTTGCATTTTACGGCGCACTGGTCTATCTCTGCAGAGCCCCGAGAATGGTGGGCATGTTCCAGAAATTGATGAATCTCCTTCTGAGTGTTTAGTCCATCGTTTGAAGTGTTTTAACTTGTACTGGGAGGCTTGTCAAGTCTATTTGCTATGCCCAAAAGGAATTTATCTAATTCCTACCAGGTTCAGAGCACTGTTCATTTTTTCCAGTAGGTGTATGTCCAAAAATAGCAAGTTTTGGGAGCTAGTCATTTTGCAACTAGTCTATCTTCACTTAAACTTTTGAGATACATGTTCCAAAGTACTTGGTTGATATTTTCGTGGATTTAGGAAGCTAAAAGGGTCTACCAATCAACTCTGAAGTCTCAGTTGGCTGGTGTGAAGCGGGTTGTAGCAGCACCAACTCATCTTTGGATTGCATCTTGCATCTCTCTTCACAGTGGTATGAGAGCATAGTCAAGCAACATGGGAGATGGATTTCCATCAACAATTGACAAATTGGATCGAAACAACTACCCGGCATGGTCTCTAGGGATGGAGGCTTACCTTCAAGGGAGGAATCTATATGGATTCATATCCGGAGATGAAGCAATGCCAACCATGAGGAACAAAGGGCAACCATCACATGAAGAAGTGGAAGGACTTTCAAATTGGTGTTCGAAGGATGCACTTGCAAGGTCCTATATTCTAAACTCAATCTCTGATTTTCTTTTACCTCATGTCAAGGAATGCAAGACATTAAGAGAGACCTGGAATGCACTTGCTTCTTTCTTCTCTTCCAACACTCGAGCAAGGAAGAACCAATTGTGGATGGAGTAACAACAATGAAGAAAAGCCCGAAGCAAAATGTGACTGATTATGTCAGAAAGATGAAGGAGATTTTCGACCAACTTGGAAGCATTGGAGAGGTAATTGAAGAGGAGCAAATCATTAGACAAATCATAAATGGAATCAAAGCAGACAACAAGTGGGAGTCATTCACAACAGCCATGGATTTATACATGGATATGCATGTACCCCACCTCAACACACTCATGGGCCAACTCTTCACTCATGAAGCAAAGATTAGCAAAGGTGGTAAGTCCTCAAGAGGTAATCCAACTTCTGCCTTATATTCTAATAAAGCTAAGGTCAAGGACAAGTCAAAGAATAGGAAGAATGAAGATGAAGGTAGCTCTTTCCAAGCAAACTTTGCAGGTAGAGGAAGAGCTAGAGGAAGAGGCAAAGGTGGAAAGCAAGGCAGGGGGAGATTCCAATCATCTCAACCTTGCAATATATGTGGCTTATCTAATCATACTACTGAAGAATGTTTCAGGAACCCAAGGAACTCAAGAGGAAGAGGATTCAATAGAGGTGGCTATGGATCAAATAGAGGCAGATACAATGGAGGTTACAACAACAACTACTACACCAACAATTACAACAACAACAACTATCAAAGTGGCCATAGAGGAAGGAGAGAATAAAATAACTATGCAAAGGACCAAAGTGAAGAAGATTCATTATTGATTATGAATCTATCAGTGAGGAAGAGTAAGCATGATGATCACATATTTTACATTGATTCCGGATGCTCAAACCATGTAGCAGGAAATGTGGCTTTACTTTCTTATTTGGAAGATCCTCATAACAAGCATGAAGTGCAAACAGGAGATGACACAAAGCACTCAGTGGAGAAGATAGGTAATGTGAAGACATCACATGGGAATATGAACCTCTTAAGCAAAGTCTTGTATGTCCCTACAATTACCAAAAATTTAATAAGTGTTGGACAGATTGTTCAAAAAGGATTGCAGGTTAGATTCAACCGATTTGGAGCATATGTTGAAGACCCAAGGCAAGGCTTTCGAAGGATTGCCAAAGGAGAAAAGACAGGAAGGCTTTTCACTTTTGAAGTGGAAGATACAAAGAACATAGCTTTGTTTAGCTATGGATCTCAAACTCTAACAGAGTTGGAGATATGGCACAAAAGGCTTGCTCACATTGGTGAGAGGACACTCAAACAGATTTGCAGGGACCAAAGTGTACTTGGTTTACCTAATATCACAAGTCAACACATGATTTATAAGTGTGAAGCTTGTCAACTCGGCAAGGCTCATAGACAACATTTCAATAAGAAAGGATATATGTATCAAAATCCTTTGGATCTAGTGCACACGGATGTGTGGGGTCCAAGTAAGGAGCCATCTATATCAGGCTCAAGATATTATGTGTCTTTCATAGATGATTGTAGCAGGTGGACCATTCTGTTTTTCATGAAGCACAAGGATGAAGTGTTTGATTGCTTTAAGAAGTATATTGCTCTTGTTGAAAACCAAACAGGTAGAACTTTGAAAAGACTCAGATCAGATGGTGCATGAGAATACTTCTCTTCTGAATTTGATGCATTCTTGCATGAAAGAGGCATTAAAAGGGAAGTCACTACAAGGTATACACCCGAACTCAATGGTGTAGTAGAGAGGAGGAACAGAGCTATTATCGAAGCTACAAGGTCCATGCTCAACGAAAAGGGATTGCCAAACTACCTATGGGCATAGGATGTGTCTACAGCCACATATCTCATAAATAGACTTCCATCTAAGTCACTAGATGGAACCACTCCATATGAAGTGTGGAATGGAAGAAGACTTAGTCTAGAGCATTGTAAAATCTTTGGATGCTTAGCCTATGCTCACATTCCTTCTCAAGTAAGACGGAAATTGGATCCCAAGGTAGAGAAGTGCGTATTCATTGGTTATGACCAAAACCAAAAAGGATATAGATTGTACAATCCAACCAATAAAGGATTTTCTGTGATTAGAGATGTAATTTTTTATGAAAACAAATCATGGTTTGATGATGACAAGAAAGTGCAGCTGCTTTATGACTATGAAGATTTTCCATCACTTCAACCAAAGGAGCCAAAGTAGATTGAAAAAAGTGATTCGGAGATTGACCTAGAAGACTTGGAAAGACTAAAGCTATGGAAGAACAAAGGTAAAGCAAAGATGCAGGATGCTACATATGGACCCGAGAGCTCACATCAACCACTTAGAAGGTCTTCAAGGGAGAAGAAGAAATGAGAGAGGTTTGATTATGATACTTCTTTGGTCACCAAGCACTCAATCTACATTGCAAAGGATTCAACCAATGAAGAACCTACCACATTCGAAGAAGCACAAAGCAAGAAAGCTTGGAGAGATGCAATGGATGAAGAAATGGAAGCCTTGAAGGAGAATGACACTTGGGAGCTTGTACCTAACAAGCCATCTATGAAGGTATCTATATCTCAATGGATATACAAAATCAAGAGGAATCCAGATGGAAGTATAAATAGGCACAAAGCAAGGTTAGTTTCTAAAGGGTTTTCTCAAACCCATGGTATTGATTATGAGGAGACTTTCTCTCCTGTTGCAAAAATGCCTACAATTAGGGTTCTCATTAGTCTTGCTGCATCTAGAAATTGGAATCTCTATCAACTTGATGTAAAGAATGCTTTCTTGAATTGATGGATTTCTGAGGAAGTGTATATGGCACAACCTCCTGGATATGAGGATGCACATCATCCTAACTATGTATGCAAACTAAAGAAAGCTTTGTATGGATTAAAGCAAGCTCCAAGAGCTTGGAATTTTAGATTGGTGACTTATTTGCAGGACCAAGGATTCAAATCTAGCAAGGTGGATACCTCTTTGTTCATAAAGAGGAATGGATCTGAAGTGATCTATTTATGTGTGTATATTGATGATATTATTATCACAGGCAATGATCTTGAAAGAATCAAACAAGTAAAGAGTCAAATGAAGGAGGAGTTCAAAATAAGTGACCTCGGACCGCACACTTATTTTCTAGGATTGGAATTAATCTACACAGATTCAGGTGTATACATCACACAAAGGAAGTATGTGCATGACATGCTCGTCAAGTTCAAGATGGAAAATATCAAGTGTGCAGGTACACCTATGGAGCAAAATCATAAGCTTAGTGCTTATGAAGGAGAGCCAATTGAAGACATCACAAGCTATCAAAGCTTGGTTGGAAGTTTGAACTATGCAACACTCACAAGGGTGGATATATGCTATAGTGTTAGCACATTGAGTCAGTTTATGCATAAGCCGAGAAGACCACATATGGAAGCGGCCAAGAGAGTCCTCAAGTACCTAAAGGGGACCATGAATGAAGGTTTGTTTTATACATTTACTTCAGATATTGAGCTAAAGGTCTACTCAGATGCAGATTGGGCCAGATCTAGAGATGATAGAAGAAGCACATCGGGGTATTTATCATTTGCAAGTTCAAATATCATTTCTTGGTCATCCAAGAAGCAACCAACCGTGGCATTATCTTCTACTGAAGTCGAATATAGAGGTTTGGCTAATGCAACTCAAGAAATTATGTGGTTAAAGTCTTTGTACACAGATCTTAGACTTCATTCTTCAACACCTCACATATTTAGTGACAACACAAGCTCACTACATCTTGTAGCTAATCCGGTATACCATGCTAGAACCAAGCATATTGAAGTCCACTATCATTATGTAAGGGAGACGCTAATGAGCAAGGATATTCAACTATCCTATGTCTCTACAGATATGCAATGTGCAGACATGTTGACTAAAGCTCTTGATGGTACAAAGTTAAGTAGATTTAAGTTGATGATTGGCTTGCAAGAAATCAAGGACAATTGAAGACTTATTTGGAGGTCAAGCATGTTAGGCTTGAGGGGGAGCTATTGGTGCATTTTACCCAAGCCTACATGCTTGATATGATTGATATTTTCCTCATTTGTAAGTCACATGTGTAGTCATGTGAACCCCTCTTGTAAAAGAGTACATTTTATCTCTTGTAATTGAAAAAAGAAAAAAAAAGAAAAGGATGGCTTACCTCATCCATGATGTAAAAGCAAATTTGTGGCTCTAACTACCTAAGACCACAAATTTTTTAGCTGAGGGAATATATCCTAACTTTGGGGATCACTTTTAGGTGGAACCATTTGAATTCGAATTCAAAACTCCCTCCAAGAATAGCTATAAAAAGAGCAAGAAGGAAGAGGCGATTAGCAAGCCTTGTACGTGACCACTTCATGTCATTTTGTAGAGATTGAAGAGCTTACTCCATAGCTCTATCATTCTACTCCCATTGTGCAAATATTCATTGCCAATGTGGTTGTAATCATATGTGAATCTATACATTTATCATTATCTACTTCTCTGTTTTGTTCTCTGCTATACTCACTCAGAGCAGTATCTTCAGAAGGTCATATCTCGAGTTCTACTCAACACTTTTTGACTGTTTTGATGTGTGTTGGATAGCTCTTACTGTGTAGATTGTGATACCAATTTTCATGGTCATTGGATTTATAGTTGTGGAGATAACTGCATTTTACTGCTCACTCGTCTATCTCTGTAGAGCCCCGAGAACAATGGGCATGCTCCAAAAATTGATGAATCTTCTTCTCAGTGCTCAGTCCATCATTTGAAGTGCTTTAACTTGGATTGGGAAGCTTACTAAGTCTATTTGCTATGCCCAAAAGGAATTTATCTAATTCCTACCAGGTTCAGAGCACTGTTCATTTTTTCCAGCAGGTGTATGTCCAAAAATAGCAAGATTTGGGAGCTAGTCATTTCGCAACTAGTGTGTCTTCACTTAAACTTTTGGGATACATGTTCCAAAGTACTTGGCTCATATTTTGGTGGATTTAGGAAGCTCAAAGGGTCTACTAATCAACTCTGAAGTCTTAGTTGGCTGGTGTGAAGCCGGTTGTAGCAGCACCAACTCATCTTTGGATTGCATCCACCATCTCTCTTCACACTGATCGCCCGACCAGGGTAATTCCACCTGCCTACTAGCGCATGGCAATGCCCAATATTACATAAATATACACATAGATAGCTGGCTGGTGTATGAAGTCTTTTCTATTAGACATAATCTGTTTGAAGGTCGGATCAGATGAGAGATCAAGAGCAGAAGTCAAAGCATCTAACTCATCAAGTGCTCATAAACACTAGTATATACATATACTTGGTTTAGGTCTTCCCTTCACCTTTCTAGGCCTTGTTCTCAAAAGTTCTAGTCCATCTTCTAGTCCTACTTGCATAATCCAAGTCCTTATACATCACATGTAATTTGATAGTTGTACAAGGTCCTTGGTCTACTTAATTTCTCATTTATGCATTTCTTTGTGTGTCATATGATCAAGTCATGCAATATTTTTATATAGATATATATACACATATGCACATATATACAAGAGGAAAGAAAAACTAAAGCAATAACATCTCACCAGTATAAAGTTAGAAGCCGCTCAAACTTAATGCCTCCAATCACCTCTTCTTCCTTCATTCTGATTCGCTATCTTTCATTTATTGATTTGATTATCTAAAAACGCGATGAAGACCATTAGACACTTTATTGCATTATGTACAACTTACTTTCTTTGCTCAATTCTCTTATAGACCTGTTCTGCGATGCTTAATGCTGAAACAAAACATGATTATGAAACACACATATATACACATGTTAGATCACAAGTTTAGATGATATTATTCACCCTTATTTATGTGCAATAGCAAACAGTGACTCCTAACTCATAATCCTTTGGTTTTATTCAATTTAACTCTTATGGACGCTCATATACCAAAGCTCTTGTTTGGTCCATCGATTCAGAAAGTAAGTAATCACGAATATAGGCATCAATCTCTTCTTCACTTAACGGATCATCTTCATATTGTTCTCGAACCATTTCACGATATATTCTTACTAGAAATCTTTCTTCTTCTTCTTCTTGAATACCTGCAGGCATAGGAAACAAATAGGTGGACAAGAAAATGTAGTACGTGGGTTGGTCAAGAGCCACACTCCTGGCTCGCGTGAGTTCCCTATTTCTAGCCTCATCCACAAGTCTACCTCTAGGCCAAGTTGGATGTGTATCCCTGATCCATTTTGAAGCTAATCTAATTGATGGTCCTTCCTTAGTCACTGTTCTATGTGCTAAGGGATTTACATGCTCGGGGATTTGAGCCAAAGTTCTATTCCTAGCAGAATTTAAATTTGCATTCCTATCTTGAATTGAATCCCTCCAAGATGATGTCGCCGCCTCATCAAAAAATTTCCTTTCATGGTTGAATTACAATTCTTTATTTGTAACTACAGCTGCACCTACAAGAAAAGATACATTAGAAATGATCTTGCATGTAATCTTTATTTATGTACACTAACATGCATTCATGTTAACAAGTTTAAAGATTCAATATGTGATCATATCTTTGGACGCACACATTATTTCATATTTAGTTGTTCTTCTTATTTATTTACACTTTTGATATTTACATACACATATATTTATATTCTTTGATTTTCATTTTAGTTTCTCTCTCTCCTCCATCTTGAATTTCTTCTTCAAGCTCCTCATCTTCTTGATCCTCTTCTTCCTCTTCACCTATCATTATCTCTTAATCCTCATTCTCTCTTCTTTTAAGGATCTTAACTCTTTTCCGAGCAATCAGTTCCTTTAACTTGCTTCCATCCAATTCCCTGAGCAAGTATGTACCATTATCTAACACTTTACATATCAAATATGGAGCAAACCATATCTTCATCAATTTTCTTTGAGCTTCATATTGCGTATCCAATGAGCTATCATAGACAAGTACCGAATCTCCATTTAACTCTTTAGGTCTTAACCTATGGAACTTGTCAAATGCAACTTTATTTCTCTCTCTAGATACTTTGTGTTTAACTCCAGCTTCTTCTATCAGATTTCTTCCTTTCTCTAATTGAAGACTCAGCACTCCTAGAAGATCTTCCCTCGATATCTCATCTTTCCAAGGTAGAGAAGTACATGCTAGAGCATGTGACTCCGTTGATAAAATAGATTTCTGACAATACATTAGTTCTGCTGGCATATATCCAGTAGTCCTAGTGCATTTCATCATGTCTGCCTATAGGGAAAAGGGAAGATATTTTGGCCAGTTCTTTATCTTTCCCTCACAAACCTTAGCAAATGCTTTAATAATCGAGGAATGTCCGTGCTCAATTTTTCCATTGGCTTCAGGATTGTAAGCTGTGGTGAGCGATAGAAGAATACCATATTTCTCAAAGAAGCCTTTGGATTTTTGAGCATCAAGTTCTCCTCTTTCGACGACTATTTTTGTGACATAACCAAATCTACTAAACACGTCTTCTAGTAGAAACTTGCATACATTTCTCGTAGTTTTTGTCCTCAGAGCTATTCCTTCTACATGATTTGTTAGATCGTCTCTTGCTAGCACAATATACCTCATCTATTGCACCCCTAATGGGATTGTAAACAGATTGATAACCTAGTCATAGTGGATATTAAGAGGATATGATCGATGCAACTCACCTCTGTGTCTAACATTCGAGTAGACTTGGCAAGGTTTACAAGTAGCTATATATTTTTGGACATCTACGTACATCTCAGGCCACCAATATCTTTCCCTTATCTTTTCGTAAGTCCGTTGAAAGCCCTTATGTCCGGCCCATAGCGAGCTATGCATTTCACACATAATCCTTACCTTTCGTTTCATTGCAATCTACAACTCCCTGAGGTATCTTACCTATTCTAATCTTTTTCTTCCAAAGTAATCCACCTTTTAGGAAGTAATTTCTTGACATCCTCTGAATGGTACAAAACTTCTCTTTTCTCCAACTAGGATTAGGAGACTTTATGCTTAAGCATCTTGCAATTCGCTTCCACTCATTTTCATATTCATCTTCATTGAATCTTTCTGTTATTCCTATTTAAACATTGTAAGGTTTTTGTTCATTCCTCATATTTCCTTTCCCACTTCCTAAGCTCTTTTGAGTTCCTTCTAATGAAGACTCAATACCAATTTTGGCTTCTCAATTTGATGCATTGGCTCTTTTCTATTCACTCTTGTGGATGCTTTGTCTAGGCTTGAAGTATGTACACGCGAAGCATAAAATTCCAAACATATCTCTTCATCATTAGAATATATCGAGTCTTCATTTTTGTATATAGCTCATGATAGCATATCGGCTAGCACATTATTCCTCCCAGCTATATGAAAAAACTTGGGATTTAGGGACCTGATGTACGCTATCCACCTTAACATGGCAATGTCTGCAGTGGAGCAGTTCACAATCATTCCCAACAATGGTAGTCGGTTTCGATGACTATATTTGCCCCGATCAAATATTCTTTATCATTTTTCAATGAGGTCACTATTCCCCAAAGCTCTCGCTCAATCTGAGGGAATTCTCTCTGGAAAATATTTTGTACTTTAGCTCCAAATCAAATCGCATACCTTTTTCCTCATCATCATCTTGGCCAATCACCTAGCCTATACTACTCAGACTCGTATCCATGGTAATATAAAGTTGCAGAAATACCGCTACTTAGAATAGAGGATTATAGTAAGATTAAGCTCTCGCTCAATCTTACTATAATCCTCTATTCTAAGTAGCGGTATTTCTGCAAGTGCCTTCTTTAATTTCCTCACAGCTTGTATATGGATATCCTTCCACTGAAATCTTTGCCCTTTTCGAAGCAATTGATAGAATGGATCTACATCATGGTGAAAATGAGGAATCCACACAACATAGAAAACACATGCCCCAAGAAATCTCCTCACCTGAGTGACCAAGGAGCATACCTCTTTCATATATTGAATGATGTCTACTTTCTTCCGACATGGTTTGTCCGTTTAGGACCACACAGACTTCCTACAATCAACACCTCTTTCACTCCAAATACGGATTTCTCTATAGAGAATGTCAAATGAACCTCTTCTAGCTGACTGAGAATGGATTCACAATCCTTTATGTGATTTTTAAGAAATTTCTAACATCCATCCTCATCAAGAGTCTCATCTTTATCTTTTTCCTCACAATCTTTAATTGAGACATCATTAATGAATGGCATGTTCCCATGCAGAATAAAGTTCTAAGCACCTTATGCATACCATTCATCATATGTGTCACCGAGTTCGTGGCGCCTTGTGGTAAAGTGCAGATGCATACAAGACCAAGTGGCGTCCTCATAGTTGTCAAGTCACGACTCTCGAGAGCTAGATGGAATTGGTCATACCTAGAGTACAAATCCCCCATCAAATAAATAGAGCTTCCTACAAAGGCTTTTGTGTACTCATCTACGATAGGCCTAGTTTCCACTTTTCTGATTATCACCTTATTTAGTAGCTGTAGATCTTGAATAAATCTCAGTGATCCATTTTTCCTTGGTACTTTGAACCAATGGTTAGAATAGGGAGCACTTAAGGGCTCAAGAATCTCCATTCTAATCTTTTCATTCAACATGTCAATTAATTTTGAAATATGAGCTTTTGGTACCGGAATTGATTGAAGATTCCAAGGTACATGTGGTATTATGAGAATTATCATTGGTGTCACCACTGATGGATCTACATGCCCAATTTCTAGGGCATTGAAAGAAAAAGCCTTTCCATGCCTGAAAATCATCTTGGAGAATACATTCTTCTCTTTTTCACTGAGCACCCCATCTTTTCCTAGTTGGATTTGCTCAAGTGTTTCTTTAGTGAATTTTTGACCTAGTTTTCTTTTATCTCTCAGAGATGGCTTGGTTTTTGCTCCATCCATAAGTTTATTAATATTTTCAGAAAGCGAAACTACAATTGGTCTTATCTTCTTATCGACCATTTTTTTTGTTGTTTCAATGAATGCCTCTTTCCCTTTTTTATCTTGCTCAAACTTTGCTATTTCCTTGTACATGGGAATAGAGTGGGTTTGAATCACAAAATCACTCTTTCTTCCTTGAATCAAGTCTTGCAGATCAAACAACGTGTCTGCAAAAGATATCTCATCAAAAACTCTGGAAATCTCCTCATCCAATTCAAGCACTCTACATCCATAAAAGTTTCTCTAAAGATCTGCTATGTACTATTTTTCCCAATTTTTTAACTAAAAAAAAAAACGAAAATGAAATGAACTTTTTGAAGAAAGTTGTATGAAACTTGATCTGAATATTTTTACATTCAAGATCTTTTCGCTTTCCAAGCTTCAATAGTCCCAATTTATGAAAGCTTGATTTAAAAACTTTGACCTTCAAACTCTTCAGGAATAAGCTTTGTCCAAAGAGAAGTTCTATTCATTACATGGTCTATGCAAACCATCATAAACTGGATCACTTTCTTTCCATCCTTTCTTGGAATTCCCACATAGGTCAATCCATCCTCCAAGACTCTTGCCTCCATCCTCAAGGCAATAATATATGGCTGCCCTAAAATCAATGAGTAGCTGGAATAATCATGGACGAAGAAGTTCTGATAACCACTAACATCCCAAAGTATGACTAATACCTATGGGCATGCACCTAATAGCTCACCTGGCATCATATTAGCAGACCTAATTCTCCAGTCTGGTTGCATATCTATTGGCCATTTTCCTGTTATGTAGAGATCTTTGGACATTAAGTTAATTTTAGATCCATGATCGATAAGCGCAATGACTGGTGTAGTGATTTTATCTAATCGCACCAATATCTCTATTGTGGCTCGGGCCCAATGATCTCTAGTATAATGACTTGAAGGAGTTATTTTTGGAGCACTCTAAGAACACTTCTTCATGTGCACATGGCTGAGCATTAGTTTCAGTTTGTTCGATTGCACTTTTTAATTCTTGTACTTGTGATTGCATGGCTTGAGCAGGTGTGTCTTTATCCATCTTCTCTAACTCTTGCATATCAGCTATTGGCTACCATTTTCTCCTTAAGAGGTAGATTATTACTTCTAGAAATTCTCTTTTAACTATTCCCAGCAATTCATCTAATGTAAATTCAATCACATTGTCAAGCACTCTTTTCTCAAGAACTTGTTTTAAATCCATGGCTTGTTCAATGTGCAATTTTAGCATATATCATGGGTTCTTCACTCTCCCTTGGTCTTTCTTTGCGGGTTTCATCTCTTGATCTTGTGGAGAATTATTAATTTGACTAGGAACTGTCATCTCAGTAGAAGTAGGCATTTGAACTTGATTCGAGATCTGGTTTGATTGGATTATTATTGGTTGTAATGGTGGAATTACTTGAGTGGGTTGGTTTTTTTTGTATTGCTAGATTTTGATTTGGTGTTTGAAGTTGTTCTTGTGAAGCTTCTACTTGATGCCTGGTTCTCCTTTTCTCTTCTTCACCCTCATTGGTTCTTAAGTAATAGCCGAGAGAGTATCTATGGGATCATTTCATTCGGTTACATCCTCAGACCTTATTGCTTGCTGACTTTAAGAGTTCATGATGCATCTTTTCCCGATCTAGGGACTTTGTCACTTTAGACCATGATTTTGTATCACTATTTTCATCAATTACTTGACGCACGTACGTAGATGTATGAGATGTTGAAGCAACATTACCAAAAGTGCCAGGAAAAAACACTCTCATGCCTCCCCGATCAAGTTAATATTTACTTTCTCTCTCGTTTTTTAGTCAAAAATCATTTTCTCCTTTATGAAAACTAGATTTTTAGCTAATGCTTCTTTAAAGCTCTCACAATATTATTTGTTGTGCTCCAAAGAGTCACATCAGATGCATCTTTTAATTTCAAGAGCTTTTGGAGCTTTATTATTAGTTTCTTGTGGAGATTGGGATTCCATTATTTGTTTAACACTCTGGATCATCAAATCACTAAACCTTTTAAACACCTCTTCTATGGTGTCGGGAGGCACAACCTACTTTCCAGTTCGTTGACTATCCTGAGCATTTGGGGAGGCTTATGTGGTGATTATTTTTTCTCTTCTTGTATTTCCTCCTAACAATCTTGCATGAACTTTTCCATATCTCTTTTCATTTCTACGTATATCTTCACTACTGCTTCTACCTCATCTGAATCCTTAGTAAGCCCGAAATCTGTCTCCATGTCTTGCAATTGTGGGAGAAGTTCCTCCTAGGCCTTTATATCTATTGCCCGTAGGAACAATGAAACTCTTTTATGTTCCATCATTGTCCTATGATACTCTATTAGGTCATTATATTGCCAGTAAAATTCCCTTTTAGTATCCAAAATGGTTTGATCTTTCGGTTTATGAATCCATTTTAGGAACGTTGCTCAAGTCACCTTATCAATGTCCTCGAGAGCGAACATTTTTATCAAAGAATAGACAATACGAATCGAAATACGAATGATTTAAGAGATAAACCAACAAAGATGCAAGCAAAACATATCAAAATTTACTACAATGAAATAAATATTAAGGGTAGAAATCAGCAAGATGTATTCATGTTGATATTGTTTTATCTCA
This sequence comes from Ceratopteris richardii, assembly GCA_020310875.1. Taxonomy (NCBI): domain Eukaryota; kingdom Viridiplantae; phylum Streptophyta; class Polypodiopsida; order Polypodiales; family Pteridaceae; genus Ceratopteris; species Ceratopteris richardii. The sequence continues at coordinate 112,564,084 of CM035423.1, read as the reverse complement.
ATTACAACACACTTGATAATTCTACCTTTGATCCTGAACTGAGACCGCATCCATACACTGTGGAACTATGCATCCCCGCAAATGTGCCAACATTAGTCAAATTTTTAATGTATTGCTTCTTATCACATCATAAGCTTCGCTCCAAATCTCAACCACAACGGAGATGGCCCATGTATCAAATTGATGTAAATAATGCTTTCCAAAATGGAGATCTCAAGGAAAAATCCCACATGCACCAACCTATCAGGTTTGAAGGAAAGGGTAAGATGCATTATGTATGTAGGTTGAAGAAGGCAATTTATGGATTGAAGCAAGCACCTAGAGTTTAGAATCAAAGAGTGATTGGGTACCATCATGTGTGGATTCCTTGTTAGGGAGGGTGACCTATATTTATACATAAAGAGGTGTTCAAAAGGAATTTGTTTTTAGTTATGAATGTATGTCGATGATCTTATTTTGAGAGGTGATGATATAACAAGTATAAAAAGAAATGTGATAAAAGTTAGGGAACGAAATTGTATGAGATATCATATCTTGCACTCTCAAATACTTATGTTAGAAGTGGCACCAGTAGTGGCCATAGGCATTGGCATCAAGGAAGTACGTAGAAGGAAACGTGTGAAGATCCGGGAACCAAGTCCATTCTTTTTCAAAAATATTCTTTCATTATAATTGATAAAACTCTCAATAGTGATTATAAGCACTACCCATGTAACATATGTAACATAGAAAACCAAGTTTTGTCATAAGCCAATCCAATTTGTGCAAGCTGAGGAGTCCTTGAACTTGAGGAGCCTAGATAGATCACTCATACACGTTCCATAATTTTTGGACTTTGTTTGAACCTCCAAATAAGGTTTCGGACATATTTTTTAACTAGACTAGACAATACGTTCTAAACCGATCAAAATTGATCAAAAGATATAGAGAGAGCTAGAAAGGTCATTTTGAAAGGTTAGAAGGATTAGAAAGATTTAGATTGTGAGTGAGTGAGACAAAAGATCTTTGTAAGAGATAATAGACTAATACAAGTGTAATTTTTGCCTTCCATTATGTCATTCATGATCTCCATATCACCCTACCTCTTCAATGGATTGAAAATTAAGGATGCTTCTTGACACAATACTTGCCATTGTCTAGAACAACAAAAAATTTGGTGCTACTCCTGGGGATGAGCTCTAGGACGATCATGTGATGGTAAGAGTGTTTGGAGATTAACATTAAAACGTAATTAATTAGTGTTTTGTCGTTATGTTTGTGTTTTTTTCATCTTCTTTCACCTTCCCTACACTCATCCTTCATCCCCACATCTTCTCCATACAGTGCAAAAATTCACCAAAATTCACCACATCCACCCTTCTCTTCTCATTTCCCTCATTTGTGAGAGAGCAATGGAGAGAGAGAGAGAGCAAGTGTGAAAGTGTGTTTGCATGCATTTGTGAGTTTTATTTGCAGGATATTGCTTCAATACAAGGCTACAACACCCTACAACTAAAAATCTACCTCTATTCATCATCTCTACCAAATGTCTAAGACCATCACAATGGTATGAGAAGTTTGTGTTTTTTTTAATACGTTTTATTCAGGGTGTAGAACATCTAAGTGCACTAAGGGTCACATATTTGCATCCAAAGAAAGAAGAATTGTATAAACCATCTTGAATGACTTAAGACATCGTGATGACCCATCACCATCGTGATTCGCTCATGCCATCATGATAATACCAGACCATCATCATGATGATATCATGATGATTGGGATGGGCTCAAGCCATCGTGATGACATCTCTCCGTTATGATTGGCTCATGCCATCATGATGACTTGCCAAACCATCGTGACAACCACGCCACCATGCTATTGCGATTGGTTCAATCCATAGCGATGCCTTCAAACCATCATGCCCATTGACCATTGTGATTGGCTCATGCCATCGAGAAAACCATTGACCATCATGATTGGTTCAGACCATCATGAAGGGAGATCACACCATCGTGGTTGACTCAAGCCATCACGACAATTTAGGACCATCGTGATCGGCTCACACCATCACAATGACCATTGACCATCACGATTGGTTCATACCATTGAGACAAGAGATCACACCATCGTGATTATGCCACATCATCATGATTGGGTAAGACCATCGTGAAGGTGCATGATGATCACAATCGTGCCAAACCATCATGACCGTTCAATAAAAATGGCCAAATTAGGGTTTTAGATTTCTTTGAAATAGTTTTCTCTAATCATTGAATCCTTGATATAGGGCAACCATAGGTCATCTTTATTGGGAGATTTTGATGATTGACAAGCACAAAAGAAGCAGCTTAGTTCGGCGATGACACATGTACCAGAGCTATTCAAGGACTCTTAGGAGCGAAAGCAAGGACAATAAGTAATCTAGTGGATCAATTAAATTCAATTCTAGAAAGACAAATACTAGCACGGGTCATGACTCACGACTCCTCACAAAAAATATATCCTCTGTAGACTCTATATTTGGCGTTCTCAAATCACCATGTATTCCCCAAACCCCATAGTATATTTCTATTTCGTTCTTTATACTCATCTTCAACATTGGTATTACAATTTGCTTCTAGCGGACTACCTCGTCATGGAGTTTCCTTGAGTTTCCTCAGAGACATTAATTCAAACTAAATTAGAGAGAGAAGAAGAAATACTAATGTGTTAGATGGCATGGGATGCGAGAGAGAAAAAAAGAGCGAGTGAGGAGTACCTTTTGCTACTAATCCTCTCAAAAGCACACTTGTAGCATGTAAATGTTCGGACATCGTGGTGAGAGCTGGGTCAATCACATCACCCAACAGTACGTAAAAAATTGTAATGAAATTTTTTCATTTTTCTTATAAGAGTAAACATGCATACTACCCATGCGACCCCTTGTATCCCATAAAGTAGGGGTTAGACTGCACAAAGGCAAACACTAGGAAGCGCTGTCCCAATACGTGTGGTTTAATATTGTCCAAAGGCAGTACACTAGCCTTCGGCCCACCCATGTCCTACCATAGGGGGGGGTAAACCCTCACCTCCGCTTCAAGAAGCGGAAGGTCCAAGCACCCACACTAGCATAAGTGGACTTTTCTTATAATTCCTTCTTAAGAACTTTTTTCACACTTCATATCGTTTTCTCATTCAAGATTGATAAAATACATCTTCACTATGGTTCTGCGAAGACCTAAGTCGTTTGTTGATGACCGTAAAAATGTTTGTATTTTCTTTGAAAGAATTAAAATTTATGTCCAGACTAGGGTGATACAACTCAATGCCAGGCATCAAGATTGTGAGAAAAGTCTATGCCAAGCATCAACTATTTGGGCCAACTCAATGTTAGGCATTGATGGTTGGTCCAAGTCGACGGGTTTGCGGGCCAATTCAATGGGAGGCATCAACCTTGTGGTCCAACTCCATGCTAGGCATCAACTTGGACCACAAACCCAATGCCAAGCATCAAGTTGTGACACAAAGTTGATGCTTGGCATCATCTTGGTGTTGGCCTTGGCAGACATTAAAATCATGCCCTTGGCTAAGATAAATTGTATCACTTTATGGACATTGAGAAGCGCAAGACGAAGTCTGTTAAGAAGCTGAAGGTGATGCTTAGCTCAGGATAAACGCATTGGACATGGTGTGAAGCCAAAGAAGAGCATCTTGTCTTTGTACTATGAGCATGCAAGTAATCCAATGGTCCTATCGTCAGGTGGCCATAGCAATGTCAAAACCATTTACAAAGAGGCAGTCAAAAAAGATAAATCTACAGAGATTGAGGTTAGTAGGAAACATAGAAAATCACTTTGAGACATGACAAACCTAGAGTGTTGCCTTCAATAAATAGAACAGAAAGATGTCACCATGCTTGTATTTGCAGGGGCCTATTGGAGGGGAAAGATTACCACCAGCTAGGTTTCTCAATGTGGCCTAGTGTTGAAGGTGGACTACAAGGAGGAGGACTCAAATAACCTTCTTTTCCTAGTGGAGACTTGAAAAGGATTAAGTAATAAAATTTGCAAAATGAAACTTCTACACCCATAATCTTGTGTTCCAGGGATGCTCTCTCAAATTTGTAGGGATTTTGACAATTTGATTGTGGATCTCTTGTCATAGATATAGGGGAATATCATGTCGAGGTGACATACAAAAGAGGAAAATTGAGAAAGTCAAAGGGTAAACAATCCATATAGAAGAAGCCCTAGAAAAAGACTACAAAGCCAATTAGCCATATATTTTGCTTGGTTAGATTCTTGAATAACCTCCAATAAAGAGAGAGAGAGAGAGAGAGAGAGAGAGAGAATTCAAAGAGAGAAAGAGGTAGAAAGAGAGAAACAGAGACAAAGAGAGACAATAAGATAGAGATTAGGCAAAACAACAATTCTGCATATACTTGTTTCAGCTCGTAAGCTCAGTGCAAATGCGAATGTTGGAGAGCTCTTTGATCAGATTCGTGAACATGCTGATCAAAGAGCCTCCAACGTTTTAATTTTTTTTGTCAACAAGCCATGGTTTAAGCGATGGTAAGGCATCCTAAAAAGCACTAGAATTGGCATCGCATAAGCAACGTTGTTTAGCATCACTTATGCAATGCAAAAAGGAATCGCTTATGCGATGCTTATTTAAACCATCGCTTTAGCAATGCTCAATGCGAGCCTCACACCCCCTGTCATGCCACAAGTCAAAAAAGATGTCATTTTCCTTGTCATTTAATTGATGGTCCATGTTGGATGCTTCTTGCGATGCGTTTTGCAATTTTATAGCAACAAGAATGTGTCACCTTAACCGTCGATATGCACCCGTGTTCCTTGTAGTGTTCGCATAGGTAGTCGATGCCAAGCATCGACTTGAAGGAGTTGAAATGCATTTGGGGATTTATCCATTTATTCATTTCAGTTTCCTAGCAAAGACTTTATCCATTTATTTTATGCCAAGCGTTGGCACCATTCATGTATGTTGCACTTTGTATCAATATTTGAGTTGACACTCATCCTTTGTTTGTAGAAACCTCAAAATAAGAATAGTGGTGAGGCCAATGAAGATTGTCTTGCTGCCTTCCTTGCTCATATGCAAAGGGAAAGGCAGAAGAAGTCTAGAATAAAGGAAAAGGATATGGAGTTCAAGGATGAGTCCTATAGACTAAAGTGTTTTTCAAACTCCATAGACCCTTTTAGGCCATTGTATTACAATGTATATTGCGATGATGTAAATAGCATATGTATAATAGTACCTAGGAAACATTATTCCCTTCTAATAGCAAACATCCCATATGGCTTTAGAATGAGTGGTTCCATTAATGATGATGAGCCATTCAATCACCCATAGATACCAAAGATGGTGACATATTGTGTTGAATTGACCATGTCACGACTCTAAAGGATTCTCATCTTCCATAGCAAGGGACTCAACAACATTAAAGTCAAGGTGTCATGCTATCAAGTGTCTTACATGGTACTACCTTCGCTTCTTGTCTCTATGTTGAAATTTCAGGTCACATTATACTTATGATTTTAAATTTGTAGGGTAAAGACAAAATGTAAGTCACATCCCACATATAGGTTTCTTAGTGTTACCAAGTGCCTTACAATTAGATACTATGATGAAGTTAGTAAAAGAAGGGTCAAGTAACATTGTAGTGAGAATGAAATTTCAAATGTACTAATGTTCCATGTAATTACAAAGAAACTTCATGTGGCAGGGGACAAGACATTGGCTAATCCTCATCAGAAGCCCAAAAAGCTTACAATGAGGTTAATCCAGTTGTTCTCTAATGATGATATTGGATTTTGGACTATTCTCTGACACATGTATGTCTAATTGCAATGTTGCTCAATGACACTCTTTTGCCATCACCTCTAATTGTTTTGTTTGTTTTCAAGGATGACACTTGCCTGTGTGCTCAAAACACTGAGTCACAACAAAGGAGAACAAAGACATGTTCTCTTTTTCTTTTTACCTAAATACCATTATATGAAGCAAAAAAGTGGGCATTTTACAATATCTAGAAAGCATCACGAGTCTTGCTTGTAAATATTGTCACTAGAAGCTTGATCTCATATCCCAAGTAGTCAAGATAGATATACTAAAATTCTTGCTGCCATGAAAACTAGTTGTTGAGCATGACCAAGAATCCCACATCATGATCTTGGACAATAGATTAGAGTTGAAAAGGTACAAGTAAGAATTCGTGAAGCTCCTTCATTACATCTATAACCTCAACAAGCACAGATGATAGCTAATTAAAAGTTACTCGAAAATTAGAGTACATGTGTTGTAAAAATCAGAGCATTTTAACAAGGCAATTAAGATCATCCCCTTTGTATGGTTAAGATCCCCATTGAGTGCCTGACCATATTAACAGAATATGAAATACATTTCACAAAAGCATTCCCAAGAGAAGATAATATTCAACAAAATTATACTAAGAAACATTCACACATGATCAGAGAAATGCTCAAGATAAATCAAGCTGAACACAAAGTGGAAGCAGAACTCCAAATTATATTTCCATTAAAATGATCTTTTACATTTCATGTGTTCTACAAGAGTAATGTGAATCTACAATAGAAGCTGATCATAGCTTTCCTCAGGCTCAAGGATATTGGGATCCTCTGGCACATTAGAACACCTATCTTGCCTCTCTTGCTCCAAGATTGGCTCTTCAAGGTCAGCCATGTCCCCCGGTTCATCTGCAAGTGGGGGAACAGGCTCCCTTGAAGCTGGTTGGAATCTCTCCGTATCTGCAATGTGCTTCCTTCCAACCTCTTGGTCTTCATCTGGGCATTCATTCAGCCCATTGATTCTCATTCTAATGAAGCTCACTTGAGCATCATCCTTCTCCACAGCTATGCAGTGCCTGAACATCTTTAAGGAGCAAGCCAGAGTCATTCTTGAAACAACAGAAAACCACTTAGAGGCTTCAATCAACCATGACTAATGAAAATTGTGAAAATTGAAATTACCTGTGCCTAAAAAAAGGTCTAGGACCCAGTCATCATCATTGGAGAATAGCTGAAGCAATCTCATTATGAGTTTTTGTGGCTTCTGATAAGGGTTAACCAATGTCATGTCCCGAGCTACATGACGAAGTTTCTTGGTAACGGCTGGGAACATGAGCACATTAGAGATCCCATTCTCATTGCAATGCTCCCTGACTCTCCTTTTGCTTACTTCATCATAATAGCCAACTGTAATGCATTCAGTGGCGCTCACAAACCGATGCAAAGGAGTGTGATTTACGTTTGTCTTCACCCTGCAAAAAAGAACTATGAGTCACAGAGAGCATCATTAAAGCCATGGAGATAGAAAGAAGATTACTTACCAAGTGAGGCACTCCACAGCATGACATCTTGCCTTCAGAGCAGTTGAAACAGAGAAAGACTGGTCTCTGCTATGGAAAATTACTATCCTCCAAAGAGGAGACATAGTCAACTCTGCAAAATCAGTGACCATCTTCCGAATCTGAGGGTGTTTGAAGGGTTCATCATCATTAACTGATCCTAACATCCTAAATCCATAGGGTATGTCCCCTATGAGAAGGGAGAAATGTTTTCTAGGCACAACAGAACAAATAGTATTTACATCACTACAGAACACATTGTAATATACATGCCTAAGGGGGTCTAGGGGATTGGAGAAACATTTAAGATCAGGTTCATCATCAAAATCCATCTCCTTCGCTTTCAGTCTAGATTTCTCATGCCTTGCTCTTTGAATGTGAGCAAGGAATGCAGGGGGGCAATCATCTAGTACCTCTGTAGACTTACTTTTCCTTGGTTTCTGCAGAAAAAATTGGAAAGACAATTAAAAGAGCTCTTCAATACAGCAAACAGAACATAAGGAACAGATGCATGGCATCGATTTCTTGTTGGGGTAGATGCTAGGCATCAACCTTCTACTGAAAATCGATGCTTGGCATCGACCTTGGGACCTAAGTCGATGCCTGGCATCGACTTTTGCCACGAGGTCGATGCCAGGCATCGACTTATGTTGCAGGTCGATGCCAGGCATCGACTTATGCTGCAAGTCGATGCCAGGCATCGACTTATGCCCCCAAGTTGATGCCAGGCATCGACTTATGCTGCAAGTCGATGCCAGGCATCGACTTATGCCCCCAAGTTGATGCCAAGCATCGACTTATGCCCCCAAGTCGATGCCATGCAATGCATCAAATTGGTTAGGATGAAATATTCTGATAAGAGAACCTACCCAATCACGAAACAGGATGAAATATTCTGATAAGGCTTTGTAGGATGATGTGGTTGGATAGTCTGCTTGGACCTCTGTCCAAGAAAAGCAACCCAGCCTCTTCATCATCACCTCCTGAATCTTCATGTACACTTTATGACTACAGACATAGAAATATAAAAGAGACTAGGTTAGACCAGAATCATGGGAGGAGGTAAAAAGGATCTGAGAATAACATACATACTTATTGAGCTCAGTCACCATCTCCTCCAGGCTTAACTCCTTCGAGATTACCCTTGACAAAGTTGATATGATCAATGTATCATCCTTGATTCCTTGAAGGGCCCTCCATGGGGTCAGCTTCATGTCCTCAGGAGCCTCTTCAATTGAAAGGTCAACTTTCCTTCCCTTTCCCTTCAGATCAACTTGTGGGTCTGGCCTCGACTTTCGTTGCTTCTGGCCCTTGACCTCCTTGTGCTCCCACATTGTGAAAATTCTATCCTGTAGATCCCAGATCTCACCTGATCTGAATGCCAATTGAAACCATGGATCATATTTCCTCAAAGCATCAGACTTTCTATTCTCATCCAATGCAATTCCAACCTCAATAAGGCATTGCTTTCGTAGATTGGGATGTATTCTTCCAGCTTCCTTCACAAGACAATCTTCATATTCATGGTGGAAGAACCGAATTCTCTCTATGGAGGACATTTTCTGCCTGTAGTCATTGTCGTTGTTGTGATCCCAAGCAAGAAGCTTGGCTTCCTCAGTTGTAAGACCAGCATATATCTTACACTCTGCATACCTAAAGAAAAATGTAGTAGGGTGCTCCTTCACTAACTGTCTACGAGCCTCTGCAGAGTGTGAACCTCCAATCACATAATAAGTGTAATCCTCAAACAAACCCTCATTGAAATCGTCCACAGAGCTGCACTCATTCGGATCCACCATGACAAGGAATGGCACAACAGTAGCATGAGGATTTATTTTCATTTTCTTCTTAAGATTCTGGACGTGCAAATCATGTGGCTCCCTGATCTCAAGGGGCCTCCTCCCTGTGACTGGATCTACGGGTGGCCTGTGGATGATATTGATTGGCAGGTGGAACAACTGCCCCTTCTTCACAACTTTTCTTCTAGCTATGTCCTCCCTCATCTTATTCTGCTCAGTACCAAGAACACCAGACGCAAGCTCTCCACCAGGTGCAACAATTATGTCCCCAGATCTAGAGCTTGAGTCAGAAAACTCCTCTTCTGAAATTATCTTCTTTTTCTTTTGGAGCTTTTTCAGCACGCTCTGCTTACCCCTTGCCTTTACAGGGGTCGTCTTCTTCTGTTGTGTTGGCATGATATTGCCCTGGATCCATGGCATCAGGTCCTTGATGAAATTCACTGAGTCTCTGCATATCTGAGCTAGCCCTTCTGGAACACAGCACTCTGGGCACAAGAAATCCATCTTGCATATGACATTTCTTAATCCTTTCGATGTCTCCACCAAGAAAAGCAGGTTGTCAGAATCTTCATCTTCATATTCTAGTTTGTAAACAAGGCCATACTGAAAACCTTGTGTTGTCGTGATCTTTCCTCTGCCATAGGCCCCTGCGAACACAAGGAAGACTGCATTCTTCTCTTCAACGTACTGAAGGCACCACTCGAGATTTGTCATGTCCCAAAAAGGACGATCTGTCCTCATGACCTCCGTCTCCCTAGACCTTTCCTTCATATTTGGATCCTCCACAGGAATTTCTATGCTACTCTGTCCACCTGAGGATATTCCTAGTGGGTTGCTGGCCTTCTCAGACGATAATGGTGCAATAATTTTCTTTGGTTTTGCTTGGTGACCACTGCCTTTGTCACGTTGCTGGTCACCAGAGCCCATGGTGACTCTGAGCTTCTTGATGGGCCTTTCATCCTTGTACTCCGCATCCCTGAAGGCACTTGGAAATATCATATCAAACGTAAATGTGGTTTCAAAGGCCCAAGTCTATGCCAGGCATCGATTTTGAGCTTTAGGTCGATGCCAGGCATCGATGTTTAAGTGCATGTCGATACCAGGCATCGACTTTGTGTGCAAGTCGATGCCCGACATCGACTTGAGGGTGAAAGTCGATGCCAGGCATCGACTTGGGGGTGCAAGAGTCGATGCTTGGCATCGACTTTTGGGCCCAAGTCGATGCTTGGCATCGACTTTTGGGCCAAGTCGATGCCTGGCATCGACTTTTACCCTCAAGTCGATGCCTGGCATCGACTTGCACACAAAGTCGATGCCTGGCATCGACTTGGGCCCAAAAGTCGATGCCAAGCATCGACTTGGGCCCAAAAGCCGATGCCAAGCATCGACTTTGCACCCTAAAGTCGATGCCTGGCATCGACTTTTCAGTGCATGTTGATGCCGGTAAGTCGATGCTTGGCATCGACTTTTGGGCCCAAGTCGATGCCTGGCATCGACTTTCAGGTGTAAGTCGATGCCTGGCATCGACTTTCAGGTGTAAGTCGATGCCAGGCATCGACTTGTCGGTGCAAGTCGATGCCAGGCATCGACTTGCACCGACAAGTCGATGCCTGGCATCGACTTGCACATGCAAGTCGATGCCTGGCATCGACTTGCAATCCTAAGTCGATGCCTGGCATCGACTTACACCTTAAAGCCGATGCCAGGCATCGAGCTGTACATGCTTTGGATCCATATTTCTAGAGGTAAGAAAAATAAATACCTAGAAATCAGACTTTTTACACAGACATACAGATGGAATCTTTTTGGAATCTTTATTTATGTTATGATTTTGTCTACCTCTTGGTACTTTTGCCAACATTCTTCTTCTCCATCAGACTTGGCTTGCTGGTATGCTGAGCTCTGTGCTCCATGGCTGTCTGTGCTCTGCTGCTCTCTCTTGCTCGTGGATTTTGAAAATGCGAATGATCTCCTCCTCTGGTATTTATAGGCAATTGGGTAACTTGAACCAGAGACTAACTAGATCTAACTGAATGAGTCCAGTTGCTAACTAAATCTGTCAACTTATCTAACCAGGGAATAGCACCCACACAAATAGGCTGTTTCAGAGCCACTTTAATGAAATATTCATAGACCCTTGCAACTATTTATATACATTTGCATAGAAATTACATTTCAATGGCAAGAGTATGGTATGTCCATGAGGATGTCTAAACTCATGTAGAGATTTTTTTTCTTAGAATCTCTTTCTTGGGAGAAAATCAAGTCAAAGTTGTGTTAAATGTGGGAGACTAATGACATCTTTATAGTATTCCCCTCCTCACTTTAGTTCATATTCACATTTATCTTGTAACTCACTGTTGAAATGGAAAATCAATGTATGAATAAACATTCAAGTACAGAACCTTGCAACTATTTATATACATTTGCATGGAAATTAAACTTCAATGGCAACAGTATGGTATGTACATGAGGATTTCTAATCTCATGTAGAAGTTTTTTCTTAGAGTCTGTTGCTTGGGAGAAAATCAGGTCTAAGTTGTGAGATTAATGACATCTTTATAGTGTTATCCTCCACACTTTAGTTCATATTCACATTTATCTTGTAACACATTGTTAAAATGGAAAATCAATGTATGAATAAACATTCTGTGTACCTCTTTTACACATAATTCTTTTTTAATATACTTTCATCTACCTCTTTGATATCTAGCCAAGACCACAATAAAACCTAATCCTTGAAATCTTAACCAAATGTAAAATTTCTTCTTGTATAGTGTTCAATGGCATAGCATATTCCAGTTGGAACTCAACTTGGATATATTCCAGTTGTAAAATTTCTTCTTGTAAAATTTCTCCAAACAATTTTATTATATATTCCTGTTGGAACTCAACTTGGATATATTTTGATTCATTCACAATGCTTAGACTCAATGACTCATATGTAGTTAAAAATCAACTGTGTTTCTCATTTGAATCAAAAGTGAATCAAATCTTTGGATCCCTTATTAGTGTATATTTGAGTAATTAAGTGATTTGATGTAATTTGATGTTTAATGTTATTTAATGTACTTTAATAAGCTTTTGATTTCATATCTTCTTGATGTGACATTTGATGTGACATCTTCACTTGATCTCGGATTTCTACTTATTTAAAAAGGTTATTCATCTTCAGTCTTCTGTGAACTCAGTGAAGATGAGCTCAATCTTTTCAGTGGATGCTTGGGCATCAGCTTCCTCTACTCATATTGATTCATTGTTCTCAGTTGAACCTTTCCAGAGAAGTGATGATCCCTATGATTTAGAACGTGCTGATGATTCCATGTTTTCTGTTGAGTCATTTAAGTTATCCAATTCACAGTGCAATGCTGCTCAACCAAATGCACCTCTTGATCTCCCATCTGATCCAACCATTGATCTCCCTTCTGACTCAAGTGCATGTGGAGCAACGAAAAAGCAAAGCAAGCTCAATCTACGATTTAAAAGAAGGTCTCGTGAAGTAAGTCGAAAAAGATTTAAATTTCTTACTTCAGATAGATAGATTGCATTGGATATTGTGAAGCATTGTTGTGGTTTGAAATGTTTGTATAATTTAGGAATGAAGAAACTAAAGCACATAAGAGAAAAATTCCTCCATTTAGATAGTGAAAGGCAAGATATATACCTTGTTTCTTGCATGCAAATGATTGAGGATAACATGTCAGTAACGCGTGTTGGTTTTGAATATTTCTTTACTCAAGGGATGCCATGCTGTAGGGCTGCATTTAAAATTGCAATGGGTGTACAAAATTTTAGAATACATAGGGTTCAACAAGGGTTTTTGAATGGGGATCTCATTTTGGATACGTTCCATGTTGGGACCAAAGGATCTGTTGGACGTCATGCAATGAATTGGATGATGAACTATTTTAGCTTGCATTGTGAAGTTATGCCTACAACTGGAAGGTTGCACTTGTCAGATAACTTTACTCGTCGAGAGGTATTTCAAATATATAGAGAAGACATGGAAAATAGAAATGAGAAGTATGTGTTGTATCGTCACTTTACTCGATTATGGAGTTTAACAATGTTTCTATTCCTCGTAAAGTTAGAATGGGTGAATGTTTAGTTTGCGCCACTTTGAAAAACATGGCAAAAGGGGCTACAACACCATAGGAAAAGAATAATTTTAAAAACCTTCTTAACAACCATCGTGACAGTCAAGCATTAGAGAGAAAGAAAGCAATTCATCATCGAAGTAAGGGACTCAGAAATCCGGAGCGTTATATGTGTTTGTTGATCGATGGTATGGATAAAAAAAAAACTTGTTTGCCACATTTTTATCGCATCCCTAAGGACATTGGAGATGAAGTCCTTGTGCAAATGCATTTGGTTGGTGCTTTGGTATACAATGGAACTGTAATGTCCAAGGTTTTCTTCACATATCCGAATGTGCATAATGATCCAAACCTTACAGTTACTGTCATTCATCGTGTTTTGCAATCATGGAAGGGTCTTTTGCCACCAACTCTATATTTGCAACTAGATAATACTGCAAGAGAGAATAAAAATTCTACAGTCTTTGGATATTTAAGCATGCTTGTTGAAAAACAGGTATTTCAGAAGGTTAAGGTAAATTTTCTTCTGGTTGGCCCCACTCATGATCACATTGATCAAATGTTCAGTACTTTCTCTAAGAAGTTGGCACGTAACAATGCTTTTACTCTTCCGATTTTATCTGAGCTGATTTCAGAAGCATATACTCCAAAACCAAAAGTTCAACACCTCACACAGATTTATGACTTTAAGCACTTTTGCTCAATGGGCCTTGATAACAATGCTAAGGTTTTGGCTCCATTGCACAATATTAGTTTCAACCATGTATTCTTGATGAGGAGGGTTGATGAAATAACCCTTCTATTTGCAAAGCAGTATTCATCTTCTCTTGGGTGGGAGCCTAAAGAGGGATGCAGATTCTTATTGCAGGTGCCTAATTTGTCTACTGTAACAGTGTATGGTGCAGAACAATCACCATATGAAGATAAAAACAATACAGAAAGATGTGGAAGTGTGGTTGATCAAAGTAAAAGCTGGATGCATGCACTCATTGAAAAGAAGAGACATATTGAGCGTGCAAAAAAATATGCTGGAGATCAAGATGTATCTTGGTGGGAGGACTTTTTCAATCATCAAGAAGAGATTATACAGTATACAATTGCAGGTCACTGCCCAGATGATGTTCCATTCACATGGGATTTTTGTACACAAAGATCCGTGAATGTGGCCCAAGCATGTAATGCAGATGCACTTCAAAGTTTTATACATCCACCAGAAAGAAATATTTATGTAGGCCCAAGGATGACAAAACAGGCAGAAGCAAGATGGCAAGGAAATTTAATAGAGATAAATGTTGGAACACTTATTGCAGTACTTGTTGATGGTGATGAGGCTACCAGACCATTTTGGATTGCAAAGGTTTTAGAGATAACTAAAGATATTGATCAGAGAAGAATAGAGGCTTTGATGGTGCATTGGTATTACACTAAAAGTAGTAATGCATTCACAGGTAAATATAACTTAGAAATGGTGTGTGATACTAAACGAACAGGTTCAAAAAGGAAAAAGAATATTCGAAGCACATCCACTCTTAAAATGGATGATGTAGATATTCTTGTTTATGATTTTTCCTTGACAAAAACTAGTCACTTGAGGAAAGCAACCATCAACATGATAAAACAAAAGCTTCTAGATGTATGTGGTACAGGAAATCATAGGAAAACAAGAAGAGTTGTGCATGATCCTGCAGAATTTGGTATGTACGTGGATGAAGATAGAGCTCTTGTGGATATAGAAGAAGAAGAAGGGAGCTCTCAACAGTATGAGACTGAATCAAGTGCATCAGATGATGAGGGTGTAGACATAGATCGACAAAGTTGTGAGTTGCATTGAAGCTCTCAGACATTTTTAGTGCTTATGTAAATGCCTCAAAGTAGTTTGGTTAATGAAACCATGTTTTGTAGCAATTTTCAATAACAATCAGATATCCACCCATTAAAGATATGTCTAAAATGTTATTTTTGTGTAAAAACTATTGATTTCTACATTCTTATATATATTTTAGACATGTCAATGTCTTATCATATAGATTTTGGACATGTCAATGTCTTATCATATACATTTTGGGACACGTCAATGCCTAATATAGTGAAATTTTGACTACATTTTGAGCTCATTTTTTTTTGAGAAAATGACAAAAAATGTCAAAAATTACTTGTTTTCACCTCATTTTTGTAATATATGTATACTGGTGTAAAGGAATTCCAAAAATGAGGTGAAAACATGTAATTTTTGACGAGAGTGTTCTCTTTTTACGACATAGTTCTCGTTTGTTACGACTCGCTGTTTCAAAATATTTAGGCCCTACATAGCTATAGAGAAGGATGAAGCCCAAGTAAGCTTCATTAGGATGCGGATTAATGGCTTAAATGAGTACCGAGAGGAGGAGTAAGAGGTTGGGAGAGAAGCACATCGCTGACATAGAGAGATTCTAGCATGCCTTGAGGGAGCCTCTATCACCATTGGTAGATGAACCAGAACACATGGTTGATAGAGAAGAGCTAGATCTAGAGCAAGAAAAGCCTTCTTAGACTTCTCAAGTCCTTGAAGATGATTTTATGCATGAGGCGGAGCAATTATATGATGAGCTTCTATTGTAAAAGGGTTGCTGAACTTTGCAAACATACACTTTTGTAATGAGTTAATTATTGGAATATAATGCTCAAAGTTTCTTGTTATTTGTGCTTAAGTTTATCCACATTCTACTCATTTGTGTTGGATTGGTGTGTGGTTTCCTTTACATTGATAGATGATTAAGGTCATATTCTTGAAGTGGTGATTGGAATAGCTTTGTGTTTGAATAGAGGTATGCCCTATGGTGAAGTATGGCGCAATAAGGACACTAATTACAATTTCTACAACCCAGAGATGGATCATGTATCAAATTGATGTCAAGAATGCTTTCCAAAATGGAGATCTCAAAGAGAAAGCCCACATGTACCAACCTATGGGGTTTGAAGACAAGGGTAAGATGCATTATGTGTGTAGATTGAAAAAGGGAATATATGGATTGATGCAAGCACCTAGAGTTTGGAATCAAAGATCGATTGAGCACCTTCATAAGTGTGGATTCCTTGTTAGTGAGAGTGACCCATCTTTATGCATAAAGACGTTTTTAGATGGAAAACGTTTATAGTTATCCATATATGTAGATGATCGTATTTTGAAAGGTGATGATATAACAAGTATAAAAGGAGATGAGACCAAAGTTAGGGAATGAGATATCACATCTTTGCAGTCTAAAATAATTTATAGGTATTGAATGGGGTTTGTATTTACTTGACCTGTTGTACAACTATGGCGTGAGTAGATTTAAGCTGCTCACACAAACCATGGAAACAATATGAAGTAATGCGCACATCAAGGGGATAATATTGAAGAAACACATCTCTACAACAGTATCATAGAGTCATTGATTTATGCCACAAGAAGTAGACTTGATCTATCTTTTGTTCTTGGTCTTCTTTTAGAGTTCATGCAGGCTCCTACTAGTGAGCATTTCAATGCAACATGAATAATGTTGAATTACATTAAGCATACAATAAATCAAGGCCTTTTTAATTCTTATATTGACCCTTGTAAGCCAAAAGAGCTGAGTGATGGAGTTCAAAAGAAGGCAAAAGGAGTAGCTCAAGCTAGAATTGTATGTTATAATAAAAGCAATCTCTTGGAGTTAAAAAGGTATCCTATAGTAGCACTATCATCAAAAGAGGCTGAGTATAGGGATTGAGACCTATGCCTATGTGAACTTATGTTGTTGAGGAAGCTTCGCAAGGAAGGAGATGTGGAGATAACAACATTTCCCTTGTTTGAAGAAAACATATGTAGCATATCTAGTTAGAAATCCTATGTATCATGCAAGCAGTAAGCATACATACATATACATTGATTTCATTCATAATTTGTATGTCTATAGTCAAAGTTTCAAGATAATTGGATATGGAAATCAAAGATATAGGCGATTTTTGTATGTCTATCAAGTTTGTTCACTATGTATAATGGTAGTTTGTTTTGTAGAGAGTGTTTGTTATAGATAACTGTGTTCAAATTGACCATGCTATAGCTCATTGGAAATCTTTTAGAGTAGATTGAATTCCAATTTGACTATTTCAAGAAAGAATAGATCCTAGCAGCGTCCATGCACCTTTGTTGCATATAGTAACTCTATGAATCTTGCATCAACCTGGTCATGATTCAGATGGGATTTCAAGTTCCAAGAATTATTGCACCCTCTCATTGGGAAAAAAAAAGAGATCCTTATTTGGACAAACATAAAAGCTAGTAACACTTGTGCTATGGCTTCTTGGTGTAAACTAAGCAATAGATAAAGAGAAGATTTGGGGCACCTATTCTTTTCCTATGCCAAGAGTCTACAAACATGGTGATACATTGAGCGATCTCTTTGCAAACCATTTTCTTATGGATGATAGGGTGTAGATTTCCTATTTACTATCATATATTGCTCTATTAATGTTTCAATTACTTCATTCACGAAATTATTTAATCTATTACTTACCAATTCAATTGGTATTCTATACCTAGTGATAACATGTTCATACAAAAACTTGGATGTTGTTTGAGCATCACGGACGAGGTTTAAAAGATCTAGAAGGCATCATGGTTGATCTCAATGTTTAGATTGAGAAGCTAGGAAAGGGAAATTACCAACCATGTAGAGTTACAATAAGCAATTTTTCGATGGGGAAATGTGTGTGGGGACTTATGAGTGGGGGAGAGCCAGAACCCTATATAGATAAGTTAAACCAATGAACAGAGAAGACTAGTAAGACAGGGAAATGTAAATGGGTACTTATGAGTGGTGGAGAGCCAAAGACCTATATAGATGAGTTAAATCCAACCAATGAGTAGAGGAGCAATGTGAGAGTGATATGTACTCTAAAATTAAAATGCTAGATGGGGTCACGTTATTCATTTCAATCTCTTTCTCTTTACAATATCTTTCAATTAATTTTCCTCTCTTTCCATCAAGACCTTTCATCAACATCCCGCTATTTTCCACTCTACCTCTCTCACTATGGATCTTCTACCCTTCCTATCTCCCTCTCTATGCGCACTCCCTTAATGTATCTCTAAATCTCTATCTTTTTCTCTCTATATCCATCCGTCTCTCTATCTCTCTTTATACCTTTTTTCCGCTCATTGTGTCACCTTCCAATTCTCTTTTTTTCTCCCTATCTCTCTTCAGTTAGAGCTCTTCATTGTTCCCTCTCTTCACCCCAAACCCATGTCCCTCCTTTCACCCCAAACCCATGTAACATCCACTGTACTAGAAAGGATTAACAAGAAAACAGTTCCTACTCCCCTGCCGGCCCTTCTCGCACATTTGATTTCCCAACATCTCTCGAGCTCTTTCTTTCTCCGTTTCTCTCCATTTATGTTTATCTTTATCGTGCTCTCTTCCTCCGTCTCCTTTTTTAAATCCTTCTCCCTCTAAAAGAAAATTCTCTCTCTATGACTTTTTCTCTATTCCCTCCCTCTCTCTCTGTTATCGATATATAAGCTACCACCTGCATATAACGGCGATTGTAATTGCATCTGTTTTCTTAGTCTTTGGGAGGTATTTAAAGTACGAGATTGTGGAAGCTTGAGAACAAGTTTTCCTTCTATAATAACGCTACCATAAAGTATGTCAACTTGTATCGCATCTTTCAAGGCAAACCGATAAAGCATGAAAAGTGTACTTTACTCCAAATAGAGGTTATCCATCTAAATGGTTATACTCAAACAAAAACCTTCACGTTTTAAAGTTAAATCTAATCATGTATGTTATTTACACAACTCAACACAGCAATAAACGCTCGTTAACATTGCAATGGATAATTTATAAACTGCCAACAACAGAAAGTCTCTTGACTGTATGATGTACATAATGTTTCTAATGCCAAGAACCATGAGAATTTGATGTGCCTTTAAATTAGGATTAAAACCTTCAAGATTCTAACAATCCAGTCAAAATCATTATCCGATGGCACGATAACAGAAACCAGCTGTAAAATCCAATAGATTCCCTTTCGCAATACTATAGTGAAAGCTCTACAAACCTCAAAACATGAAAGAAATTAGAAATAATTGCTTGGCACAATGCTAGAACTAAAAACGTGATCAAAAGCATGAACTGTTAAGATAGTTTCATGATATTAGGATTCTCTGAAGGTCACGGAAGAAACTGCTAAGAGAAATATTCTATAGCCAACATTTATTCTTACTAAAATCACCACACTCCCAATTCTCTATCAATGAAACTGCTTAACCATTGAACCATGATCCATACTTGTGTAGAACATGAGAAAGAAAAGGAAAGCTCACCCTATTCACATATATCTGCTTCGCAACCTATGCCATGCCCAATTTACTGCAACAGAAAAGGGAGGAGATGCATCCGTACAAAGGTTTCAAAGACTAATGTTGAGAGTATTGAATTTAAGAAAAGTCTAAAAGAGGATCCTTCGTGTCAAGCTCTACAGAGAAAAGAAGCTATGCATCATCAGGCTAAGGCTTTCAAGTATCCTCACCATTATTTACGTTTTATGATTGATGGTATGATGCAAAAGAAAAACTGTCTTCCTCACTTTGTCTTTCCTCCAAAAGTTATTTCATAGAGTTTCTATTCACACCCATTCATGATAACTTCTAGAATGATGAGTAAAATCCTGCAACACATGGACATGGTGATCAATATTGTTATGCAAAAATAAGAATTGAACTATAAAGCACAAACTCGTTAATAAAAAACATGATTGAAGATTGAATACATCAACCAAGAAAGAGCATTATGTGAAAAAGAAATTGTAAAATCATGAATGTGCATCAAATGGAGAACTTCTAGCCTTTATGTAAAAGCCTCACTTATTAGTGCACTCGATGATGTTAGTGTAAATGCATTTGCAGGTGACAAATTTCCCTGAAAATTAACACACTAAATCTTTGATCCATATGATCAAAGCGTGCCCAAGTAAGATAAAGTTCAAGATACTTATTCTGTTTAAAAATGTTATTGCCCAGTAACATTCTTGGGTACCCAAAGACAATAGATCTATTTTTCTCTCTAAGAGTGCTATCAAGATACAAATAAACAACAATATGTAGCTCAACATGAAATGATGCAAGAACCATATGTAACATTGTGACAGTAAGATTGGGATCTTTATGGATGTTGGGATAAGTTAAAGAAAAGTATGGAAGATAGACATGCGAATGGTACCTAACACTTTATGAGCGGAGGAAATCCATAGGGCTTGTTAAGAAGTATTCAATGCTGAGGATGTATTTTGATGGGACATTGGCTCCACAAACCAACACCAAATAATACAATGCTATATTGCAAGTGTGTGGAAACTTAGCATACCATTCTGAAAACGTCGAACATATGACAAATGAATTTCAAACTATTCTTCATCCCCTAAGAGTAATAATTCTTTGGGTCCTCGAGATTAAGGAGATGGGCTCATTATTTGAGAATTCACTTATTCATGAATAATTACCAAGTTATACAATGATCCTCTATTATTCAACCGAAATTATTCGATGACATGTCCACATATTAAGGTAGCTTTAAATCCTTTGAGGATTTCTAAGTAGATTTGACAACCTTTCTAAGGCCTAACTATGATATTCAATCTTAAGTCTCTCTATCTCTAACACACACGCTCATACTCTCACTATATTCGAATATTCTTAAACTCCCATGATTTTATGTAGGCTAATGCATCCTCCATTTTGTGTTTTACCATATGGGTTATGGCGCTACGGAATTTTGGGGGAGGTTTCATCTTTTGGAGTTCTGTTCATTGATGGTATGAAGCAAATTTTAGGATTCGATGTTGTTTATTCCTTGATATCTACATATCAAGGTGGTTTGGGCATTCTAGACATTGAAGAAATGGCCAATAAATTGGGGGCCAAATGGTTCAATAAAGGGTGGAGCAAAAAAGATGCCTCTTGGGCCAAACTATTTTTTCAAAACAAGAGCACTCTTAGGTTTGTGGGCCTTCCATGGTGGAAGGGTCTTGATCTTCTATCTCTTTTATTCTCCCCCTATCAAGTGACTCTTAGAGGCTCAAGCTTAATTTGCTGCCTATGGAAGAGTTGGAACAAAAGAGAAACAGTATGTCAAGATCAATGAAGATTGGAAATGGGCTAGTGGCATTAGAAAAAATTCTTTGATTAGGTTCTCTATCAAGAGCATGAGAGGGTTAGGCCTTGGAACCTCGAGAAAGCTAGGAAGCTTTGGAACAAAGGTTTTACTTGTAGAAACATCTCTCAAAACAAGAAATATGCTAGTGGATTAGATTTGAGGACATTGACTTAGATAGGAGGGTAGACTATGAAGAATTATGACTTGTTGCAGAGTAGGTTCAATGCTTGGGAGTGGTTGAGGACTTACCTACTTATTGGGCATGAATCCCCTCAATTTGAGGGTCTTAGATGGAACAATGGAAAGAGTCTTGATAAAATTCTAAGATTCAAGGGCCATTCATATCATGATAGAGTCTAGATTGGTCGAGTTTTAGATGGGATCTTAAGTTCCAATCCCTTTCACATCCCCTCATCAACGTTAAAAAATCAGCTCTTATGTGGCAAATCCTCCATGAGGGAATTTGGACCAATGTAAAAGCTAAAAAAAGTTAGGGAGCTCCTCCATGGTGTAAATGATGGCTTCATGGTAATCAAGACTTGCGACACCTCTTCTTTCCATTGCCCAAATTAATGGCAGTCTCATGCACCCTTAGTTTTTTCCTAAGCACTATCAAATGCTATAAGAGGAGAGACCCTCTGAAAGATCTACAAAGAGACATGTCCTCCCAACTTTGGTAGCCCTCCTAAATAATAGTATACCAAAGAATATCTTTTTGTTTTACGATAAATAATTTCCAATTGTAAGAAGCTCCCACCTTTTAGGCATCATAGAGTATTTTTCCTTGAGAACAACAGGATTAAAAGCCAGTGGGCCCCCCATGAGGGGGAAAAAGGGATATCAACATTCTTTGTAATGTTTTCTAGCAAGATTTAAGCAACTTCTTCTTTGTGGGATTCAGGGGGTTCCATGGGTGCTAGATCGATTCACTTGTACAATTGTTCTCTCTATTAATTAAAATTTGGGAGATTAGGCTATTGCCAAAATTCCTTTATATAAAAATGAAATTCTTAATTATCTTTCTATAGAACTTGAGACTACGTACAATCAATCTATTGTGCTATATCGATGCTCTCTTTAATAGTCTTTCGATTGTTATCTTCTCTCTCGCTCTCCTTGTATATGTATACTAGGTTGCATTGTTTATTATTATGAAATTTATTCATTACTAAAAAACTAACGAACTATATGTTGACCTCCTATTCTTTGACCGAATTATTCAATTATGTGTTAGCATATTAAAGAATTATCAACTTATTTGAGACCTTTTATTGAAAGGGTTTTGATGAAAAAACGTGATAAAATATTTCGATTGAATTTTCTTCAATTAGAGTTTTTTCATGAAAAGATTTTATTATTTGAGATGATTTTGATAAAGAACTATTTGATGAAAAAAGCGTTTTTAAATGCGTAATTTTTTCCATTTTGTATTGTGCTCATTGATCTTACCTTCATGTAATGAATTCTTTTTTTATAGACCCTAAGATCAAACACCTCTAAAAAATCTATGTTTCATTATGTCATGATTGCTATGAATGTTCACAAATCATTCTTATTTTCATGTAGATAAAGGTGAAATTTGTTAAACATAGATCCAACTCAGATCATCTATTAATGTGTGTTGGAACAAGAGAATGCATTGGTAAGGTTCATTGCTCGTGGGTTGTCCTTAGGTTCCACCTTAGAAAGTGGAGTGAGTGTGCATGATGGCCACATGTCACAGTAGAGCACTATAGAAGCCTTCTAATCTAGGTGCAAGCGGATAAATAGGATTTGAGGAAAGTAGCACACATGCCATTCTTGTCAAGCATCTTTGAGAGAAGAGCCTCACATTTGGTATTAGAGCTTACTAGAGAAAAAAGAGAAAAGAGATGATTCTTATTTTAATATTCTTATATTGAGAAGAAGAAGAACCATGAGGAAAAATTTGGATCATCTTCTTCAATCTTTTTCACAGACGTGTTCATACGTATGCATATGGAAGTCATGGTATTTTTGGTGGCAAAAAGAAATTGCATGATTGACACTAAGAGGGTTAGGACCTCCCCTGAGGGAGGTTCATGTGCACACGAGGCTTTAGAGAGGAGGAGAGCCATTGGTAACAGCGGATCAGCCACCCACCATAGCGCTTCATGTGCTCTTGCGCATATGGACTACTTGGTTTCAAGAGAGCTCGCTCTCTTCATTTGATTAAAAAGTATGAAGGTAAGTCTCCCTATAAGTAGCTGACTTTTGCATTGTGGACATTCTATATGGGACTAAATGAACAGTCTGAGCACCACTCTAGTTCTCATCCTCCATAGGTTCTATGTGCACCATCTTAGGATCCCCTTCTCATTTTCTTTGCGTTTTCAAGAGATACTCATTCCGGAAGTAGTCCATATACATAGGTGCATTGAATTGCCCATATCTTGAGCTAGAAAAATCCAATTCAAAAGGTTTAAAGTGCTATGGATTCCTTGCTTTAACAACTATAAAATGCATGTTGCAAGCTGATTTATATCTGGAAAACATACCCCTATATATATTTTAAATCTCTACATACCTCTTCAAAGAGAGATGATGCCCATCCACCTATGTCCATTGTTTTGGCCATAACTTCCTCATGGAAGCTTCAAATAAAAAAATTAAAATTGTGTAGATTTTACACAATTATTTTCTTTAAATCACTATATGCCATTTTTTATCCTTTCTAATTCATCTCTGCATAAGCTTTTAGATGGTTGTTGACTACTGAGTAACCCTTTTTGAGTAACTTAAATACTGAATTATGATGATTAGGAGTTATTAATTACATTTTGTATTATATGCAATAGGAATGAATTTATTCTTATACCTTTGCATCATATTTTTCTCTCAAGTACATTCATTTGGATGCATTTTGCATCATAATTTATAATTTTTCATTGTTTTTTCTTCCAATCGTATGAAAGCTACATTGGAATGTGCATCAAAGTTAGTTTTGGTATGATTTCATCTCTACACATGAAGTTACATTAAATTAGGTTGGTTCATTAAAGCATGCAAAAATCATTTTTATGTGTAAGATGTTTTTGTAGGTATTGGAGCGAGTAGAGACATTGTAATGAGAGCATGCAGTGCCTAGTAACACATGTTGCAAAATTTGTTTGTTTGCAAGTTTTGGAGCTAAAAACGTGGCTCCCCCACCATTAGTATTTTTCCTTACATTGTATTATGGTTATTATTCTTTTAGGCTTCATCTCTTGGGGACATGATATCAAATTTTTTTTATCCACATGCCATTATATGCCATGAGAGAACTAGAGAGAGATTGTGTTGTCAGATAGAGGAAGTCTCATGTGTGCAACATAATTAAATGCTTGTAAAGCAATTTGAGTAGAGAAAAAGATGCATGAGTGCATACATGCATATATAGATGGTATGATTTCAAAAAATGTAAATTCATGATACATTTTCTATCTATAAAAGGCCAATTTGTTTATAACCATGATAAGCTAGGATGAGCATAGAGTATGTCGTAAAAAACCATGAGTTTGCTTTTACAAAGTGAATGACAAAGATAATTTTTTTCATTTTCATCTACGTTGGGAGTGGTTGGAGGATGAAACCCTCCAAGTAACCAAGATTTCCTCCAAGAAACCATTTACTTAAAATTACTAGCTTAAGAGAAGAAGCAATGTCTAGGAGAGACAAAGGAAGAAGTTTAGAACATCTAAGTATGATTTAAGGCAGAAACATAGTTATGTTGAACTATGGAAAGATACCATAAGCATTCATGATGTAATGTAGCATATTAACTCTGATAGTTTTTACTTTAGATAGCTTTAGAGTACAAAAATAACAGATTAATTTTGTGTCTATTAACTAACACATGAGAAACTAAGTATACTAGTTATAGCTCTAGACTTAAGAGTATAATGTGTAAATTTGGATTGTCTAGGTTAAAGAGATAAAATAAATTGAGTGTAAAATAGTTAACATAATTACATCAAGGCTTACAAGTAAGAAATTTGGAATATGTCTAGAAAGAATTCAAATAAAGATGAAGTAAGATATAAAAGTATCGTTAATGAAGTAGAAGTTTAACCATTGCCAAATGGATTCTTCATGCAAAAGAAGGAGCAATATTGCTTATGGTTGTTCTTTCAAGACATCATAAGAACTTCGCGATTGATTAAATATACTCTTATTATTGGAGATATGGCTTAAAAAAGGGCAAAGTAATTCCAAAGTTACAAAATGCTAAAAGGTTTGAGTCCTAAGATCTTATGATTTTGAGAGTCAATGGATTTTAGAAAGGAGCTAAGGTACCTATAAACAAAGAACTTGAGGTGAGAGTTCCAAGATCATAGGATTCTATCAGTCAACTATATCTTAGAAAGAAATATATAGAACCCAAAGCTATATAATATATAATGAGTAGTGATCAAGATGAATGATTAGTAGTATTCTAATCAAACAAAAGTATAAGTTTGTGGATATCATAGTAAAATAGTAGATATCACATGTATCATATCATTGAATTGATTTCAAAGGTTAAGCAAACAAATTCAAGTATAACACCAAGGGAGATCTTAAGACAATGATAAGTGTTTTCAAGGTCATTAGAATAAGGAACTTAGTAGTTTTATAGTGAAGAATGCTAGGGTCTCTAGTCAGAACCTTGAATAAAGGATAGTCCATAACCAAAGATATATTCATCTAGAAGAATGAAAGTATACTCTTGATCAAAAGGAATAAAAGAGGAATATTTAAGGTAATACATCTAGAAAGAGATGAGGATATGGAAAAACCTTAAAGAAGTTTAGTAAGTATAATTTCCCTTTTGCAAAAAGGAAAAATTGAGACAAAGGCTAGTTTTTGCCAAGCTCTCATGAGTTAGAAACTTAGAGGTAAGACATCTCAAGGATACTTGTAAATTAAATATCTAGTTCATAGGTAGGTACCATAACTATATAGCTATGAGTAAAAAGTGCTTATTTTTATGAAACAAGGGAGTTTATTTCACAAGAAGTGTAGACTTCAGATTTGTAGAATGAAAGGGAAAAAAATTTGATTAAAATGCCATAGTTAGAAACTAGAAATTCATGTAAGAACTTCCTAGATCTAGAAGCTAAGACATAGACTTAAGAGTTAGTAGCTCTACAAAATGAATCATATCTTGAATCCATAGCACTTTATTACATGAACACTTTATTACATGAACATGAGATAGTTCCATCTATCTCTCTACCTAAGAATGAAGAATATAAATCCTATGTGGACTCATCTTCATTAAGAAGACAAGGTAGGTCCGTAGGCCAAGTAATCAAGAGAGGATGGCACAAATAAACAGAAAGGAAAGGTTTGCAAAGAGCAAACAAGGCAAGTCTATAGGTCAAGCACTCAAGAGAGCATGGACAAGATATATAAAAAAGGAATGTTTGCAAAGATCGCACAAGACAAGGATAAGTCTGGATTGCTAGAGGGGAAAGAGAAGGTTAAACAACAAGGCAAGGTTTGCATTAAAGAAAAAAGGCAATGTAAGACAAAGACATGAATGATGTGTGTGTGTGTCTCTCTCTCATCCATATATACCCGCTTTTACTCTAAAAATAGAAATGATCTGAGATGGTATAGTGTCAACATGTGGCCATCATGCAACGCTCATCCCCATTAGTACCAAGTAGCTTAGGGTATCCCCCAAGCTTGGGACCTTGGCTAGCTGGCCCTTGTTCGTCACACACATGGGCTTATCCCTATGAACCAATGTCATGATCCCTTTGGATCAATGTCTGACACTTTCTTCCCCTTCTAAAGATCATTCTCCTCAATCATGAATGAGGGAAAGTACTTGCAAACTAGAGCTTTTGATTCCCAAGTAGATTCAGTAAGTGGTAGTCCTTTCCAGACTACTAGATACTCCTAGATAACATGATTTCGGAATTGTTTTTGTCTCCGATCTAGTATTCGGTCTTGAGAATGATCCGTGCTATCAATTTTCTACAAAGAAACAGTACCCTCTATTAGATTATCCTCCCTACAGATATATTTTGGAACTTTACTAACATGATACACTAGATGATCTCTACAATATGGAGGAAGCTCTAATCGGTATGCAACCTCACTTAGCTTATTAACTATCTTCCAAGGTCCACAAAACCACGGTGAAAGATTGCTACACTTCCATGTGGAGAGTGAAGTAGATATACTAGGTACCTGAAGAAAGACTCCATCTCCTTCCTCATAGGATCTGGAAGATCACTTCCTATCAACATATTCTTTAGCCCTATCAGTGGCTTGCTTCATCTATGGTTTAGCTATTTCTAAATTTGCTTGGAGGTTTGCTAAGAACTTCAAAGCACTAGGACATTTTTTTGGCATGCATATGGTATTGGGAGCATTGGCATTCATGCCATAGTTCATCTCAAAAGGAGACATACATGTCACCTTCTGAGGCTTATTGTTATAAGGAAACTCACCTACTCCCAAGTATATGGTTGACCCTTTTAGTCTGACCATCTGTGTGAGGATAATCACCACTACTCATCTTTCATGAAACTTTTAGTTTATCAAATACAAACTTCGAGAAGTGTCTTGTGAATCTGACATCCCTTTCTGAAGCTATGGACGTTGCTTACCCATGCAATCTGAAGACATTTTGGATAAACAAGTCTACTACCTGTGGAGCTTCTATTGTCTCATGTGTGGGTATGAAATGAGCCATCTTGCTCAATCTATCTAACTCAACTAGGATAATATCCCACTTTATGTGGGTCCAAGATAACCTCACTATGAAGTCTATAGATATACTATCCTAGTTATGATCTTAAATGTGTAAAGAATGCAAAAGACGTGGCTGGTTTGGCTAATACAAGCCACCAAAATGTTCTTCTAACACATTGTACTATCTTGTCAACACCAAGATGGCCTCCACAAGGTGCATCCACGATTAGCATGCATGACTTTTGTTTTCAAATCCCAGGAATTTGGTATGGAAACCTTTCCTTTCCGTTTGACTATTCCATTCTATTGTGAGAAATTGGAATATAGGCTCGACTTTTTTGATCTGCTAGGTGAAGAAACATCTAGAACTGCCTCATCTCCTATAATACAGTCATCAATGATGGCTCGAATAATCTGTAACAAATGTGGATCTTCTACGTGTGCTTCCTTTATCTCTTGAGGCAATGAGATTCCTAAAACTCTAAAGCTTATTTTATACATTATTTGTGATAATGCATCAGCTACTATATTCTCTTTGCCTCTTCTATACAGGATTTTGATGTGAAACTCTCGCATGAGATTAGCCCAATGAGCCTGTGTGCATCAAAGATCTGGCTGACTACAAAAGTACTTAAGTGTATGTTTAGTTGTGTGTACCTTAAAGTGTACACCATAAAGATAGTGTCTCTAGACTTGAAGTGCATGCACCACTGCATACAACTGCTATTTATGCACTCGCTAGTTGTGCTAGCATTGGTCAATTTCTTGCTTTCAAAAGCTATTGGCCTCCCATCTTGGCTCAAAATTGCCCCTAGGCTATGCCACTAATATCTATCTCTAACTCAAAGGGTTTTTGTGGATCTACCACTATGAGTATAGGAGCCTCTAAAACAACTTGTTTCAGAGTATCAAAACTATCTTGCTGCTCTTGCTTCCATGCAAATGCAACTTTGCCTTGAAGAAAGTTCATGAGAGTGCTGCTATCGTTAAATATGAAGAAATGAATTTTTGATAGAAACCTGAAAGTCCTAGAAATGAACGTAACTGCTCCTCATCCTAAGGAGTAGGCTAAGATAATATAATTGAAACCTTCTTGGGATCCATCTTAACCCCATCGGCTGATACCACATGCTTTAGATACTCTATCCTCAAAAGAAATAGCTGAGTCATCTGCAAATTAACATACAGATGCTTTTCTTATTAAAAATTTAATACTAATTGAAGATGAATCTCATGCTCATGCACAATTTTACTATACACTAACAAATGAGCAACAAAATCAACAACACACTTTCTAATGAATCGACACAAAATATCATTCATTCACATCATAAATGTCGCTAAAGGATTAGTCAAACCAAATGGCATGACCAATGTGGAGGTGATCGTAATCCTAGTGGATCGGGTCCGGCCGTGGCACACGTAGAGTGTATGAAGCTAGTGAGTGTTGAAGGTTTTTGTGATCAAAATGTGAAGGTGAAGATGAATTTAGGTATGGTGAGGAGAAATGTCATGATTTGATTATGATAAGGGGGAACATATGAATGGAAGATAAACCCATGCACATGAATTATGAGGACAAAAGAAAACCATTCACATGAATGGACTTCAAAAGAAATAACAGTACAAAAAATGGAGCTTCTTATACACTTTCAAAATTTAATTCATATGCATGGGTTCTTTTGGATGGTATGTATGCATTATGACAAAAAAACAAAACCATGAATTGATTTCAAAAGGAAGAATGGTCCAAGAATGGAGCTTCTTATACATTTTCAAAATTGAAACATATGCATGGGTGTTTGTGGATTGTATGCATGCATGTTCATGATTTATGAATAAAAAGAAACTTGGATCCTACAAAATCTTGTATAGGAATTTTTGTTAGCCATATGGTTTGGCATGTATAAAGATCATGTGTGGCTACATAGTTGTACAAATTTTCAAGGCGATCAGAGCTTCCTAGACACCTTAATGCCACCTTGCAAACTTCCAAGTGTAGTCAAACTTGTATAAGAGAGATTCATATGAGAGTTTTGTCTCCATATTCCTAAGCGGACATCCAAAACATAGACCTATAAATTTTCATCTTCATCAAAGGATATTTGGAGGATCAAAGAGCACAAAATCCAATTTTCAAGGTTACTAGAGTTTCCTAGAATAAGCAAATTGAAGGCTCGAAGGGCTGCCACATGGCAAATAATGATTGAACCATGTTGTATGGTTAGGATGTGCTCAAATTCAAGGGTGGAGATGCAGTAAAGCTTAAATCAAGGAGGATCCATGAGTCTTTTCCATTGTTTAAGCTTTTCTTTTATGATCAAAGATAAATAATGTAAAGTTCTTCCAAAAATAACAGCTTATCCTATCTAAATTGATATCAGCATTGATTTGACGATTCAGATCTTGGCCAAATCTAATGGTGGAGAATGAATGCACCTTCCCCCTTTGACCTAGATATCATATGAAGAACCAGTCTTAGCCACCCATTTGATAAATCCAATGGTTGTAATCAAAATCAGTTAATCTTTGGGTTGAGAGTTGATTTCTCTAGATCCAAGGGCCAAATTCATTCAAGAAACTATAAAACCCCCCCTCCAAACTCATAGGGCATCATTGTTAGGCATCCATAGGGTCCTTGCTAGCGCATGGTTTTTGTGAGACGATCACCTTCAGTTGAGCATGTGAGGAACCAAGTGCACTAGTAAGAGCACAGTGAGAAGGCGTCATGGTCTTTCATAGAACCAGTGAGGATCAGCCATTGTGATTGAGTTACATTTTTACAAAATGCACATGGCATATCAATGTGATAGAAAATCCATTTACATGTCAAGGTTAGGCTATAGAATGAATTTGATAGTCTTTAAAAGTATGTGATTTTTCATGTGATTTGGTGACATTGAAAATTTTATCCTACTTTTCTAAATTTGACCAGCTTTGACTACCACCCTAGATTTTCTTCATTTCTTCCAAACTTTGCATGTGAACCAACTTTGACATCCTTGATGCATCTTGGAATTCTCAAGGAATTCTAGACACCTTAACCAAATGTGTTTCCTATAGGCCTTCATGAGTGAGAGAGGAAAGAAAATCTCGACAAGATTTGCCACCACTAAACCTGTGATTCCTTCGGAAGCACCACTCTAGTCTCTCTAAAAAAACAAAAAGTTCAAGGCATCAAATGCTTTTATGGGCAACATAAGAAACATGAAAGAAAAAATTGATCATATGCATGAATGAGTAGGCAATGTGACACAAAGAAAAATTTGCATGAAAGAAAGAATTCAAACAAGCAACATGAATATGCATGAACAAATAGGCAACATATATTCAAATGAATAAGCAACATTCACAACATGTAAAGAATGAAAACAAACAAGCATCAATATGAAGTGGAAGTGAATGTATTGAGTCATCTTAGGCATCACTTCCTCTCATCTTGAAGCAAAACTTGTACCTTTTTCATAAAACAATCTACCTTAAATATGATTATAAACAAAGATTTAGGATTTTTAAGATCCATCTTTCATCTTTAGCTTAATTTACATCAACTTCTTTCCTACATAAATATGATATGATCTTTCTCTACTTACAAACAAAGAAATCTAACTAAACTCCACCAATGCATAAATCTACCTATATAGCACATATTTTATTCTTGTATGCCTTCTTAGCTTCCTTTGGCTTGCCTTCCCTTTTTTTGGATGATGATTGGTTGACTTTGTGGTTACGTTCACTTTTTTGGGGTGAAAGAAAGTGTAAATTTTGTGGTAACATGTACTAGCTTATCCTTTTTTTATGGTAGGGAAAAATTAAACCTCAATACAAGGTACAACCATTTTTTATGATAGAGAACAATCATTCAAACTCTGATACAAGTGTTGTGAGCTGGACTAAGGATGTAGAAAGATGTAGTAGCAGGAGCTAGGACTTCAACAATTATGCTTTTGATACATTGAGATATATGTGCATGTTTATATATGAAATTCATGTTACCAAAATAAACCTCCAAGTCCACATGCCCTATCTTTCCATAATGCTAGATTATAAATGATTTCTTAGTTGATAAATTACTATTAAGATATAATTTTACACAACTAGAGCAATCATCATTTGCCCATTTGACTCAAGTGATGTGGATATGCAACATAGTGCAAAGATTGAAAAGAAACATGCATGACATGAAATTGAATGCAAGTGAGAATGGGAAAAAAATAAAATGAACTTGAAAGAACATAGCAACAAGAACTTGAAAAAGAAATGATATTTATTTTTATTATTATTATTATTTTTATCATGAATACTCTTGTTTATGAATCTGCCTCGTTGTTGTCATCTTCTTCAATGTCCTCATCTAACATGTACTCATCAATATCATGTTTCTTGAATTGAAGAATTGGATCATTTTTCACATCAATATTTTTTTTATTTCTTCCTTGGGGTGATGGTTGAGCTATGGGTTTGATTTTCTTGTCTAAAGTTTTGTACTTTGTTTCAACTAAGGCATCATGTGTTTGGTTAAATTTTTAGTACTTGTAAACATTGAGAGCATACTCTTGGATTAGAGCATACTCATCAAGGGAAGAACGAAGAATAATATGGGAATTGAAATTTTGTTGAAGACATTACTCTAACTCCTCAAGAGTAGAGAAAGAATAAGATGTCTCAATCACATGCTCAATGTTCTCATCATGTTCCATGATTTTGTTGGTTTCATAATGTTTTTGGGTCTTTTTGGAAAAAAGACTTGGACAATTGACTCTTATGAAGAAAATCTAATCTAGAATGTGAAAACAAAGTGAAAAACTATTGTACATGTTGGTTGGTTGCAAGATGTCAAACCAATGTCCACTGTTGTTGCATTCAACAATGGATTCTATGAGAAATTTTGATCATATGTAGCTCAAAACATGAATCAAGGTGCACAATCACTACAAGCATGTTCATGACCCTGAGTAACAATAGGTTTCTTTCTAATTGAAAACTGATTCCTAGGATGATTCACTCCTACGATCATGACTTGAAGTGATTGCATTCCATCTTTATACTTAATTCTAGTAGAGGCTCCGATGGATATGGGAACACTAGCACAAGATCTATATAAGGTACCTACACCATTATCTATAGTTCTCATAGCCATCCACAATCTCTATACTAGGCCATCAAAATTTATCATATACTTCTCTTGGAATCACATTGATTTCAGAGCCAGAATCTATTAATGCATTTACAATGATAACATTCTTATCATTGCCTATTTTAGCACACATCTCTGATGTACCTCTAGACCAAAATTTTCTTTTAAAATGACTTTTAGAATTGTTTTCATGATTTTCATGATCAAGTTAAATAGGTCCTAAGAAATGTTTATTAACATTTACTTCAACATCATCAAGGTCCTCTTCATCAGATTCATCAAAGTTTAAGGCTTCAATCATAGCTTGATCTTGATCTAGAGAATCTTGCATCTCAGTATCTAGATTGATCGGAAGCCTCTTCCTTTTAATTAAGCCGATAAAGTTATCTTTGAAAAAATCTTTGCAATAGCGAAAATTTGTCCTAAAGACATTCACTTGACTCTTTAGAAAAATGTCATTTAAAACCTCCATAAGATCTATTTTTATCTCAATTTCTACACTCAAGATGGCTTTAGGTTTTCTCTTTGGTTTCTTTTTCTTTTGCTGAGGATCTTGCTTTTGTTCATGTTCTTCTGTTTGATCTTCAGTTTGTTTTGACTGTTCTTGTTTCTCTAAAGGCTTTGGTTCTAGTCAACTTGCCTACGAGTTTCAGGATGAAGAAGCCTAAGAAAATTTATTACAAGATCAAGTTCCAAAGTTATCTTATCCTCATTAGCAAGTTGTTCATAGCATCCAATATACTCATTTTGTAAGTGAGTAATAGAGCTACTAGGCCTTGGGGAATTGACCCATTGTAAGAATCCATCTTGGTTATGTTGGCTATAAACCTTAAGATTGAATTCTTTGAGCATATCATTTTCAAAATCATCCCAAGGAAGACTATCATATTGAGTGACACAATTTATGATAGAGCTATCAACATTTCATTCTAAGAATGTTATCAAAAGATCTTCCCAAAGGCAAAAAATCATAGCTTGCTCTTCAAACAAATCTAAGTAGCTTGTAATGTTGATTCCATTTAATTTTCCCTTCTCTCTCAACATATAAGAGACTATTCTTTGGCCTTGTTTCTCAACAATAAGAGATTTGAATCCTTCCTCCATCTTATGTGAGTATGCAAGTGATGCACGATGCTCTAGATCTCTCACAAATGTGTTTAGTTCACACTGAAGATGTGCACAATATTGTGAGAAATCTAGTGCAACACTCAAGAATGATGATGATGATGATGATAAGATTGTGATGAAAAATATGCAACAAAGGATATGGATCACAACCTGCCAACAAGATTAGAAGCAAATACCACGAAGCAGTTTACATCAGGTTCAAATGTGCAGGTGATCGTGATCCGAGTGGTTCAGGTCTGATCGTAGCGCACACAAAGTGTATGAAGCTAGTGAGTGTTGGAAGGTTTTGTGATCAAAATGTGAAGGTGAAGTAGAAGTTAGGTAGGGTGAAGAGAGATGTCTATTAGTATATGATCAATGTCTACCCCTCATGATTGTATGCACATTTTGTAAGGCCCCCATCATGAGGAGAAGCCAATCGTGCATTACCCAATTGGTGGGAATCCCAACTTGCATGTTGGATGAAGGTCATAATGGACCATGTAAGGTATTGTAAGGAAAGGGAGTTACCAAGGTCCTCAACTATGGGGTATGAGGAATCTTCCATGGAATTAGCCGTCCATGGAAGGCTTCCATCATCCTATATATACATGACTTCTAGACTAACTAAG
The DNA here is from genome assembly GCA_020310875.1 of Ceratopteris richardii. NCBI lineage: Eukaryota > Viridiplantae > Streptophyta > Polypodiopsida > Polypodiales > Pteridaceae > Ceratopteris > Ceratopteris richardii. The sequence continues at coordinate 112,529,127 of CM035423.1, read as the reverse complement.
ACATCGAATTGAGCTAGTATACCTCTACCTTGTATCTCCCTATCTAAACTTGTCTAGATCACCATTTAAGCTCTACCTTAAGAGCGCATGGGTGGACAACTCCATCATCTTTGTATTTGCTATTAATAGAAAATTATTGAGATTCTCCTATATCTATTATCTTCTCTACTATTGCTCCTGTGTTATATTGTGTAACTATTCTCTTACATGGTATTAGAGCCATAAGGCTCAAATAGCTTTAGAAGTATCATTATTTCAGCCTACTAGTAGACTAGAATATTAGTATATCTTTTGAGTGATTACATGATGGCTTCATCCTTAAACAGTGGTCGTGGTGCTCCAGTTAATGTTAATGCTGCATCTATTCAAATTCGTCCACCTGCATTCACTGAAGGATGCTGGATGGAACCAACTATACACTTAGGAGGTTCAAAATTTCTGCATTTTTGGACTCCTATGAATTACTTGACACTGTCATGGGACCGATGGGATTGGATTCGGAGCCTATACTAGTTGAAGAATATCCAACAAATTCAAGATTGATGACTCAGCCATATCCAAATCTTCTACAAGCTTGGAAGAGGCCGAACACTGATGCATTATGTGCAATTATCACTAGTGTAAGTGATTTTGTGCTTACTTTAGATCAACATACTACTAAATCACATAAGAATTGGGGCAAATTGGCTCATCAATATGAGACCAAGAACCACATTAGGATACAAAATTTAGAAAATCAGTTGGCAAATGAAAAACATTCTGATTCTGAAAAGGCTGAAGATTTTATCAAATGGATAAAACATCTTCAAGATCCATTGGTTGCATTTGGTGTTGTTATAACACCAGAAGTGCTGGTGCAAAGATGTGTTCATATTCTTCTAACAAAGTATGATGGATTTGTAACAACCCTTAACACTCAGTTAAGATCAGCTTCCCTTACATTTGAAGAGTTTTGTGCTATGCTTTTAGAAGAGGACATGTGGTTGAAGAATCGGCAAAGTACAAGTGATGTTGCATTCTCAGCCAACCCAAAAGGAAAAGGCTCTTCTCATAGATCAAAGAAGAACCCAAAGAAGAAAAAGTTCACAGGAAGTAGCTTCTATTCTGAAAAGAAAGGTCATGCCATCAAGGATTGGAGAAAGAAGCAAGCTGATGAATGAAATGGGACTGTAAAATCATCTTGGAAGAAGAAAGAGTCTGTAAAAAACATAGATTTGGAACTATGGATAGCTATTGAAGAGGTATGCTCATCTCCTCAAGATCGTGTTGATGAACCATTGATTTTAGATAGTGGAGCTTCTCGCCATATGGCTAGTAAAAAGGATTGGTATAGTTCCCTAGTGCCTCTATAGAAATCCATCAATGTAGTGGTGGGAAATGACTCCAAGTGTCTAGTGGAAGTAACTGGAACCATCTCTTTTATCAGCTCTCTAGGTGTTGAGAAACATTTATCCGATGTTCTTTATGTTCCTACACTTAAAAGAAATTTGTTTTCAGTTTTTGCAATAATAGATCATGGACTCAAAGTTCACTTCAATAAGAGTGGTGCAAAAATCATGGATTCATCGGGTAATGTAGTAGGAAAATGCATGAGACATGATAACTTGTATCAGTAAAGTGCATTAACTGCTAGAAAAGATAAAGATAAAAGCAGGTTATGAAACCAATAATTTGGGCATCTTCGATTTGCAGTTTTGAAGGCGATGCAAAGAATAGGGATGGTTGCTCATTTGCTTGCTTTTTCAAAGTTGTGGGAACCTTGTGAAGCTTGTATGATGGGCAAGCAACAATGAAAGGCATTTCCACGAGAGACTAGCAATCCATCTCAAGCTCCTCTAGAGTTGGTACATGTTGATCTTTGCAGTAAAATGTCTACACTTGCTTTAGGAGGATATTTCTACTTTTTGCTATTAGTCCACAATTATAGTCAAAAGATGTGGGTTTATTTCATTCAAGAGAAGGATGATGCTTTTGAGAAAGTTTAAACGTGGCATAAGTATGTGGAAAATGAATCAGGAAGGAAATTGAAGAAATTCAGAACAGATAGAGGAGGTCGATTCTTGTCAAGAGATTTCAATAATTACTGTAAGGAGCATGGTGTGAAAAGGCAACTTACCACAGCTCATGCTGAGTGTAGGAACAAGACAGTAGTTGAAATGGCTCACTACATGTTAAAGACTCAAGACATGCCTGATTCATTCTGGGCAGAAGCACTCAATATAGTAATCTACATCCTTAATCATAGCTACATGAAAGCATTGAAGGGGATGAATCCTGAAGAAGCATATTCTTGTAAAAAGCCTTCAGTTTTGCATTTCAGAATTTTCTGTTGTTTCTATTATGCAAATATTCTTGATTCAACAACTTATCAAGGTTGGATTCAAAAAGCAAAAAGTGTGTCTTCCTAGGATATAGCAAAGAGTCTAAAGCATACAGTTTGTGGGATCCTAAGGCAAGGAAGATTTTTGTTAGCCGAGATGTAGTGTTTGATGAACGGCCACACTCAGTAGAAGATAAAGGTAAATCTGCTATCTCATCAAACGGAGAAATATCTCACCTTGTGCCTATCAAAACAATAGATAAAGTTGAGGAGGAGAAAACATCTGATCGCGAAATTTCCTTAGTAAAAAGCAAACCAATTGTAGCTGCACAACGTAAGCCACTATCAAAGTGGGCACAAGAGCTCTTTGATGATCATAATCCACATGTAGATGTACGAGAATCATTCTCAGATGGATCACGAAGATCAAAGAGAATAGAGGAGCAAAGAAGAGCCTTAGAACACAATGTTAACATGTCTCTAATGACAGATATCATGGGCTCGATAAAGGAACCTACCACCATTGAATAAGCCCTTGATGATCGAGGTGGGAGAGCGGAAATGCAGTCTGAGTATGATAGTATACTAAAAAATGATACATGGGATCTGGTTCACTTGCCGCCAAAGAAGACGTTAATAGGTACTAAATGGATTTGGAAAGCTAAGTATAAAGTAGATGGAACACTAGAAAAGTATAAGGCAAGACTAGTTGCACAGGGTTTTTCACAAATCAAAGGATTTGATGTTCAAGAAACTTTTCCACCAACAACATGCATGACAACTATTCAAAAGGTACTTGCAATAACTCCACAAAAGGCGTGGCCTATTTTCCAGATGGATGCCAAATCTACATTTTTGAATGATCACCTCAAGGAGAAGGTATATGTATCTCAAGCACCAAGTTTTGAGGTGCCCAATTCAGAAAATAAACTTTGCAAGTTGAAGAAAGCTTTGTATGGACTTAAGCGAGCTCCACGGGCTTGGTACAAATGGATAGATAATTTTCTCAAAAATATGGGTTATGAAAGAAGTACTTCTGATGTTAACTTGTATGTAATGAAAAGGAATAGCAAGGTAGTTGTTGTCATCATATTCTTGATAACTTTTCATTACAGGAGATCATTAGGAACTCATCAATCAAAATCGGATCAGCTTGGGAACTGAGTTTGAAATGACACACTTGGGTCTACTCCATTTTTGTCAAGGAATTGAAGTATGGCAATGGCATTTTTATCTCACAACAAAAATATGCTAAAGAAATTCTCAAGGCATTTGGAATGATGGATTGCAAACCAACTAGCACGTCTATGGAGGTAAATTGTAAGCTATCTATGGATGATAACTTGCCCGATGTAGATGCTAAGAAGTATAGGAAGCTCGTTCAAAGTCTTATTTTTCTATGCAACACTAGACCAAACATTTTCTATGTTGTTGGAGTGTTAAGTAGGTTTTCTGACAAACGTAAGGAGAGTCACTAGAATGTTGGAATGCGAATTATAAGGTACATTGCAGGAGAGTCACCTGTGGTATTTTTTTTATACCACAGGTGATATTGTGATTCAGATAGGGCTCGAGATTGTGATTCTAGAAAATCAGTTTCTAGATATTGTTTCTCACTTGGTTCAGGAATATTTTCTTGGGTAATTAGGAAGCAAACAACCCTCATACTCTGCTCCACTGAAGTAGAGTACAAAGCAACTTGTTTTGCTTCTTGTGAGGTAGTCTGGTTAAGGCAAAGTTTTGCAAATCTAGGCTTTCCATCAAATATGGCGACTTTACTCAATTGTGATAATCAAAGTTGTATGGCTATTGCAAAGAACCCAGTATTTCATGCTCGCACCAAGCATATAGAAGTACAGTACCATTATTTTCATGAGCTAATTGAAAATGAAATTGTGGAGCTAGAATATTGCGCAACAGAGGCAAATTGTGCTGATATATTCATTAAAGCATTTGGAAGAGAACAACTCAACAAGCATCTTCAACAAATGGGCATATGACCGAGATCTACTTGGTTTATAATTCGGTGAAAATTGAGGGGGAGGGGGTGTTAGTATATGATCAATGTCTACCCCTCATGATTGTATGCACATTTTGTAAGGCCCCCATTATGAGGAGAAGCCAAGCATGCATTACCCAAGTGATGGGAATCCCAACTTGCATGTTGGATGAAGGTCATATTGGACCATGTAAGGTATTGTAAGGAAAGAGAGTGACCAAGGTCCCCAATTGTGGGGTCCGGGGCAGTAGTGAGCAGACTCGACTAGGGGGTCCAAGGGGGCAGTGAGCCCCCTCACTGGGGGGTCTAGGGGGGCCGACATGACCCCTAGTGGGGGCCTGAGGGTAGCGCCCCCGACGTGACGGTAAAGGGAATATTAAATGGAATACTCCCTCTCAAAATCAGAAGTCATTTATATGTGTTAGGTCCGTTTAATCGACCTAAGACATGTATGGCAACTACGTGGGTGGTGGCCGCCCATACTCTACCGCCCATGTATAGACATCGGTGGAAGGCTGCCGATTATCCTATATATACATGAGTTCTAAACTAACTGAGACATCAAAACGAGCCAGCATACCTCTACCTTGTATCTCCCTATCTAGAGTTGTGTAGATCACCATTTAAGCTTTACCTTGAGAGTGCATGAGTGGACAATGCCATCATCTTTGTACTTGCTATTAGTAGAAAATTGTTGAGATTCTCATATATCTATTATCTTCTCTGCTACTGCTTCTCTGTTATATTGTGCAACTATTGCCTTACAATTTCATGATTTGATTATGAGAAGGGGTAACATATGAATGCAAGATAAACCCATGCACATGAATGATGATGACAAAACAAAAACATTCACATGAATCCATTGTGAAAGGACGAATGGTCCAAAAAAATGGAGCTTCTTATACACTTTCAAAATTTAATTCATATGCATGGGTTCTTTTGGATGGTATGTATGCATGATGAGAAAAAAAACTAAACCTTATAGATGAATCAATTTGGAAAGGAAGAATGGTCCAAGAATAGAGATTCTTACACACTTTCAAAATTGAAACATATGCATGTGTGTTTGTCAATTGTATGCATGCATGTGGGTCATGCTTTATGAATAAAAAGAAACTTATTCTCTCGATCTTAATGGATCATCCTCTCTGGTTCTATGCAAATGCGAAGCCTTCTCACACATAGAAATAGATAGAAGGAGACATGTAATAACACATAAGAGACTAAGAGACAAGAGACAAGGGAAATGAATTAAAAGATATTGTAATGAAAGACATGTACATGAGTTTTGTGATACGTCAAACTAAGCATTCTACTGTTCGAAGGCAGTCTGCATTGCCCTCCCACCATGACAGTTCAACTGAATGTCACACATAGGAGGATAGGTCCCACTTCATTGACCCTATATCTTTCTAGAAGTGTTATGTCCAACTAAAGAAGTTGAAGACTCATAATACCAACTCTAACTAACTCACACACTCCACTAAGGTTGAGCAAAGATAGAGAAACCATTGGGTTTATGAGCCTATCCTAGATTGGAAGTCTAACTTAAAGTTGATTATAAGAAACCATGTGCTAGCAAGGGCCCTATGGATGCATAACAATGATGCTCTATGAGTTTGGAGGGGGGTTATAGTTTTATGAATGAATTTGCACCCTTGGATCTAGAGAAATCAACTCTTAACCCTAAGATTAGCTGCTTTTGATTACAACCATTGGATTTATCAAATGGATGGCTAGGATTGGTTCTTTATATGATATATAGGGCAAAGGGGGAAACATTAGGAGCATTCATTCTCCAACATTGGATCTAGGCAAGATCCAAACTGTGAGATCCGTGCTGATATCAATTTCGATAACATAAGCTAGTATTTTTGGAAGAACTTTACATTATTGATCTTTGACCATCAAAAAAATCTTATATGATGAAAAACGATCATGCATCCTCCTTGCTTTAAGCTTTGATGCATCCTTGAATGTGAGCTCATCCTGACTATACAACATGGTTCAATCATTATTTGATATGTGGTAGCCCTTCGAGACTTCAATTTGATTATTCTAGGAAACTCTAATGACCTTGAAAACTGGATTTTGTGCTCTCTGAATCTCCAAATATCCCTTGATGAAGATGAAAATTAGTAGGGCTACATTTTTGAAATGTCTTCTTTAGGAATATGCATTAAAAAATCCCATCTGAATCTCTCTTATACACGTTTGACTACATTTGGAAGTTTGCAAGGTGGCATTAAGGTGTCTAGGAAGCTCAGATAGACTTGAAAATTGGTACAAATATGTAGTCACACATGTTCTTTACATATGCCAAACATTATGGCTAACAAAAATTCCTATACAAGATTTTTTAGGTTGTACATGGAAAAACTACATTTGCAAAATGCACGTTGCATATCAATGTGCTAGAAAATCCATTTACATGTCAAATTCAGCCTATATAATGCCTTTGATAGGATTTACAAGTATATGAATTTTCATGTGATTTGGTGACATTGAAAATTTTTCGCTAATTTCGAAAATTTGACTAGCTTTGATCACCACTCTAGATTTGCTTGATTTCTTCCAAACTGTGCATGTGAACTACCTTTGACATCCTTGATGCATCTTGGACTTCTAAGGGAATTCTGGATACCTTCACCAAATGTGTTTCCTATAGGCCTTCAAGAGTGAGAAAGGAGAGAAAATCTCAATGAAAATGGCTCCTAAAAGCTATCTTATGTACATCATGATCTCTTACTCTTATCTGATGGTAACCAATTTTTAAATCTATTTATCTAAATACAAGGGCTCGAACTAGAGCATCTAAAAGATCATAAATCCTGAGCATAGGATGTCTGTGTTTGATAGTAATCTTATTGAGTGTTTGGTAGTTGACACACATCCTATATGATCCCTCTTTCTTCTTCACAAGAATAACTAGTTCTACAAAGTGTGAATAGTTGGGTCTAATCTGTTATTACAATAAAAACCAAGCCCATATACTTGGTTAATTAGCTCATACTTGATAAACTATGATAGACTTCATATGATCAACCTCTTCTAAAAAGCTCTTCACATTTACCTTTGTAAAAGTGGTACACATCCACGTGGAGTTAGGAAGCTCTAAAATCATGAATCATTTGGTTGTTGAGTGATGAGGGAATCTATCTTATACTTTAGGATTCACCTTTTAGGAAGATGTTTGAATTTGAATTCAAGTTTACGATCCAAGTACAACTATAAGAAGAGGATCAAAAAGACCCACGTGTAATCTCAATCCCATGAGATCATTGTGAAGGAGATTCATTGTGAAGTGAGAGTTTATCTCATAGCTCATTCACCTCTCACACATTGAGCAATGTATCATTGCCAATGACATTGTATTTGTATATGATTAAATACATATATGATCATTACATTCTCATTTCACCTCTTTGCTATAACTCCATCAGAACAATGATTTTCTCAGAGCTTATTCTCAGTGCATAGTTATTCATTTATCAAGATTTAAAGCATGATAGGTTGAGTGTAGTGTTTACTACATACTTACAAAGTTTGAGTAGCATTTCTATTCCAGATCACGAGATATTAACATTTCTTTGCTCATTGGTCTCTTGACCGTAACGCGTTTAACACTGGCACCATCTGTGGGAAAGTGGCACTAGAGTGTTGCAAATTAATTATAGGAAAGTGGCAACAGAGTGTTGCAAATTGATTGTGAGAAAGTGGCCATAGATTGTGAATCCACAGTAAGGTGGAGTAGTACGTAAGTGTTGCAAAGGTGATATATGCCGGTTACTCGATCTGGCGAGTCGTATCCAAAGTATAGGCGAGACCAACAGCCTTGGGCAGTACCGAATTTGTTAAGGGCACCCTGAGGAGGAAGAAGCACAGATCGGTTAGGTCCGGTCATGGAAGAAGCGAAGAACGTTAGTAGTGATTCCGGTGGACCATACTGCAATTCCGGTAGATTCTGGTGTTATTTCGGCAGAATCTGCAGAAGATACAGCAACTTCGGAGTCTACAAGCACGTAGTGTGTAGTTGATCGGACACCGTTTGGTCAGGATTCGAACCCGTCTGAGGATAGAGGTGTCTTGTCCAGAGAGGTCATTGAAGGTGAAAGAATACTCTGGGTTGGGGAAAGTTCCACTAATTCCGGTGGCAATTCGGTCCCAGTTACAGGGAATTTACAATTTTCCGGTGACCGTGTTATACTTCCTGGTGAATCTTCATTCTAGACACCATTGTTCGGGGTAAGTGTGCCTACATTTGATACCAAAGAAGAGCATAGGCTATTCGAATTGGAAATCTGTAAAAGGTTGAGATTGAAGAAGAACCTTGCCGAAATTTTTAATTACTTGTAGAACAATAAACAGAAGTTGTACCAGACTATGCAATGCCACCCTATTTAGAACTCATTTGAGACAACTACCACCGGCCCATGCCAACCTACCAGATGATGTCATCACTCAGTGGTTTATTAATGGTTTAACTCCGCAGCTCAGATAGATTATGATCATCCGTTGTGTGGGAGCTATGACACTAGATGCGGTTATTGCAATGGCCTTGCAGCTCGAGCATAAGGTTGGAGGCTTTACCGAAGACCTGGAGTGGTTGAAAGCCACTAAAAATATTGCAAAGGATCCGACTAGACAGATGTACTGCACCAAGTGCAAGAATCCAGGGCATACCAGTGCCACTTGTGCCGTTAATCAGATGTATTGCGCTATCTTCAATACCACCGGACATTCCACCGAAAATTGTGCGTATAATGCCAAAGTGCAGGGACCAACAACTGTAAATGCCATTATATAAGAACCAGGGCAACCGGCCACCCACTATGTACCACCTCAGATGAGAAACAACCAGTAGCCACAATACAGAAATTATTGGGGACAGAGGAATACCAACTTCAATGCAAATCGATGGCAAATAGGTACATCGCAGGAACGTACTTCTTTGCTACCCCCTCGCTGTCATTTTTGCGGTGAGTTGGGTCACATCCGTAGATTCTGTAAAGATGCAGCCGAATATGATCAAATGAAGAAAGAGCGTTAGAACCCAATGACCAATATGGTTTATATCTCAACAGTAGAAACACAAGCTGCAGTGGTCCAGACAAGATCCGGTAAGCAGTTGCAACCAGCAGCTGAGGTGTTTGAACCGGGCATTCGTGAACAGCAGAGAATGTATAACAAGGCTAGCTAATGGACCACCAAAGAGCCTATAGTGTTCCCAGATCCAATTCCGAAGACCCAAGTTCTGCTGCCAAAGGAAGGATCGCAAGAACAAGACTCTACCCCAGTAACAAGCGCATCATCTTTAGAATCGGTGAAAAGTACAATTCAAGCAGATCAGGCATGGGAAATTTTATCTTAGGCCTCCATTACTCTCCCTTTTGGACAGTTACTTGCACTAGTGCCGGGAGTTCGGCAGCAATTCCAGCAACAGCTCAGTCCTGGGTCTTCCTGCATTCCAGCGACGGCAACGGTACAACCTGAAGCGGATTCTATGGTGGATCATTCGGTCCCCTTAATTACGGTATGGTAAAAAAATCACAAGATTACTCAAGAACTAATTGATGGTGGGTCTGGTGTAGAGATCGCCACTACAGCGCTTTGTAAGAAGTTGGGATGGACGCAAATCGAGCATGTTCAATTTTTTGTTAGAATGGCAGATCAATCTCGAGTCCATCCGGTGGGACTCATACGGAATGTCCCGATAACTTTGCAGGGTACAACATTTAAAATGACTTTTGTAGTCTTAGAAGTACCGGAGTCTAGTCTTGACTATAATCTTCTTTTCGGACGACCCTGGTTAAAATAGGCTAAAGTCATACAGAATTGGTCCGCACAAGAATTGACTTTTAAAGATAATCACCGTAAATATGTTGTCAAACTGGATGCCATTCAGCCTTGCGAACTTCATGCCAGACCATATGTAGCAGAGCCGGTCCACATGTTGGATGGCTTATCTGACGATGAAGAAGAAGCATTTCTAAAGAACAATGAAGATATGATTTCCTTAGGTACTGTAGATCTGCAATCTGTTGTAGACAACTGGAGTCCGGCAGCCTGTACGGTGGTGCCTGTGACCGAAGAAGAGGAGAGAGAAGATACTGTTGCTATGGATGAAGCCGCTCTACAACAACTTTTACAGTCAACTGACGATCCAGGGAAACCTCGTCAATTCTATGTTCCCGAAGATCAGTTAATCACCTATAATTTGGGAGATGAAATAAATCCGTGACCTATCAAGATAAAGGAAGGATTGTATGAGGCGTTTCAAGCAGATTTGATCCAGCTTCTTCATGAGTTCTCTGATGTTTTTGCATGGGATTATCGTTATATGAAAGGTCTGGACCCTCGCATCTATCAACATCGGGTCGTGCTTAAACCAGAAGTAAAATCAATTAAAGAATCCAGCTTCTTCATGAGTTCTCTGATGTTTTTGCATGGGATTATCGTTATATGAAAGGTCTAGACCCTCGCATCTATCAACATCGGGTCGTGCTTAAACCAGAAGTAAAACCAATTAAAGAATCCAGCTACCCTAACTATGTAGCATAGGTCAAGGCAGAGCTTGATAGGTTACTAAGGGTGGGATTCATCGTACCAATAGAACACGCTGAATGGATATCACCAATTGTTATTGTTCCTAAGAAAGATAAGCAGCTCCGAATTTGTGTAGATTATCGAAAACTGAATGCGACCACGGTGCCTGATCCGTTTCCTCTTCCTTTTCTTGACACAATGCTTGACAGAGTAGCCGGACATGAGATGTACTCCTTTTTGGACGGTTACAGTGGTTATAACCAAGTCAGAATGGTTGAACAAGACATACCGAAAACAGCTTTCATTACCAACTGGGATGTTTTTGCTTGTACAGTCATGTGGTTTGGGTTAAGAAATGCTCGTAGCACCTTTCAACGGTGTATGCAGGAAATCTTCTCACCTTATCTCACTTCTTTTATGCAAGTATATCTAGATGACTTCTCTTTATTCGGTAAGATGGTAGCACACCTGTATCATTTACGGTGTTGCTTTGAGAAATGTCGTGAATACCGACTCTGCCTGAACCCTACCAAATCTATCTTTGCGGTCTCTTGCGGTAAAATCCTTGGCCATATTGTATCCACACAGGGCATACAAGTTGACCCAGACAAAGTTGCAGCCGTGTTAGAAGCACCTGTACCTACTATGCCAAAAGAAGTGATGCGCTTCATGGGTCAAGTCAGGTGGCATGGTCGACATTTACGGTGGCTTGCCCATTTGGCAATATCCCTAAATCCGCTAATAACTAGTACTTCGCGAGAGTTTGATTGGACTCCAAAATGTCAAATTGCATTTGATCGTCTAAAAGGATTATTAATGCAGGTTCCAATTCTACAACCTCCTGATTGGGAACACCCATTTCATGTTTTTGTAGACGCATCGGATATAGCCATTGGAAGTGTTTTAATGCAGCAACCTGATAAGTGGTTCCGGCCTGTCTATTATGCAAGTCAACGGCTTGCTCTTGCTGAAAAGAATTATTGAGTAACTGAAAGAGAATGTCTTGGTTTGGTGTATTCTGTAAAGAAATTCCGGCATTATTTGCTAGGCTAAAAATTCATCTTTCATGTAGACCATGCTACGCTGGTGTATCTGGTCTGGCAGCAGCATTTAGGTGGTCGCTTGGCACGATGGGTTCTATTGTTACAAGAGTTCGATTATGAAGTGATTCATCGACCCGGCACTGCACATGCATTAGCAGATTTTCTTTCTCGATTAGATTCTGGTGAAGCTCTGGTGGGCGTTGATGACACCACACCAGCAATTTATGTTACTGAAACGACTAGTGATGAATTTGTAAAACCTCTTGTGACACCTACCTACTATGATCAGTTATTAACCCTTCTTACTGATGGATTTCTTCCCCCTTGAACTTCTCTTTCTATGCGTCGGAAAATTGCAGTTTATAGTCGCAGATTCCGGTTGATCGCCGGATAGTTGTATTATATGGATCACACTGGGATCTTGCTTCGTTGTATTCCTCCACATTAAGTAAACTCGGTTATCGCTCTAGCACATTCAATACCTTCTGGTGGACATTTTGCAGCAGATTTAACGCATCGAAAAATTCAGCAAAATGGGCTCTGGTGGCCTACTATGTACAAAGATGTATCTCAGTTTGTGCAGTAGTGTGACAATTGTTAGTGATCTAGATAGCCTTTACAATGCCACTTCTTCCCTCTACAACCTGTATTACCTTTGGAACCTTTTCAGAAATGGGGTCTTGATTTTATTGGACCAATTACACCTCCAGCAATCCTTAGCAACAATCGATACATTCTAACATGCAGAGATTATGCTACCAAATGGGCAGAAGCTTGGGCCTTATGGTCCACCACAGCTGTTTCGGTGGCCAAATGCCTAATGAAGGACGTATTCCCACGATATGGATTACCTTTGGAACTTGTAACACATCAAGGAATGCACTTTGCTAACAGTTTAATTCGAGTATTAATGCATACTTTTCAAATTTTGCATAAATTCAGTTCACCGTATTATCCTCGTGCTAATGGCTTAGATGAAAGTACCAATAAGACCTTGTTGAGTATGCTTCGAAAATTGATTGTGGAATCACCAGAAAGATGGGATCAGTTACTACTTGCAGTATTATGGGCATACCAGACTACCTACAAAGTTGCAACCTGACTGACTCCTTTCAAGCTTGCTTATGGATTGGAAGCAATTGCTCCAATGGAAGTTGTAGTGCCTAGTTTACGCGTAGCCATAACTTAGAAGTTGATACCCGAAGATTCTTTGCCATTTCGGTTGGATACACTCAGAGAACTAGATGAGCATCGCTCGAAAAGTTTTCTGACTCTTCAAGAAGTATAGTTGCGGCAAGCTCGTACTCATGATCGGTATCTTAGAACTCCAGTTTTTACGGTGGGACAACTTGTGCTGTTTTATAATGATAAATCAAATCGTGCAGCTAGAAAATTCAAATTACGATGGTTTGGTCCTTACCGGATTAGTGAACAAGTAGGCCCAACTACTTTTCGGTTGACTACTTTGATCGGAATTCCTCTTCCTAAAGTGATAAATGGTTCAAAGTTGCGGCCCTATCATCAAGCACCTGATTCGCACTGAAGTGTTCTGCAGTTGCCCGCGTATTTTTTTTTCTTTTTTCTTTTTTTTCTTTTCTTTTCCTTTTTTTAGTTTTGCGTGTTAGTTGAATAAAGACAATAAACTCCTCGTTTTGCTACATAACCATGAATAATCGCCGCCTTTTGTTATTGATTCTGCTCACGCATGCACACCGTAGTTATGAAGGTTATCATCTCAACATCGCGCGATGATTAGCATTTTTGATCGCCTCCCATTACCAAATATCTACTTAATCTTCTTCTTTCCGTTGTTAATCGCTATTGTGTCTGCGTGTTGTGTGCTTTGCATTTTCTATCATCACTGTGTATTCATGCTACTTCACGTGCGCATCATGGAAGCTTTAGCAAACTTTGCTACCTTCCATGACGGACTCCCTCATGACGTAAGTAAGTTCTTGTGTATCCGAGGTTTGTCCAACTTTGCTGAATTGCCTTGGCATTCAGTGGAGTGCCATCCATATTATGCTCAAATTATAGCTGCTATTGCTGCGACACCTGCTAAAGAGCACAGTTGGCCTATTACGTGTTTGTCATCTCGTGTTGTAGTCACCCTACAGTCATTTGCTGCCGCTTTCTCAATCTCTCCGAAAGGACGAGAAAATGGTCCTAATCTTTCGATTGAGACTATGATTGAATTGTTCCCAAGGCACTCATCGAATGAGTATGCCATACTCTATCGCCTTGATCCTGAACGGACCGCTCTTCAATTCTTAGTGGCCATCTTGAATCTACAGAAATGCACTTACGGAATTTCACGCCCATTTTACTCTATGCTTCACATGGCTTCTTAGGAGCTTGTCAATTTTGCTTCTTACTATTTCCGGCGCATTCACCATGAATGTGTTACAGTTATGTAAATAAGGGACAAATTCTGCGTTCACATTTATCGCATATCATTACCTTTTTGTTTCCGACACTCCAAGCAACGCAACCACCTCCAAGAGCTCCAATCTTATATCATGAGGAATCTGCTCAAATACTTGAAGATGACGAAGAAGATGATGAAGAAATCTTCCAGCTCCTCCACCGAAAACGCATACGGATCAGTTCTCCTGATAGTCAAGTACAAGGGTCTCCTGCTGGAAATAAGGTAGACAAAAATGAAGAAGAGATTTTCCACGGCACTGCCACCTCGATTCACCATGATTCGTCCGCTCAATCTTCTCCAAACAAGCAACGAGATCAAAGTGTTATTGCCGATTCTGAAGACAGATCTTCTAAGGAAGAATCTCAGTAGCAGTCCCAACAAGATGTGCAAGAAAATATGCAGGTTATTGTTGCAGAAGTTTTGGCAGCTTTGATTGCAGTAGTAGATTCTGCAGTTGCCCAACCTCAAGTGACTACGCAGCAACTTACCGAAAAATTATTGGTGGCCAACGATCTGCAACCCACTCCTCCACCCATACCTCCAATTGAACCCATTGACCCCATTCCACCTATTGTACCTGAAGCACCGGATTCCTCATCCTCGTCACCTAACTATTCTCCACCCACTTCCCGTCAACTCTTGACAACTTCTTCATCTCAACCACGTCCTCCTATTCTGTTTCCTTCGTTACCTATGTTTACTGAGCTAGCATCTATGGGTCATATGTTGATCCAACTATCGTAGCAACTACCAACAGAGATGAAAGAGGTTACTGATAATCTCAGAGAAGAATTCCAGCATAAAGTCGATGTTCTTGAGGTAGATATTAATCCATTTCAGGAAGAGCTAGATATAGTAAAAGTAGAAAATCATGCCCTACACGAACAGATTTGATGCCTTCAAGAACAGCTTACCAAACAGAATTCATTGATCAGTTAGAGAGATGTTGCGTTAGCAGAGATACAAGCCAATGAAGAGTTATTAAGTGCTGCTGATGCAGAGATTCTTCAGTTACAATAGTTAGTTAAGGATAAAGAGGATGCTCGTATAGCGTTGGGAACCTTGTTGGAAGAAACTAGAGTGCAGTTGGATGAAGTCGTGCACAAAGGACAGGAACTGACAAATTTACTAAAGCAAACCAATACAGAGCTCCAGTTCGCAAATGCAACCCTATTTGAATCAAATTCTGCTCTTAAAACGCAGATGACGTTAACCGCTCAGCTACAGAAAGAGGTTCCAAGGATCCGAAGAGAGCGAGATGCTTATTACCAGACCATCCAATACCAATCAAACAAACTGGAGAGAAGAGAAAAGCAGCTTGGTGCTCAAGCAGAGCGTTTATCCCGTGTCGATGAATAGATTGCCGATATGAAATGGAGCCGTGACGGAGCACTGGCAAATGACTTTTACCTGCAGGAAGCGTTTTTGCAGACACAAGCGGAAATAATAATAAGCCAAATAATTTCTTTAAGTTCTGTCCGTACTGATGCGCAACTAGTAGAACCAGACATTCTAAAGAAAATGCTGGATAGCCTCAAGCAGAAAATTGCCAGAACATTTAAGTTAGCCCGAACAATGTATCTTCAGGGTATAGTAGAAGAGTTATAAATTTTATATCTCTACGGGTTCAAGTCCACCGTGCGTGCCAGTGTAAGCGCGGATTGGCAATTGTAAATCTTTTCCTTTTCATATTCCGCACGAACCGAAAGGTTGTTGCATAGAATTGTAACTATTTATACATCAATGGAAGGACACTCCGGGGACAACCAGAAGAATCGCCAGACTGTTTGTCTGGGCGATATGTTCTGTGGAGTTTTCGTAGTGTTGTTTTTGAGAATTCTGAGTAGTACTGTGTTTTTCCATCGTTGTTGGATTACCTTAACTTGTGATTAGCACTTTTCCATTAAGTTAAGTGTTGTAAGTCTGGGTTATGGTAATGTTTACTTTTTGCGTTATGTACTGAGAAAGTCTTAATCTCTGTACGAACGGGGAATCTGTGAGAGAACAAATCAGATAGTGATAATAATTCGTGTTAACAGAGTTCTTTGAACACTCGTGTACTGCTTTGTGAATGAGTTAATTGGGAAAATCAAGTCTTAGGGCCTCTGATTAGCAGACCCCTACCACTCCCAAGAACCCGAAAAGAGCTTAAACGCATCTCTGACGGCAATGCACGTTTAACAGTATTCTTGAATCCATATGCATAGTAATTTTCTAAAAATTTTGGCAGCATAATAGCATGATTACAGAATCGGAAAAATTATACTAAGTAATGGTCAAGAAATTTATGTGATAATGGTGCTGAAATGCACAATCTAACTACAAAGAGACTCAAGGGGATTACACACCTTGACAAATGTATATTTATCTCCTCTCTAACGTGTAAGAAAATACTCACCTATCCTTGTAAAGATGAATACATGCACTATACAACACAAATCACATCTTAACTATGCGTATTGTCTAGGTATTATGCAAAATTTGCATGTCCCATATGCAATATGATGCAAAAAGAAAGCAATAATGCATACAAAGTGACAAGAGACTTATTTGAAGGTTCAGAAAGTAATTTTCATGTGTGTGCAGGTGGTGAGGATGGTCCACACTGTCTAAATAGCTTTCCAAGTCTCTCTCGATAGGTTGTGCATCAAAACAATGGTTGAAAGAGATTGATGACAAAGAAGGGGCCATCATGCAACAATCATCCCCATTACTATTGGTGCAATTACTCCAAGCCTAAACACTTGATCACTTATCCTAAAGTTCATATTTTTATTCATTAGCACATGAATGATCTATTGTAAAAGATTGATTTTTACTCCTTGTAAAAGTGCATATGTGGAAACACTTCCAATTATAAGTTCATAGGAGAATCTTTCCACAAATTATTTGGTGAGGATTTATAGCAAACCACGTCCTTAAAATTTGGAACATTTTTAGGTAGAGATTCAAATTCAAACTTGAATCTTGGCTCCAACAAAAGACTATAAAAAAGGACTATCTAGTCATGTGGAAGAAGGATGATATAGCAGAGATTTCAGAGGAATTTGTGTGGCATATTGAACTCACATTATAGCTCTTCTATTTCCCTCACATTGTGCAATCATTCATTGCTAATATCAATGTAAGCTATGTGCATTAATACATATAATTTTCCCATGTCTAATCTCTTCTACTCTATCATATACTACTCAGAATAGTGAGGTTCTCTGATCTATTTCTCAACATGTACTTGGTCATTTTTAGTGATTTTCTTTAGATAGTATATTTGTATGTTACAAAGTTTCATGTCAATTGCCTTAGTCATTCTTGAGATATATTCAAAATATTGCTCTCTCGTATGCATACTCTTAACTCCCTAAAATGCCGGGATGCATCTCAATTTTGTTAAGCATCATTCTCTGAGCATAGTTGATCATTTCTTGTGAAATAACTTGTGAAAGTTAGCGATATTAGCTAATTAGATATTCCCAAAAGTATTTTATCCACTTTTTACAAGGGAAGGAGTGTTGGAGGAGATGGTGGACAGTCATAAGAGATGAATTGGTGTAGCTAAATCCTACTTCACACCTGCTACAAGTGATGGTTTCGAGAGTGTTGTGGGCCTCTTTAGCTAGTTAATAAGCATAAATAATCACATATGTTGCTTCAAAGATGATCTGCTAACTCTAGGATCAAAACAGACATGATAGAAGATAGTGCAAGATCAAAAACTTGTTATTTTGGTTGATACACCTATTCAGTGTTTTGAACCATTCTCTAAGTACATCAGCAACGGATTAAATTCTTTTTGGAGAAGTCTAATTAGCTTAGCAAGCTACGAATCATGAGTGATATCCTTTAAAATGATGGACTATATGCAAAGAAATGTGTTTAGCAAATCAATCAAACATCCCGACATTTACGGGCCTTGATGTTACACTTATGTGTTCCTCAAGTAGCTTTGATGTGAACCTTTTCCCTATACATGGGCACTTTTTACTCTAGTGTTGGCTAGAGGGTTTTTCCCCATGTTACCACATACTTGATACTCTCATATGTGGTGGTACTTTGTACTTAGGGATATTATTCAACTCTTACTTCAGTTCAATTTATCATCAATAGAGAGAGCTATTCCAGGCATCTTCTTCTCCGTGTGTCTTACTGCATGTGTGCTTCTTGTGTGTGCTTCTGGTGTGTCTCTGGCACTTCTGCACACAACCAAGAGTGATATCAGAGCGGGTTTATCTCCTTCTGAAGTTTCGGTTTTTTGCATCGTTGCACGTGCACACTTTTAACAATGCAAATTGACTTCGAAGCATAGAACTATGAATTTCAGTAGTCAAAAAACGTTTCCATCAGGTGTCTTGGGGTTTTACCCCCATCTCAAAGCCAATCTTGTAGTCAGAATCACGATCAGAGTGATGGTTTGTGAGCTGAAATTTCAGCATTCATTTTAGCTTTCGTGGAGGTGAAGATTTTCTCACATTCTTGTTCTTTAGTGAAATGGAGGCAACAATGACTTGTTTGGCATGCTTCAAGCTGAAGTTAAGCTTGATAGGACCAACCATCCGATGTGGTCTTACATGATGAAGCAAGTTCTTGTTGCTAAACAACTTTGGAACATAGTGGTAGATGTAGATCAAAGACCGACAGGTTCTTCTACTTCACAGTCTACTGTCAGAGATGGAGCTTCTGCTTCAAGTATAGTGGTTTCCCCTTCTCCACCTACACACGAGCAACTCAGATGGGATGGAAAAGATGCTCAAGCTCATGCTTTGATTGCGCTTTCTGTGAAGCATCATATGGTTCCACACATTCAGTCATGTTCTACATCGAGACAGGCATGTGACACTCTTGTTTCTTTGTATGCCATGCGTAATGAAGCACATGTTGTATACTTGAGGAAGCAAATTGAGGATGTATGTATGGCTAAAAATGAGTTGGTGGATGTATATGTGGCACACATCAAGGACTTGAAAGAGCAATTCACAAACATAGATGAGATTCTTTCGGATGCATCACTCATTTCTACATTGTTCAAAGGATTATCAGATTCTTTTCAAAGCTTTGCTACTACACTCCGTTTGGTTGCAAAAGAAAATAATAATATGTATGCATTTGATGAGGTTGTGTCTCTTCTTTTGGCGAAGAGCAATCTAGAGTAAATAGGAGTAGTTTGATTAAGGGAACGCAAGCACTTGCTATCTCACAAAAGCTGAAAAGCAAGTATGGTTCAGCTTTGGGTCCATCAAAACCAAAGCCTAAAGCTTCCTCTTCCACTCATTCCTCTAAGGATGGTGATTTGCAAAAGAAGAAGAGATGCAAGTATTGTCGGAAGGTTGGTCATACTATTGATGAGTGTAGAAAGCTTGCTAAATGCAATGAAAAGAAGAAGGAATCCGACATGTGTATTGGTTAAAAATCAACAAATGTAAAGAATGAGGAAGCTAACATTGCTCAAGATTTTTGGGCATGTGTTGTTACATGTCCTTATGATGCTTCTTTGCATTCTAAATGTGTGGTTGTGAGTGAGGCTGATTCGGATTAGTTCTTTGATAGTGGTGCTTCAAAGCGCATAACATCATGCAAAAGATTTTTTGCCTCTTTGAAAGATGCACCCAAACGAGGACATGTGGTGTGTGCAAACCATGCCTCTTATCCTATCATTGGAGTAGGGGAAATTGAGCTTATGGTTGCAAATGGAGGTTTGATTCTCTTGAAAAATGCATTGTATGTGCCCGATATCAAGAAGAACTTAATTTCACTTCCATTGATTGCCAAAGCTGGACTTCATGTATACTTTGTTGATGAGAAGTGTATGGCTCATGATTTCAGCAATGGCGATGTTACTTGTGATGTCTGATACATTATGTAATGGTTTGTATCACATGGATACATACAAGAGGGCTCCCTCAATGCCTTGGTTTCTCATACTTCTTCCATGGCTGAAATAGAGCTTTGGCATGCTCGTCTTGGCCACTTGAACTTCAATAGTTTGCTTTACTTGCAAAAGAAGGACATGGTTATTGGTTTGCCTAGACTTGAGTCCATTAAAAAGCATGCATGTGAAGGTTGCATTCTTGGAAAAATGCATCGTGCTTCTTTTCCAAAAGATATTCATACACACACTAGAAGAAAATTGCAACTTGTTCATAGTGATGTATGTGGTCCTGTCAAGACTCCATCTTTTGGGAAGCATGTATATTTTGTTACCTTCATTGATGATGCTACTCGCCATACATAGATGTATCCTATGAAAGCAAAGAATGAGGTATTTTCTTGCTTCAAAGCATTTTTAGCTATGGCTGAAATTTTGTTTTCACAAAAGCTTTTGACTCTACGCATGGATCCTGGTGCTGAATACATGTCACATGATTTTAATGCTTTTCTTTGTGAAAGAGGTATTTCACACCAATGTACGATGCCATATACACCTCGGCAAAATGGTGTTGCGGAGCGTAAAAATAGAACTCTACTTAAAATGGCACGATGTATGGTTAAAGGAAAGCATCTTCCTGATAAGTTTTCGATGGAAGCGGCCATGTGTGCAAACTATGTGTTGAATCACTGCCATACAAAAGCATTGAGAGTTATCACTCCTTATGAGGTTTGGAATGGTCATAAGCCTATGGTTAGTCATATGCATTTGTTTGGTTGTTTGGCATATGTTCTTGTGCCATCACAACAATGTCACAAACTTGATGACAAGGCAAAGAAATGTATATTTGTTGGTTACAGTGCTGAAACTAAAGGATATCATTTGTATTATCCATTCAGGAACACAATTATTCTGAGTCAAGATGTGGTATTTGCTGAAAATTTAGTTTTCCCTCTATTTGAACGTGAAAAACAGCCAACAGTTAGCTCACAAGATGTGTTACCTGAGGCTCAAAGGGCTGAAATATTCCAACAAAATAGTGCTGAGAATGCAGAGAATTTCCAGCCAAACATGGCTAAAATTTTTCAACAAAAAATTATCAAAGATGCTAGAAATTTCAAGCCACATATGGTTGAACATTTGCATCAAAACATGGCTGAAAATGAGCATGAAATTCAGCCCACGCATGATGTACATATTGAAGATGTTTTATTAATGAATGCACAAGAGTGCACAAGCTATGCCAAAGGGGATGAAACAAACTTTGCAGGACAACAAATTGAGTGCACCTTTACTTGGTAGAACAAGATCAAGCTCCGGCCATGCATCAAGTAATTTTATGGATTATTCTCTTATTGCTACAACTTGTAATGAAGAGCCACTTTCTTTTGAAGATGCATGTTATGATCCACAATGGATGAGTGCTATGCAATCAAAAATGGATTCCATACATAGGAATGATACTTGGGAGTTATGTGAATTTCCAAAAGGAAAGAATGCCATTGGTACAAAGTGGGTTAATAAGATTAAGATAAAATCTAATGGTAGCATTGATCGCTACAAAGCTAGATTGGTTGGCAAAGGATATGCACAAAAATTTGGCATTGATTATGAGGAAACTTTTGCACCTACTTCACGCATGACTACCATTCATATTGTGGTTGCATTGGCTACCCATCGAGGTTGGAAAGTGCATTAGTTGGGCATAAAAAGAGCCTTCTTGAATGGTGATTTGCAAGAAGACGTTTATGTGAAGCAACCTCCCTGATTTGCTATGAAAGGGAAAGAGCATATGGTTTATCGCTTGCATAAAGCCTTGTATGTTCTTAAGCAAGCTCCACGTGCATGGTATGAAAAAATCCATAGGCACTTGATTGCTCTTGGCTTCACATGTAGTTCAATTGAAAGCACACTCTATGTACGCTAAGATGAGAAGTGGGTCTTTCATATCCTCTTTTTATAGTTAATGTTGGAGGCAAGGATTTGAATTCAAATTCAAATCTCTACCTAAAAGTGAATGCGAAAGTATAGGACTTATTCTCTCTTGACTCAACTACCAGATAATACAAGATTTTGTGCCTCCTTACTGCTTATGGGTATATTTCACTTTTACAAAGGTAATTGTGAAGTAGAATGACAATAGATTGAAGACATGAAGCCTTCAAAAGGTTATGCCTTTAATTTGAGCCTAAGTGAGATGATCAAGTATGTAGGCTTGGGCTTAACTACACCAACAACTCCCCCTCAAGCCTAAGATGCTTGGTCTTTGTTGCTCCTTGATTTCCTGCAAACCAATCATCAATTTGAACCTGTTCATCTTTGTTCCATCCAATGCTTTGGTGAGTATATCTGCACATTGTAAATGAGTTGATACATAGGATAATTGGATATATTTTCTTAGCAATTTTCCCTTACATAATGATAGTGCACTTCAATGTGCTTAGTCCTTGCATGGCACATAGGATTATCAGCCAAATGAAGTGAACTAGTGTTATCTCCAAAGATAATTGGAGTGTAGCAATGTATCTCCAAATCTGCATATAATTCATTAAGCCACATAGCTTCCTGAGTTGCATTTGCCCAATCTCTATATTTTGCTTCTCTGAAAGATAAGGCCATAGTTAGTTGATTCTTGGATGACCAAGATATGAGTTTTGAACTTGCAAAAGATAGGTACCTTGAAGTGCTCCTCCTATCATCCTTGTAGCCAACCCAATCTGCATCAGAATACATCTTTATATCTATGTTAAGGGATAGAAAAAACTCTCATTCATTGTACCCTTTAGATGCTTAAGCACCCTCTTTGCAGCCTCCATATGAGACTTCCTTGGTACATGCATAAATTGAAGCAAAGTGTGAGGAAGCAAAGGAATATGACCAAAGGAAAAAGGAAGCTAAACTAAAGGCTCCAATGGCAAATGTTGTGCCTCTAGAATACTTGGAACCTTCAACAACTATTATTACAAGATAAGGGAAAGAGTACGAGATTGCATAACAACCAAAAGCACTACTTGCTAGTGGAGCAAAAGAAACATTTGATGAAAGAAGTCAAGTGGGCCACAAAGTACCCACCATATTATGTTGACCCAAAACCCGTCACTCACGTTAGTAATAATAAAGGTCCAAGGGGTAAAATAAATAAAATAAGTTTACAAAGAGTGTCAACTTGCTAGCATAGAGTTGCCGTACAGGAGGATAGAATCTTCAAACACACAACCGAACCTATAGTTTCAAAAACTCAAAAGTTAAGTTCAAGTTTTGAGGGCCATAATACCATAACACAAGACTAGACTTTGGCCGAATTATAGAACCATTATGTTCTAGAAGAGGTCGTATCAAAGAAAGGTAATTCCTGGCACTTATTAAGCAAATCACAGATTCAATTAGCCCTAGGTGCTCTGCTGGAATTAGTTCAGGAATTCAAAGAAGAATTTCTAAATCATTTACAAAATGAACATTCTCTGAATGAGTTCCAGGAAGAAACTATCGACATGGTTAGAAAACTACCAAATAAGGTGGTGGCCTATGCAATCCCTACTATTACAATATGTTATAAACATAATGACATTTTCATATTACTCATTGATGACCAATCTAGTATCAATATTGCCTCTACAAATATTTGTAGGCAAATGGGCTAGACTAGCATCAAACTAGCTCCATTCTTTGTGCGAATGGCCTATCAATCTAGAGTGGAGCCAATGGGACTTATGAAGGATATTCCAATAGTAATTTCCTACATCATCTATCCCATTACCTTTTTCATGATTGAACTCAAAGGGAAGAGCCTAGACTATAATATATTATTTGGAAAACCCTGGTGGAATGCCAAAGTAAGACAAAACTGGACTGCCAAAACTATCACCTTCAGAGAGGGACATATTAAAGTTTTGGTCCAATTGGAAGATGAGAAGTTCTTTCCTCCAAAAACTAAACCACTACTTGCGGAGCCACCTCATATGCTAGAAGGACTCAAGGAGGATGAGGAACAATAATGTTTAGAGGCTAACCAGGACTTACTTTCATTTAGAGAACTAGACATGAAACCCATGATTAGGTGAGTCTGTGGCAACATGGTAGTATCCATTTTCATAGAGTTGTGTAGACCAAGGTGCAGACCTGGAGACCAAAGATCCAATGGAGCTCAGGAAGATACATGTCGATGAAGATTTGCTCAAAATAATGAATTTGGGCACATTAGAAGAACCCCAACTGGTGAGAATCTATGGAGAGCTTGCTTTGAGATTCTGAATGGCCCTCATTTCCTTGTCAAAAGAGTACAAAGATGTGTTCATCTAGTCTTATGGGGATATGAAAGGTTTGGATCCACGACTCTACCATCACATGATTTTAGTTAAGCCTGATACATCTCTAGTGATGCAGCAATGGTATAGGATGAGTCGGAATTCTCTCGAACAAGTAGAACATGAATTGGATCGCCTGATTAAGGAGTGATACATTGTTCCTATTGAGAATTTGGAATGGGTATCCCCAATCGTGATTATAGAAAGTTGCAGATTTGTGTGGATTACAAGAAGTTGAATGGAGCCACTATCCCAGATCCTTTTTACACTTCCCTTTCTAGACAGTATGTTAGGTGAAGTTGCAAGTCAAGAGATGTACTCATTTGTGGATGGATTTAGTGAGTATAATTAGGCTCACATGGTGAAAGGAGATATTCTAAAGACAACGTTTCATTACCAACTAGGGAGTATTATGTGGTTCAGATTGCAAAATGCTCCTAGTGCATTCTAGAAATGCATGCAATAGATCTTTGCCCTTACCTAAATTCCTTCACGTGGATATTCTTAAATGATTTTTCTGTTTCCAAACAAATGGAAGCTCATCTAGAACATTTGCACTCATGTTTTGACACTTGTCAAAAGGTACAACTCTACCTCAATATGCACAAATGAGCCTTCATAGTCAAGTGTGGCAGAGTGCTTGGCCACATCGTTTTGCAGGATGGTATCACAATAGATGTGGACAAGGTGAAGGTAATTCTGGGGACCCTAGTCCCAAGAAATCCAAAAGAGGTTTTGTAGTCTTTAGTCCAGGTATGGTGGCACAGGCATCACTTACATGGATTGCCTCATATTGCAATACCACTAAACAAATCAGCACATGTCCGACCATCGTAATTCTAGTGGATAAAGGAGGCTCATATTGCTTTTGAAAGGCTATGGAAGTTTCTTGCTACAATGCTAATCTTGAAAGCTCCAGATTGGAAGAAACCATTCCATATGTTTATGGATGCTTTTGACAAAGCAATGGGAAGTGTGCATATGTAGAAAGAAGGACGTAACTGCTTCCACCCTATTTACTATGTGAATGAAAGATTGACTTCTACAAAGTAGAATTATTCTAGCATAGAGCGTGAATGTGTGGGCTCAATTTACTCAATTAAGAAATTTCATCACTATTTATTCAGAAAATCATTTACTTTTCATGTTGATCACAATGCAGTGATCTAATTAGTGAATTGACAGAATCTGGTGGGCACAATGGACAGATGGGTTTTGTTACTTCAACAATTTGAATATGATATTGTGCACAAGCCTGGAGCTAGTCATACAATTACACACTTCCTGTCATGCATTGATCATGGTGAACCATCGCAAAGTTAGAAGAGGTGAAGAAAGTAACCAAAGGATATATTGAAAAGTTACTAGATATCACTTTAGCTTTCCATCATATGTTAGATAAACTTCATAACAAAATTCCAAAATATTCCAAAATTAGAGGCATCTGCAGCTAGTTATAGAATTGTGAGCCAACATTTGCTCGATTTGAAGGAATTTTGTGAAGAAGAAATTTGTAGCTGACAAAAATTTAGAAGAAATGTTTGAAGAACTTAGATGGGATATAGAGGGAATTATGAACCTTGAGTTATAGAACAATGACGATGATGATGATAAACCCATTTTGTAATTTAGTGGACTTGGATCCACTCTACATGCCAGTGTTAGCTACCGGAATGGACTGATCAAACTTTGTAATTCATATTTGTAATAGGAAAAGGGTTTTTTTTTCTAAGAGATCATAAGAGTTATCTATAGAAGTGTGGTGTTTCATATATCTCGAAGTATGAAACAGTGTAAAGTAGCAAAAAAGACGAGAAAGAGAATGGTGTGGTGTTATATGTTTGTGCAGAACAATTAGTTTGGAACTGGAAAGAAGAGAATCTATCTTAGAAAACTATCAAAGAATGTGGAAGTGTCTGTAGTGCGGCATTGGGTCTGACGATTAAAAACAGAGTTCCATAGGTAATGTCTATGGTGTAGTGTTTATTGTTATAACCCAAATTTGATACTATTTATAGATGATGTTGTAATATTGAAGTGTGTAATTCTTTCAAAGTAATCTAATTCTATCAAATCATTGGTTATAAACTGAGATCTATGGTGTATGATAGTAATAATTTGAACAGAAATGCATGTTATGATTGCCCTATCATCATAATCCTAGTTCTCGAAACCTATCCTTTGGAGGTGTGTTGTATGTTATCTCGACACTCAACCCCAACGAGTATATGTATGTCTATGCCTATGTGTGTATTTATTATTATGTGTGGATGTATGTGTGTGTATATGTATGTGTGTATGTATGTTAGTGTGTGTTTATGTTCATGTGGTTTATGTGTGCATGTATGTGTGTATGTATGTGTGTATGTTTATGTGTTTATGTGTCTATTTGGTTATCTTCATGCATGTGTGTTTTTATATGCTTATGTATGTGTCTATATTTCTGTTTGTGTTTGTGTTTATATCTCTATATAAGCATTTCTAAATGGATGCATATTTGCATACGTATGTATGTATGTATTTATGTGTGTCTCTTCATGCATACTTGTGTGTTTTCATTTATGTGTGTATGTATGTGTATATTTTTGTATATATGTGTGTTTATGTACGTACATATGTGTGTACAGATGTGTGTGTTTATCTGTGTATGCATATCTTAGTATACATGTGTGTATTTATGTGTATATATATATCTATGTGTGTAATACACATAACTTAAAAACGTACTGAAAAATATACACACACAAAGATAAAATATACAAACATACATACAGATATTTACATACACATGCACACACATACACTTGCAAAGATGTAAACATACACATTCACTAGCATATACATAAACAAACACACACAAAGATACAAACGTACATACGTACTGACATAGATACATACACACACAAAGCCATAAACATACACACACATACATAAAAAAACTGCACACCTATATTCACAATTACTTAAGTACACATACACATACACACTCCTAAATGCATACATGCATATACACACATATAGGAACACATGCACACATATACATATGTACACACATACTTACATACACACATAAACAAACAGACACATATACATTCAAATAAACATACATACATACAAAAACATTTAGATAAAATGTTCTTTTGTGATTTGAGTGTGTTTATTATAGGTAGAATGTTGGAATGTTTTTTGCAGGTGGAATGTATTGTTTCTAGTTATGAACTTTGCTTATGGCCTAAAAGCCTTTTTTCGTTATATTTTCCCAACATTTGTTTGTGTATAAATTGCAAGCCTTATGGTTATTTTTGTTATGTTCTATACTCAATCGAAAATGCTGTCAAAATGTTTGCCCTATGTCATTATATATGGCAGAAGTTTTAGATTGAATGTGTTTATTGCAAGCAGAATGATTTTTACAAATGGAAAATATTTTTTCTACTTATGGTATGGGTTCCTTTTTATTTCTGGCAAGAAAGCCTCTTTTTTTTTTATGGCTTCTGTGCCTTTTTTCTCTTATGGCCTCGAATATTTATGATTTTTTTTTGCAAAGTTCCCTACTACAAAAATCTTTCTTGTTGTATGGCATTAGAGACAATACCATTTAGATATATAAATAAACACATACATACATACATACATAAATACTTTACATACATGCATACATACATTAACTACATACAATCACACATACATTACATTAGCATATAGTTAAATACATGAATAGACGCATACATAAAATCATGCTTTTGTTTTTGCAAATAAATTGCAAAATAGCTAAAAATGGCTTAAAATTTGCCAAATTCATTGCCACACATGTCTGAAATTTATCATGACATTTATTCCACTTCTCATGTACATTTTGATGATGTACTACATGAGGAATGCATATCTATCAAGGATGCACAATCTATAAGAAAATTGCTAGAGAGACATTGCAAAATAGAAAATTGAGTGCTCTTTTACTTGGTAGAACAAGTTGAAGATCTTGACATGCATCAAGAGAATTTGGGTTTGTATCTCTTATTGCAACCCATGTCATCAAGA
This sequence comes from Ceratopteris richardii, assembly GCA_020310875.1. NCBI lineage: Eukaryota > Viridiplantae > Streptophyta > Polypodiopsida > Polypodiales > Pteridaceae > Ceratopteris > Ceratopteris richardii. The sequence goes on along the minus strand of CM035423.1, from coordinate 112,500,583 downwards.
GCCACTCACCTTTGAGGATCCATGTGATTTGAAAACTATGAAGGTAAGTCACTTTAAAGTATCCTCCTTTTGCATTATGGACATTCTATATGGGATTAAATGAACAACCTCAGCACCACTCTAGTCTTGTTCCTCCTCAATCTTTACATGTGCCATCTCAGACATCCCTTCTCATTTTCTTTCCATTTTCAAGAGATACTTATTCTGGAAGTTGTCCATGAATATACAAAGGTGTGCTAAATTATCCATATCTTGAGCTAGAAAAAATCCAATTCAAAAGATTTAAAATGATATGGATTCCTTGCTTTAAAAACTATAAAATGAGTGGCTGCATGCTGATTTAACTCCTACAAACGTACCCCTAAATATATTTTTAAGCTCTTCATACTTGTTTAAAGAGAGGTGATGCCCATCCACCTATGTCCATTGTTTTGGCCATAAGTTCCTAATGAAAGCTCCAAATAAAGAAATTGAAACTGTGTAGGCTTTACAAAAGCATTTTCTTTAGAATCAATATATGTCATATTTTAGAGTCTCTAAGTCATCTTTGCATAAGCTTTTAGCTAGTTGTTGACTTGTGAGTATTCCTTTTTGAGTAATTTAAGTATTCAATTATGATGATTAGGAGTTATTAATCACATTTAGTATTATATGGGGTTGGAATGCATTTATTCCTATACCTTTACATCAAATATTTCTCTTAAGCACATTCATTTGGATGTTTTTTGCATCATAATTTATAATTTTGCATTGTTTTCGCTTCCAATTGTATGAAAGTTACATTGGAATGTGCATCAAACTTAGTTTTTATATGATTTCATCTTTGCACATGAAGTTACATCAACTTATATTGGTTCATTAAAGAATGCAAAAGTCACTTTTATGTGTAGGATTTTTTTGTAGGTATTGTAGCGAGAAGAGCCATTGTAATGAAAGTATGCAGTGGCCAGCAACACATGTTGAAAAATTTGTTTGTTTGTAGGTTTTGGAGCTAAGAAAGTGGATCGACCACCATTAGTCTTATGCCTTTTGTTGTATTATGGTTATTATCTTTTTTAGGCTTCATTTCGTAGGGAAATGCTATCAAAATGTCTGTATCCACATAGTATTATATGCCATGAGAGAACTAGATAGAGATTGTGTTGTAAGAGAGAGGAAGTGCCATCTGTGCAACATAATTAAAATCTTGTAGAGTAGTTTGAGAAGAGAAGAATATGCATGAGTGCATATATGCATATATGGATGGTATGATTTCAAGAAATGTAAAGTGTATGATGCATTTCCTATATGTAAAAGACCATATTATTTATCACCAAAATAAGTTAGGATGAGCATAATGTATGTGGTAAAAGTACCATGAGTTTTCTTTTAGAAAGTGAATGAGAAAGATAATTTTTTTCATTTTCCTCTAGGTTGGGAATGGTTGGAGCATGCAATCCTCAAAGTAACCAAGATTTCCTCCAAGAAACCTTTTAGTTAAAACGAATAGCTTAAGAGTAGAACCTATGTCTAAGAGATACAAGGGAAGAAGTCTAGTACATGATTGAAAGAAAAAGAATATCTATCTTGAACTACGGAAAGATGCCATAAGTAATCATGGTGTAACTTAGCATATTAACTTTGAGATTTTTTACTTTAGATATCCTTAGCGTACAATAATAAGAGAGTACTTTTTTGATATTAATGGACACATGAGAAACTAAGTATGCTCGTAATAGGTCTAAAGTTAAGAGTACAATGTGTAAAGCTGGATTGTCTAAGTTAAAGAGATAAAAGAAAATTGAGTAAAAAAGAGTTAACTTATTTACCTCAAGGCTTAAAAGTAAGAACTTTGAAAGATTTCTAAAAACACTTCAAATAAAGATAAGGTAAGATACAAAATTATCATTAATGAAGAAGAATTTTAACCATTGCCAACATGATTCTTGATGCAAAACAAGGATCAATAGTGCTCATAGTTGTTCTTTCAAGACATTATAAGAACTTAGGGATTGATTAAACGTACTCTTATGATTGGAGCAATGGCTTAAAAAGGGGAAAATAATTCAAAATTTATGAAATGCTAAAAGGTATGAATCCTAAGATCTTATGATTCTGAGAATCAATAGATTTTAGTAAGGATGTTAAGGTACCTATAAACAAAGAACTTGAAGTGATCTTAGGATTATATGCATCAAGTAAATCTTAGAAAGAAATATAGAGAACCCAAAGCTATATAATTTATAATGAATAGTGATCAAGATGAACGATTAGTAGTACTTCAATCAAAAAAAAGTATAAGTTTGCAGATATCATAGTAAAATAGTAGATATCACATGTACGGTATCATTGAATGGATCTCATGGCTTAAGCAAAAAGATTCACGTATAAGACATCGACACTTGTTGTCAGGATCATTAGAATAAGGAGATTAGTAGTTTTATAGCAAAGAATTCTAGGTTGTCTAGTCAGAACCTTGAATAAAGGATAGTCCATAAACAAAGACTCATTGATCTAGAAGAATACAAGTAGCATTTTAATCAAAAGGAATATTTAAGGTAATACATATAGAAAGAGATGAGGATATGGAAAAACCTTAACTAATTTTAGTAAAGAAAATTTCCTCTTTGCAAAAAGGACAAATTGAGACAAAGGCTAGTTTTGTCCAAGGTCTAATGAGCTAGAATCTTAGGGATAAGATGTCTCAAGGTATTTGGAAACCTTAGAAGAGAACGCTAAAAATACCTACAAGCCTAGGGTACTTTTAAATTAAGTATCTAGTTCATAGGTAGTTAACATAGCTATATAACTATGAGTACCAGTGCTTATTTCTATAGAACAAAGGAGTTTCTTTCAAAAGACTATAGACTTTAGATTTGCAAAATGGAAATCAATTTTGACTATAATTCCATATTTAGAAACTTGAAATTCATGTAGGAACTTCGTAGATCTGGAAGTTGAGACATCGACTTTAGAATTACAGCTCTATAGAATGAGTCATATCTTGAACCCATAGTACTTTAGTATGCGAACATGAGATAGTTCCATCTATGTCTCTACCTTAGAATGAAGAATATAGATCCTATGTGGACTCATCTTCATTAAGAGAACAAGCGAAGTCTATAGGCCAAGTACTCAAGAGAGGATGACATAGATAAACAAAAATGAAAGGCTTGTCGAGAGCAAACAAGGCAAGCCGAGAGGTCAAACATTCAAGAGAGGATGAACAAGTTATAAAGAAAGGGAAGGTTGGCAAAGGTCAAACAAGGCAAGGATAAGTGTAGATCCCTACTGGGGAAAGACAAGCTTAAACAACAAGGAAAGGTGTGCATTAAAGAAACAGGGCAAGGTTGTGGTCCAAAATTTCAATAAAGCGTGATGACACAACAATGCAAGGTATGCATTTAATAGATAAGGCAATGTTGTTCTCTAGCAGGGAGTGATTATACAACAACGTAAGGTCTATAAGCAAGAAACTTAGTTTTAAAGAGGAAATACGTGAAAAAAACAAGTCTGATGTTTCTATTTATAAGAGATCATAAAAGTGACCAAGTAGGTCACAAAGAAATTAAAGTGGTCAAATGGACCAAAGTTATTCATTTCAGTATAGAAAGGGTGAACAAAAGACAAATTCTATTGAAAATTTACATAGAAAGGGTACACACACTAAGTTTTCAAGTAATTTTGATAGATTTGTAAGTTGAAATCCATCATTGATGACTCTATTGCAGGAGTGAAAGATGACTTTATTTCTTTCTAAAGTAAACAAGTCAAGTCCATTTTCCAATACAAATTGTTAAATCTAAATGAAAGGAAAGATTTGCAATCAAGGTATTTTAAGCGATTAGAAAAATAGCCTTAATTGACAGGTACAGAAGTTAGTAAGAATAATTTTTAAAATTCATTAGCATATTTTTTATTTGTGAAAGTCGGTAAGAAAAAGGAAGGAATAAGGACATAAGATCCATTACATCCTCACAAGCGACACACTATGTCTCAACATTCAAATGAATCAGGAATAGATAAAAAAAGATAACTTCTATTTATCCAAGAGATAATAAAAGATTCACCACATATCTAGATGAAATATCCAATTCTTCTTTACACTAGAAGAATTGGTGATATCAAATTTAGCAAAAAAGAATGTCATAAGATTAAGGTCGTATGTAGAAAATAGTGGAACACTTACAAGAAGGAAATATATCCACATTGATTATCTTTAGATTCGGATCCATATAATAACAGTAAAAATATGTTCTTTAGATACAATGTCAAAACCTAGAAGATTTGTTAGATTTCAGAGGATACATTAAGGGAAAATATGCTAGAGGAGAAGATAGAATTGGAAAGATGTAGCTATATTACATGAAGTTAGTAATTTCACCTCCTTATAACATGGTAGCATACATCTCATAACTCCTAGTTTCATATATATCCTAAAACAATCCTAGAAAAAATATGTAGAAGATAGGGAATTATTGGTAGATAGTTAGCAGAATCACATAGAATGTCTTGAGATTGCATGTGTCTAAGGTGGAAGATCCACATAAATTGTAGAACTTCAAGCAAGGTCCAAGATTAGCGAGATTTTCTAACGCCAAGGATACGATTTTCATAATATTCCATTACTAGAGAGCTGTGACACTAGGAATTCTAGAAGAGATGCTAGCTAGGAGACATGCATGTACAACTAGTTTGCTCCCGACTCTTTGGCATCTTTGAAGAGTGTCCACTCACATTCTACTCTTGAATCATTAAGGGCAATGATCTTTAGAAGGGGAAGAGATTGTTAGACATAGGACAAAGTCGAAGCATTTATGTATGTAAGTTGAAACAAGGGCATGCATTGCTAAGGTTCCTAGCTTTGCATTTTTCTAACATTCCACCTTAGAAAATAGAGTAAGTGTGCATGATGAACACATCACACTAGAGAACTCTAGAAGCTTTCTAATCTAGAAGCAAGAGAATAAATAGGAAAGGAGAAGAATAACACACTCCACAGGCATCTTTGTGAGAAGAGTCTCACAGAATTATTTGATAGAGAGTTTTTTTATTAAGAAAAAGTATTGTTTCAATTGAAATCAAATTTGATATCGACAAAAACAAAACATTATATATATATATATATATATATATATATATATATATATATATATATATATATATATATATATATATATATATATGTGTGTGTGTGTGTGTGTGTGTGTGTGTGGGTGCACGTAAGCACTACAACATATCGAGGGTATACCGAAGATGCTATCGAGGCAAATGAACGGGCGTGACTTCTTCACAACGTCGGTGTTAGAGTCGGTATAGGCATTGGAAAGAAAGCACCGGTATAGGCACTGGTATAAGTGTCCGTATAAGCGTCGATATAAGTGCCGGTATATGCCTCGATATTACCGACACTTATACCGACGTCCAAACCGACGCCCACACTGGGCGTACCGATGCCTATACCGACATCCATACTAGAGCTACCGGCGTGTATACCGACGACCTTATCTGCACAAATTTTTTTGGGCAGAATGTGTTGTCTTTTGCTACATCATGATGTTTTCTAGCAAAAGACAATACACTCTGCCCAACTGAGTACATGTGTTATGTACTCTAATGGCAACCAAAACATAAAATTATATGAGCAAAAATGATCAATGAATCATGTACAGGAAGTTGTATATTCCATAAATGAAAAATGTACAAAAGTGTGGCAAACCACTTCTATATATGAATCGAATACAAAATGTGGCAAAGCACTTCCATATATGAATCGAATACTAAATTATGGTACATCATTGCCACATATGAGTGTAATACAAAGTTGTGGCAATGTGACAAAACACTTCCATATAGGAATCGAATACAAAATTATGTCACATCATTGTCGTATGGGAGTGTGATACAAAATTGTGGCACCGATCAAAATATTTACACCTACAATCCTGCAACAAAACATATGTATAAAGTAAGACCAATTAACATGACATTTATAAACAACAACTAAAAACACAAAAACAAGATATAACTTTAGCTAATCAAGAATATTCTCCCATGAGACGATTGCACCACGTCCCTCTAAGTCTTGTAACTGTGCAGTCAGTCCATGTCGATATCCATATGATTCTTCACTTCGCGTTGGAGGACGACTAATTCCCAGCTCCTATAATAAATATGCAAAATGTTAAATGAACATACATAATGTGCTTAAGACAAACAACTTCAATAATTAACATGATACTTACAAATTGGTAGCGCATATTGTCATATCCACTGCTACCTAAATGCGAGGTTCCAACCGTATCTAAATGTGTGGCCGCCACATCTCTCTGCTGACAATATCGATCAGGAGTATGTTGCTGCTCATCCTGAATCGACTCCCATTCTTCAACATCTAGCCATACAGGCTTCGGTAAGCCTGCTCTAAAAGCATCGCGAGCTTCCGATTGTCGATGAGACATTACCTCGCGTGCCGTATATTGAATCCATTTGGAACTTACAATAGCATTCCTAGGTGCTGGCCGATACTCTTCATATATGCATTGTGTGATATGATTTTTAGAGTCCCTATCCTGTTCAGTCCATTTTAACATTACTGAATGACCGAATTTGATGGAGCAGAGTTGTCGAATGCGTTGATGCATTGACTTTCCAGTCGCATCCATAACTGGAGTGCTATTACAGATATGATATATCTTTGATTCTTCATGATCATGTGCACCCGAAGGTGTACGTGAAGATCCCATCTGATGCAATGTGAAGATCTCATCTCATCCAATGTATATATATGCATGCTTGTATGCATATGCATGCTTGTATGCATATGCATGCTTGTATGCATATGCATTCATGTATGCATATGCATGCTTGTATGCATATGCATTCATGTATGCATATGCATGCTTGTATGCATATGCATTCATGTATGCATATGCATGCTTGTATTCATGTATGCATATGCATGTATGTATGCATATGCATGCTTGTATGTATATACATTCATGTATGCATATGCATGCTTGTATGCATATGTTTACATGCATATGCATTCATGTATGCATATGCATTCACATATGCATATGCATTCATGTATGCATATGCATACATGAATGCATATGCATGCATGTATGCATATGCATGCTTGTATGCATATGCATTCATGTATGCATATGCATTCTTGTATGCATATGCATTCTTGTATGCACATGCATGCATGTATGCACATGCATGCATGTATGCACATGCATGCATGTATGCACATGCATGCATGTATGCACATGCATGCATGTATGCATATGCATTCTTGTATGCATATGCATGCTTGTATGCATATGCATTCATGTATGCATATGCATTCATGTATACTTGTATGCATATGCATACAAGAATGCATGTATGCATATGCATACAAATATGCATATGCGTACAAGAATGCATGTGCATGTGTGTACGCATATGCATATTTGTATGCATATGCATACATGCATTCTTGTACGCATATGCATATTTGTATGCATATGCATACATGCATTCCTGTATGCATATGCGTACATGCATACATGAATGCATATGCATACATGAATGCATATGCATACAAGCATGCATATGCATACATGAATGCATATGCATACAAGCATGCATATGCATACAAGCATGAATATGCATACAAGCATGCATATGCATACAAGAATATGGATGCTTGTATGCATATTCATGCTTGTATGCATATGCATATGCATGCTTGTATGCATATGCATATGCATGCTTGTATGCATATGCATATGCATGCAAGTATGCATATGCATATGCATGCTTGTATGCATATGCATTCATGTATGCATACGCATGCTTGTATGCATATGCATGCTTGTATGCATATGCATATGCATGCTTGTATGCATATGCATTCTCGTATGCATATGCATGCATGTATGCATATGCATTCTTGTATGCATATGCATTCATGTATGCATATGCATGCATGTATGCATATGCATGCTTGCATGCATATGCGTTCATGTATGCATATGAATGCTTGTATGCATATGCATTAATGTATGCATATGCATGCATGTATGCATATGCATTCATGTATGCATATGCATGCTTGTATGCATATGCATTCTTGTATGCATGTGCATGCATGTATGCATATGCATGCTTGTATGCATATGCATTCATTTATGCATATGCACTCATGTATGCATATGCATGCATGTATGCATATGCATGCTTGTATGCATATGCATGCATATATGCATATGCATTCATGTATGCATATGCATGCTTGTATGCATATTCATGTATGTATGCATATGCATGTATGTGTATACATATATATGCATGCATTTATGTGTATGTATATGCATGAATGAGCATGCATATGTATTATGTACGTGTGTATGCATATGCATTGTGTATGTGTGTATGCATATGCATTGTGTATGTGTGTATGTGTATGCATATGCATGTGTGTATGCATATGCATTGTGTATGTGTGTATGTGTATGCATATGCATGTGTGTATGCATATGCATTGTGTATGTGTGTATGTGTATGCATATGCATATTTGTATGCATATGCATGTGTATGTGTATGCATATGCATGTTTGTATTCATATGCATGTGTGTGTGTTTATACATATGTGAGTGTGTATGTATATATGTATATATCTCTCCCTCTCTCTTTCTCTCTCTCTCTCTCTCAATCGAAAACAAAACTAAAAAGAGAAGATATTAGAAAACTAAAAACATAAAGAAAGAAGCATATGCATATTTGTATGCATATGCATGTGTATGTGTATGCATATGCATGTTTGTATTCATATGCATGTGTGTGTGTTTATACATATGTGAGTGTGTATGTATATATGTATATATCTCTCCCTCTCTCTTTCTCTCTCTCTCTCAATCGAAAACAAAACTAAAAAGAGAAGATATTAGAAAACTAAAAACATAAAGAAAGAAAAAACAGTGATATATCTCTCACTTACATCGATATAATTGTTTGAATCAAGGTTGTCAAAATCCACTTGAAGTTCTCCTTCGTCGAATTTCTAAAAATTTGATCCCAAAAAATTGCTTGCAAAATTAAAGAACGAACATATTAGAAAAGGAAAAAGAGAGCTACAATAAGTGTGATCTACTTACCAAAGCGTCAGATCTATAAAAATAGAGGTGTGCTTAGAGAGAGAGGGAAGGAGAGGAAAAGAGAGAGAGAGAGAGAGAGAGAGAGAGAGAGAGAGAGAGAGAGAGAGAGAGAGAGAATTGTTTGAATCAAGGTTGTCAAAATCCACTTGAAGTTCTCCTTTGACGAATTTCCAAAGAATTGATCGCAAAATCTCTTGAAAAACAAAACAGAGAACATATTAGTAAAGCAAAAACATAAAGAAAAAAAAAAGAGTACTACAATATGTGCGATCTACTTACCAAAACTTCAGATCTATAAAGATAGAGGTCCGTAGAGAGAGAGAGAGAGGGAGGGAGAGAGAGGGAGAGAGAGAGAGAAGGAGAGAGAGTGAGAGAGAGGGAGGGAGAGAGAGAAAGAGGGAGGGAGAGAGAGAGAGAGAGAGAGAGAGAGAGAGAGAGAGAGAGAGAGAGAGAGAGAGAGAGAGAGAGAGAAAGGGTGACAAATAGAGATCTGCCGTTGGCGCGCGCAAACCCGACAGGAGAAGATCTAGATTCAAAACGGTCAGAATGACGAATTTTGGTTTCGAGCCCGGTTAAAAAGAGGGCGTCGATATAAGCGTCGGTAATTCCAACAAATTACTGACGCTTATACCGACACAATCTTTCCGAGGCAAAGCAGCTTTCCCGAATTGTCCAAAGGTCATACCAACGCCCAAAGCTGACCGTCGGTATTCCCTCGATATGTTATAATGAAGATATATATTATTTTTTTAATCTATTAACTTACTTATTTATTGATGTTTCCCTTAACATGTATGCCATTTTTTCCATATTCTCTCGCTCTCTCTTTCCCATGATTTCTCTTATCCGTCTCTATATCACCTTCTCATTTAGTGTATCCCTTTTCAAAAGAAAGTTTTCTCCCGTGCTCTCTATCTCTCCTTGTTTTTGTTCTCTCTTACTCTCGTTAATCCCTCTTCTCATAAACGTAAACTCTCTTCTTATCCTTCTCCTCCTCTTTCAAACTTCTCTCCGTTTGGCGATCATTTTGTTCAATTTGTTAGGAAATAATGAAGTAAGAGAGATGGGGTGAAAATTCATTTCTGCATTAACCTGCTAGACGAAGAGTACATGGGTAACATTTAGCGATGGCGTTAACACAAGAGTTCTCCAATGTTTGCGAGCCGGTGCTTGTGTCTTCCTTTTGCACGACAGAAACCTTTGTACTCTCCAATGTTTGAGGGTTAGAGAGAGAGAGGACGAATGCAGACTTGAAGCTCTCAAACGCGAGAGGCTCAGTATTAACGTGGATTAGTATTAACGTGGATCAGTATTAACGTGGATCGTCTTTTTTTTTTCGGGGGAGGCTCGTTCTCCATCTACTCGTATTTTTCATTTCTTACGTCAGATGACTAGAGAAACCTTTCATGCCATTCCTTGTTGATTTTTTTAAATTTGTTCAGAAAAGAATATTGAAACGCATGCCATGTCCAAATATTTGATGTACCTCATTGTTTGACTTCATGTTGTCATGATTCCTCATGACTGTAGGCTATTCGTTTTATAGTGTGGTAGTGTGCCCAAGTGTGATATAAAACTTAAAAGCGCACATTTAACAACGCTTATGTCTCTTGGCAATGTCATGGTTTCTGAACAAAAGAACTTCAAGGTCTTATGGTTTCAAGGTGGAGGACTCGTATGCATGGGCTAAATCAAAAACTTGCTTTATATGATTCCCAAAAGACTCAAAATGTCCAATTATTATGAGGTTGGCTACATTTATATCATTAAATTTCTCAATTCTCTGGTATCTGATGACTCTTCATATCGACATTTATATCATTAAATTTCTCAATTCTTTGGTATCTGATGACTCTTCGTATCGACATGAAACTAGGATTCATTCTTTGTGTCATGAATAATTTCATAAACATATGCGAAATATAAATCACATGGTATGTAGGTGAAGTCAAATAGATTTCAACTTGAAAGTTGAATGTACGATGGGTCATTCTCGATGGTATGTATGTATGTATCTATCTATACCTATATATATATATATATATATATATATATATATATATATATATATATATATATATATATATATATATATATATATTACATCTCATTTTTGCCATCCATAATCGCGGCCGTGAGCTTCTGACTTATCACCCGTCCACGAGAGCTTCAAACACACACAAATGATGCATAATAGTTTCCTCCGAGCCGCCGAGCAATCAAGTCTTTTTAGTACTCTCTTGTTCTCTCAACTTGAGAGTCTCTCTATACATGAGACTTGTTATGCCCCTTCTACCAAATGGTATATATACCCATATGATGACATGCGGCATTTATGCCTCACCCAACAGGATGTGCATCCATAATATGACATTTCCTTCCCCTTAAGAGAATTTTCATCCTCGAAAATGTGCATAAAATGTCCGTAATGGTAGATGAAAGTCCTCGGACTCCCCTGAACCCCATGTACTCTATGTTCATGGTCATCTCTTTGTGTTGTTTCCCTGTATCCTTCCCTTTAAGAAGTCTCATATGAGATCATCTCAAAGGTGGGAAACCGTCTGAGTGGTGTCTACTATCTCCCATATACACTCTACTTTCCAAACTATCACTCCCATAACATACAACATCATTCAAATGACCTAAGTCCATATGATGTATCCTCTATGGAGTAGTAGTAAGACAAGCAAGTGTAAGGTGCCAAGTTTATAAGCTTGACCATATCATAATGGAGATAATAAACCATAGAATCCTCTGAAGTATAGAACAAACTCCCATATCAAGTGACGACAAACCCATCTAAGACTAAATGATAGATTGCTCTCATACCACTCTAGGTCTTCCTAACCTTTAGTGTAATCACAAGTAATAGTTTAACTTAACTATCTTGTAAACTATGCAAATCCATCATCGAGCTCATGGTGGTAAAATGCAATCTCTACATTTCACCAACCAAGAAGTCTGTGGTTTTTGTCCATTACCTGTGGACTAAGTTCTATTGGAAGAGCATCTATTGGCACTTGTGCAAACTCTAATATTTCTCTTCCCTTTAGTTTGCCATATGAATGCAAAACACATTCCCTTTGAGATTCACATAATCCCTTAGTACCCCTCCTCCTAACTCATGCTCACACATCATCCTGATGATGAAGCATCAACTAAGATTTTGGTACCCCAATAGGTTAGATACATCCCTATCTCCTTTAAACTCTTAGGAGAGAAGTCATAACTATATTCCCAGTCTCACTAATGTCAATAACTAGATCATCTCATCTAGTCAAGGACAATCACTGGAGTAACGTAGCTACTTCTCTCTAGAGTCTTCATGTGAGACTCAATCTAACCATCATGATTAACTGATCTCCCTCTTGTCTTTGATAGAAGAGTGCCACTTCTATCTAGACAAACCTAAAGGTGAGAAAGTAAAACTCTCTCTCTCTCTATTCAATCTCTTCTAAGGAAAAGAGCTCTAGCAGTGGAACCTATTCCACTTTCCCTTTCCCTTTGAAAGAGATTCTGTTGAATCCATTTACTCTGCTCATAACTAAGAACATGTACATAAGTTCTCCATATTTTTCCTTCAAAACTAGTGGAGAAAGAGACTCCCATGTGAAGGAAAATTATATTGAAAAGTAGAGTAAATGAATTCCTTCTAAAATAAAGACTAAGAGATGTTTCCCAAACACCTCTTCTGAGTAAAGGAAAACATACTCTATTCTTCTCCTATGAAGAAATCATGTTTTCCTTTCCTTTTTTCTCTCTCAAAGAACAGGAGCTAAAGTGAGACCACTGAACTAAAGTGAGATCTTTGAGCTGATTCCCATTTTCTCCTTTCCTTAAAAGAGAAACTCATGAATTTATTTAGTCTTCTCTTCCATAATTAATGCATAATCCCTCATTACACATATTCCTATGAAGATGGAGAATAGATCTCCCCTAACTAATGAAGCTATATACAGTGAAGAGTGGAGAAAATAATTTCCTAATAAGGGTCAAAGCCCTCTACTAAAATGGTCAACAATGATATAACATGATACCATAAACACATGTGTATCCATAGCAAAGAGGTATGTATGCCAACCATACACTTTGCATGGATCTATACGATCCAATCAACTAATGGAATTATCCTTCCTTAAAAACTCAAAATAAGTATGTGATACCAACGGTGATAAAATCCCCTATCACATTCTCTACTGGAAGAATAAATCTTCCCTAACTATGAAGGATAACTCCCAATCCTAAGGAGATGTCTACTAAGAGCTCTCCTGTGATCTAGTGAGACATGATGCCATGAATGATGAGTCCTTTCCTTCCTGGCCATATAAGAAGAGTGCTCAAAGGGAAGTCATTTCCACTGTCCCATACCAGTGAAAACTTCTTCCAATTCACGGTGTCATACCTAAACTAAACCGAATATATATTCCATGTAATGGAATATGTAGGTGGACTCTAATGAATCCCGTATCCTAAAATCATGTCCGTGGACTCAAATGATTCCCATGTTCTCAAACTAGTCAGTTTGGTTCTAGTCAACAATGTGACAATGGATATCCCTTCTCTTCCAAACCAACTTGTTCCTAGCTACCAAGAGTAGGTCTAAGTACCTCTCTGTAGATCCCGATATACATATCTATGTATTGCGTACCCCAAGTATTCGTGACTAAGGGATCTATGCTCTATACTATAGAGCTAGTGCCATACCTATAGCCTTCCTAACCATCACTCAAATCATATAAGCACCCGTCGATGTTGTCTCATGAAACCCATCTCTATGATCCCATTTAATTGGTTTCCTTAGTAGTGTAGCAAATTGCTTCACTACTTGGTCAAGCGATGTGCATGAGTGAAACTAGTCACTCTTTGGGTATTCATCATGATACCCCATAGTCTCCTAATCATCATGTGAGACTCTTTTGAAGATAAATTAATCTTCACTACTTTGGAGATTATCATAAATGTATCTCCCGTGCCTGTATGCAACTTCCTAAAACCTATAGGATTGATTATGCACATCACTAATGGTGAAGGTGTAGCTCCTTCCTTTAGCAATCCTATGGTCTAAATCCATAAGGATTATGTGTAGGGATCCTATTACTACTGAAGTTGCCTTATGTATATTACTATGATGGTCCTAAGTCCATCAAACATATGCTTATAAGCATGCCTAAAACTTATTGATGTTTGCAGAAAGGCATATTACTATGCCATAACATTCTTACCTAAAGGCAAGTGTGTATATAACGCCATGTGAGGGGAAAATTTTCAACAGCATTTCCCTAGGAAATGGAATGCCAAAAAAAATTATAACCAATAGCTCAGTGGAACATAGGCCACCCAATAACATAGGGCTTGACAGGCCCATGGCATGCATGCCATAAGCTCATATATGGACTCCATAACCTGCAAAACATCAAAACAAATGCTAGCAACCATTCTCTGTGTTGCATAGCCATTCTGCAATCCTCTTTCCTGCAAAAAATCAAAAAGTATACTTCTTGCTTGTCGATCCATACTTTAAGAATTTAAATAATGATCAACATTTGATGTATGCAATCCAATTTATGCATGTACATATAGAACATGCCATAACATAAAGTAAAATGGCTGAAGCATAAAGCATACATCCTTGAGTAGTTTAGTATTGAAATTGCATGCATCCAATCTCTCTTGATGAACTTCGAGACCTTTGCACCTTCCTCATCAGGTCCTAACATAAACTTTGAAGTGTCCGAAAACATCGGAGCACTCCCCAAAACATAAAGCATGGTCAGGTGATTACAAAAATAATGCAAATTTAGTCAAAAAATGCATTAGTAATCCTTTTTTAGACCTGCAGAAACCATCTTAGGACCTAAAAATGTTCATAAACTGAATTATATAGCATGTGTAAAGAAATCAAAGTGAAATTACTCAAATAGCCCTCCCGGTTTGAAGGATATGGCTCCCGGAAGGTAGTCGCCAAAAACTATTGAGACTTTGCAGAGCTGTTCAGACCTATAAAAATACTTATTTTCCAAAATTTATTTTCATAAACTGAAAGTAGACGTTGTGCTCTTCAAAATCAGCCATAGCACGTCCAATTTGGAGTTTTCTAGCCCACGATATGGCCATTCCAAGCGGGACATGCCAAACTAGTGGACTGTTGGAGGGGCTGGAAAAAGTGTGAAAATGTGATTTTTGGGGTGCCCAAAAGCATTCTTCCATCAAGCAAATTCTAAAATTCTCTCCATGACCTTAGAGCGTGGTATATGAAGATGCTTGGGCCTATTTTCACCTTTCCAAATCCTCCCTTAGTGCATGCTAATTTTCTCCCCAAAAGAGGCCTAAAGCGAGACTTTTGCTTTTATGCAAAAACTTAACTGGGGGAATGTAGCAAGCTTCTTATCCATCCTAATGTGGGGTTTTTCTTGGATGTTCTCTTCTCCATGGTAATTCATAGACCATACTTCATGTACGAGTGCACTCATCCATGGGAAGGTCATAAATGGTCTCTTTCCTTACTCCCAAAAGTGGAGTTTGGCAAAATTTAACATTTCAAAAGATGTTGGAAGGGGTTTTTTGAGGAACTAAAATTCCTAATTAACTTATCATTTTAATGAATCTAATGATTCACCTAAGAAGTCCATACATCATACTCTCAGTATATATACTTTTTCCCATCCATCCATAGCTCTTGCACCTCTTTTTCCCTCTTCCAAAATGGGAATTTCTTAGATTCAGGTGCTGAATTTTTTCCTCAAAAAGTGATGGAAAGGGGTTTTGTGGAGCTTCAAACTCCCATCCTATTGAGGTATATCTTGGATTTCTTAATCTTATCTGGAATTCAATACACTATACTATATGTGTGCATGATTATTCCCATAAATCTATGATAAATCCCTCTTCTTTTTCCCTTCCCAAAATGGCTACTTATCCAAAATAGCTCTTGAAATTTATGTGAAAAATATCAGCAAATCCATTTGGAATATGCTTAAAGCTTATGGTTTCTTTTATTTTGATGGAATCATTAACTTAAGATGAGAGTATATATGTCATACTCTCCGTAAAAATGATTTCCCTCCAAGAACTTAGCCCTTCTAGCTCTTCTTTATCCTGCTTAAAAATAAAGATTTAATAAAAATTCAAAACCACTCAAACCTGGGAATGAGGTCATACTCCCCCTTGCTAAAGTATCAAAGAAGATTGTGAAAAGCAATCTTTGTATCTTCATGCATGGATAGACTGTTGACTTAATCTCCAAAGAGAATGTAGAAAACAGATTGGATAGATCCTATCTTTTGGTCATCCAAGTTTGTGGCTCAAGTGGACTTTGTTGCTCCATTGATAAGCCAATTTGTAAAGACAAAGGCATGGGCTGCGGCTCCAAATAATAATAAAATTCAAACTATGAGCATGGCATGATGGCTGGGGCATTTCTCTCATCCCTGGAGGTTGAATAGGTGGCTCAGAGGCTGTATACTCAGTATATATACTGTATGCGCTCCATTCCCTTCATGAAATCCACGTGGGCAACCTTGGTAGACCATCTTCCTCTCATACTATTGGTGCGCGTTCAAGTCCCATGCGACGCACACACAGCCGAATTAAGGCTCTGATACCAATTATTACATCTCCTTTTTGCCATCCATAATCCCAGCTGTGAGCTTCTGACTTATCGCCTGTCCACGAGAGCTTCAAACACACATAGTGATGCATAATAGTTTCCTCCCAGCCACCGAGCAATCAAGTCTTTTTAATACTCTCTTGTTCTCTCAACTTGAGAGTCTCTCTATACATGAGACTTGTTATGCTTCGACCAAATGGTATATATACCCATATGATGACATGTGGCACTTATGCCTCACCCAACAGGATGTGCATCCATAGTATGACAATATATATATGTATATATATACACTCTTATAAAATAAAAATTATATGTATATTGTTATATATATATATATATATATATATATATATATATATATATATATATATATATATATATATATATATATATATATATATATATATATATATATATATTGTGTGTGTGTATGTGTGTGTATGCATGTATATGTATATATATGTGAGTATATATGATTATGTGAGTCTATGTGTGTGTACATATGATTATGTATGTGTATGTGTATGTGAGCATGGGCATGCGTCTATGTGTGTATTCATGTATATGTGTGTATTTGCATGCATGTGTATGTGTGTGTGTGTGTGTGTGTGTGTGTGTGTGTAAATGTGCATGTGTGTGTGTAAATGTGCATGTATATGTGTGTATGTGTGTGTGTATGCATGTATGTGTACCTCTCATCGCACTCCTTTCTCTCTCGCTCTCATATACATACATGCATACATAAACACACATACACATATCCACATATATATACATACACACATATGCATGTATGCATGTGACCTGATGTGTGTGTGTACGTTTCTGTATACATGTGTGTGTATTCAAATATGTGTATAAACATA
The DNA here is from genome assembly GCA_020310875.1 of Ceratopteris richardii. Classification (NCBI taxonomy): domain Eukaryota; kingdom Viridiplantae; phylum Streptophyta; class Polypodiopsida; order Polypodiales; family Pteridaceae; genus Ceratopteris; species Ceratopteris richardii. Next base: position 112,482,978 of record CM035423.1, on the reverse strand, counting down.
TATGTAAATATATTGTGTACATATATGTGTGTCTGTGTGTGCATGTATATATATAGTTACACATATAAATATAACAAGTAAAAGCAATGCATATTGTCCATTATCACAATGATGAGCCATAAGTGTTCGTATCTCTTTTAGAGACCAATTATGCGACCACACAGTCCCAAATTCTATCTCAAGTGAACTAAGTACATTATTTTTTCCCTCTCATCATGCTCACTACAAAAAAAGATCATGTAAATAAAACATAAATTATTTATTTCAATTTATATGTAAAACTTATACTTAGTTCCACTATAAGTGGAAAAGGTGTGGGTAGGAGTCACATAATGCTTGGATTCTTCTTTTAAACTCCAATCCATTCCCCATATACACTATATTACCCTCTAGCTCTATATCGCACTCCGACCCTACGGTGCCTATGTATGTCCTCATAGACACTTGTGATCTGCTCTCATGATCTGGAGGTGGTATAGGTGCTTGAAAATAGATAGATCAAAATAAATAAAAATATGTGTTATAATATCATTAAAAAAAACTCAAAAAAAACAACATACCTATGAGCAGATACTTCTCTTCCTGCATGTGGAGCTGCAGAAGAGTCCTCCTCTGGTCGCTCTGTAAGCATCTGCATCATAAAATCCAACTCATCATCATGCATCTCTGAGTACTCATGCATGATGATCCCTAACGTATCAGGCAGAACTCTTGCTCTCATAATAATTTTATGAGAGTGTGTTTCCCCTTTCTCTCTCTAATAGGATCCATAATATCTGTATACATAAAACAGAATGGGTTAGAAATCAATATATGTATGTGTACATATGTATGCATGTATATGTATGTGTGTGTATATGTATGTGTATTTATATGTATGTGTGTATGCATGTGTATGTGTCCATTGTGTATGCATGTGTATGTGTATATGCATGTGAATGTATGTGCGTATGTTTGTGGGTAGGTATGCATGCGACCTAATGTGCATATACATATATGTATGTTTATGTATGTGTGTATGTATATGTATGTGTATGTGTATGCATGTGTACGTGTGTGCATGCATATGTGTATATTCATGTGTATGTGCATGAATCTATATGTGTGTATATATATGTAAGTACGTATATGTGTGTGTATGTAGGTGTATATGTGAGTATGTATATGTGTGTATATATGAGTGTATCTATAAGTGTGTATGTATATGTAAGTACGTATATGTGTGTGTATGTGTATGTAGGTGTATATGTGAGTGTTGATATGTTTGTATATGAGTATGTGGGTGTGAATGTGTGTGTATGCATGTATGTATGCATATGCATGTGCATTATGTATGCATATGTATGAATATGCATGTGCATTATGTATGCATATGTATGCATGTGTGTGTAGGTGTGTATTTATGTGTGTCTCTATGTGTGTGTGTATGTATATTTATGTTTATTGTATGTATGTGTGTTTTCATATTTGTGTATGTGTGTATGTATATGTGTATGCATGTGTATGTGTGAGTATGTGTCTCGATCTGTGTGTGTATGTATGTATATATGTGTATGTACATATATGTGTGTGTAGGTAAATTTATGTGTACACTTATGTGTCTACTGGTATGTGCATGTCGAAGTATATACATGTATGTAACTATGTGTGTGTAAGTATATGCATATGTTTGTGGGCAGGGATGCATGTGACTTGATGTGTGTATGCATATATGTATGCATATGTATGTGTGCATGTGTGTATATGTATATGTATATGTATATGTATATGTATATGTATATGTATATGTATATGTACATGTATATGTATATGTATATGTATATGTATATGTATATGTATATGTATATGTATATGTATATGTATATGTATATGTATATGTATATGTATATGTATATGTGTATGCATGTGTATGTGTATATGCATGTGTGTATGCATGTGTATGTGTATATGCATGCGTGTATGCATGTGTATGTGTATATGCATGTGTTAAATGTGTGTATGTGTGTGTATATGCATGTATGTATATGTGTGTATGTATATGTAAGTGTGTATATGTGTGTCTATGTGTGTGTAAGTGTATATGTGAGTGTGTGTATGTATGTATATGTGTATGTGCGTCTGTAGGTGTGTGTATGCATGTATGTATGTATGTATGTATGTATGTATGTATGTATGTATGTATGCATCTATGCATATGCATGTGCATTATGTATGCATATGTATGCATGTGTGTGTATGTGTGTGTATGTGTGTCTCTATGTGTGTGTATGCATATTTATGTTTAATGTGTGTTTTCATATGTCAGTATGTGTGTATGTATATGTGTATGCATGTGTATGTGTGAGTATGTGTCTCTATCTGTGTGTATATAAATATGTAAAAGTATGTGTGTATATATATGTGTGTGTGTATGTATGTATATATATGTGTTTGTAGGTAAATTTATGTGTACAGTTATGTGTCTACTGGTCTGTGCATGTTCAAGTATATACATGTATGTAACTATGTGTGTATAAGTATATGCATATGTTTGTAGGAAGATATGCTTGTGACTTGATGTGCATATACATATATGTATGCATATGTATGTGTGTCTGTATATGTATGTATATGCATATGTTTATCCATGTGCATGTGTGTATGCATGTGTATATGTATGTGTGTATGTGTGTGTATATGTGTGTATGTTTATGTAAGTACATATATGTGTGTGTATGTGTATGTAGGTGTATATATGTGTGTGTATGTGTGAATATGTGGATGTGGGTGTGTAGGTGTATCTATGCATGTATGTATGTATGTATGTATGTATGTATGTATGTATGTATGTATGCATGTACATTATGTATGCAAATGTATACATTGTTGGAGTTGTACATCTACAGATGCACATGAATAGCACAAGGAAGAAGAAGAAGCTTGGAGCACAACACACAATACTGAATGTATCACCACTAGAATGTACAAAGATAAGTAACCCGTTAGGGATATAGGCGTATATACAAGCTAGGGAAAAAAACCTCCTAAAGATAGAAAAAAGTACCCCGAAATTCCTAATGTGTTCACACACATCACTACTAAATATATCAACAAATCCCCCCTAGGAGTGATGCCATCAACAAGGAGTTGGGACTCATGTATAAGGAAGTTTCAAGCTATGTGGAATCAATCCACAAAAGGAAGTAAGACCAAAGCTTTGTGGAAAGCTTCAAACTTGTCCTAGGCAGAGCCTTTGTGAAAAGGTGTGCAATGTTCTTGTGCGTGGGCACATATGCAAAGCTAATCTCTGTAGCACAGAACCTCTCCCTGACATAATGATAATGCACCTAAATGTGCTTAGTGGGAGCGTGGAACACAGGGTTGCTCGCAACTACCAATGCACTGTGACTATCAGTGAAGATGGTGGTGGAGGAAGACTGACCAACACCCAAATCAGCCATAAGGGGTTTGTGCCACACACACTCAATAATCACTATGAAAGTTGCCCTGTACTTAGCGTCGCAACTCGAAGTAGCCATAGTAGGCTACTTCTTGCTCATCCAAGATATGCATAAGCTACCAAGCATGAAGCAAAAACCACTAGTGGACACATGAGTGTCATAGCAACCAGCCGAGTGAGAGTCAGAAAAAGCATGCAAATCTCGTGGTAGTGATCCCCCTTGGGATAAAACAACCCAAGTAGCTAGGTACCACTCTAGTTGCAAAATATGCGCTTAACCACATGTCAATGCTTGACACCCTGGCAATGCATAAACCTGCTCATCTATGAGATAGCAAACTGAATATTTGGCTGAGTAATGCATGAGTAATCAAGCATCCAATAGCTTGCTGATAGAAAACAGCATCAAATGCATCTCCAACATCATGAAGACTCAATGATAAACCTATCTCTAGACCCCTTCTAGACACCATTTTTGTAATTTTCTCTAGACCCCTTGTAGACACCATAGGTTGTTCACTATAGGAGAAAAAATATGAAGAAAATTGTACCCCCACAAATGGAATGAAAATTTTATCAACCAACTTTGTTGTTCTCCCTAAATTTCTTAAAAATATTCCTTGTCTATAATTTAAATATAGTTTTTTCAAAAAGAAACTAAATATACTTAATAATGAGTCCATAAAGGATAACTTTACCTCTACTTTGTGTAAAAATAAGCCTTAATTTAGAGAAGGCATCAAGATCCTCCCCAATAAGGATTTCCGAGCCTTTGGATGATAAAAATTACAAAACGCTAGTTAACATAAACCTTTTCTAAGTCTCCACAAATTCTATTAAATATTTTTCAATGTAAAAAGGAAAATAAAAACTTTCTGTTTCAATAATTTCTCTGTCTCTCTTTATCTCTCTCTTTCATATATCTTTAGATGTCTATTATTCTCTCTCTCTTTCATCTCTCTCTCTCTCTCTCTCTCTCTCTCTCTCTTTCTCACTCTTTTTCAATAGAGAGAAAACCAACCACTTGCATGGATGTAATTCCTTGGATCTCTATTGTCAAAGCTGAAGCAATGCCCTCTCTCATTACATTCCAAAGAATCAATGCCAAAAAGATCCTATGAAATGAAGAAGAAGAGAAATTATAAAAGAGAAAACATAGAGAAAGAGAAAGGGTGAAAGAGTACGTGCAACACTTAGCAAGATGCCAAATCTATTGAGAGAGACAGATGTGTGTGTAGAGAGAGAGAGATATCTATGCGCGTGTGTAGAAGATGATCGCAATGTAGGTGGCATGTGCAAACTCAACAATAGCACTACTTAGTTCAAAATACGTGCAAATGTTGACTCTTCGCCCTCAGGTCGGGTTATGTTAAACATGCCATTGGTATATGCATCGCTACAAGCATCAATATATGCACCACTATGAGCATTGGTAATTCCGAATTTGTTGGCGCTCATACAAACATTTGTACCGATGCATATACCAGTGCTTGTAGTAGCACCACAACATTCTGAAGCATATATTGGCCAATAGTTTTAATGGTTATAGACAGTAAAATGACCGTGGGTATGACTAAGAAGGTCATTCATGGCATTTCCTGGAAATTGGACACGAGCAACTATCTAGCATGGTCCCTAAGGATGCAAGATTATCTCCAACCAAGAATCTTGTATGGATACATCTCTAGGGATGAAGAAATGCCAATATTTAGAAGCAAACATCAACCTACAAGAGAGAAGCAAGAAAGACTAGATACATGGTGTGCAAAGGATGCTCTAGCTAGGTCTTATATCCTTAACTCAATCTCTAATTTCTTATTACCTCATATTAGGAATTGCCAGACCTCCCAAGAGACTTGGGAAGTAATTTCTTCATACTTCTCATCAAATACAAGGGCTAGGAAGAACCAAATTTGGATGGATTTCACAACCTTGAAGAAAAAACCAAAGCAAAGTGCAGCTGCCTATGTGACCAAAATGAAGGATGTAGCTAACCAACTTGGGAGTATTGGATAAGAAATAGAAGAGAAGAAGATAGTAAGGTAGATCATAAATGGCATGAAGGTTGATGACAAGTGGGAGTCCCTCACCACAACAATGTATTATATGGACATGCAAATAGTTGACCTCAACACATTGATGGGGCAACTCTTCACACATGAGACCAAGCTCAAGAAGAATGGAAATAACTCTAGAGGTAAGCAATCTTCTTCCCTTTATACAGATAGAAATAAGATTAAAGGTAAAGGCTAAGGTAAAATAAATGAAGAAGAGGCAAGTAACTCTCAAGTGAACTTAAGAGGTAGAGGAAGAGGTACTAGAAGAACGGGCAATGGGGGAAAGCAAGGAAGGGAGAGATCATACAAATGTTCACCTTGCAATATTTGTGGATTGAACAATCATACCACATATGAGTGCTTCAAGAACACAAAGAATCAGAGAGGAAGATGCTTCCACAGAGGAGGCTATTGACAATCTAGAGGCATGTTCAATAATGGAGGAAGTATTTACCATCATAATTACAACCAAGGCTACAACAGCATTATCCAGGAGGCTTCAAAGGTGGAAGAGATGACAACAATTATACAGACGACCAAGAGGATTCTCTATTGATCATGAACATGATATCCAAGCAAGGTAAAGATGATGAGCATCTATTATATATTGATTCTGGTTGTTCCAAACATGTGGCTAAAAATGTAGCATTGTTATTGATCTCGAAGAACCTAAAGGGAAGCATGAAGTCCAGACAGGTGATGACACTATGCAATCTATTACGAAGATTGGAAATCTCAAAGCATGATGAACCTACCTGAGAAGATGGTAAGATGAACGTCTTAAGTAAGGTATTGTATGTGCCAACCATAACAGAAAACCTAATCAGTGCTGCACAGATTGTTAAGAAGGGCTTACAAGTTAGATTCACAAGACATGGAGCATATGTGGAGGACCCTCAACAAGGCTTCAAGAGGGTTGCAAAAGGTGATAAATCTAGTAGACTATTTACACTTTGAGTTAAAGATACCAGAAATATTGCTCTCTTCAATTACAAAGATCGAACCCTATCTAAATTAGAGATATGGCATAAGAGACTACGTCATGTAGGTGAAAAGAAACTAAAGCAAATATGTAGGGATCAAAGTGTGCTTGGCATTCCAAATGTGTCCAAGCAACACATGATTTACAAATGTGGAGCATGACAATTTGGCAAATGACACAGAAACCTATTCAATAGAAAAGGAGACATGTATGAAGACTACCTGGAGAGAGCCATCAATCGTAGGATCAAGGTATTATGTTTCAAACATAGATGACTGTAGTATATGGACAATACTGTACTTTATGAAGCATAAAGATGAAGTTTTCACTTCTTTCAAGAAGTATTTGGTATTGGTTCAAAATCAAACAGGTAGAATCTTGAAGAGGCTCATATCTGATGGAGGTGGTACGTATTTCTCACATGAATTTGACTCATTCTTACAGGATAGAGATATAAAGAGAGAGGTTACAACTAGATACACTCCTGAATAGAATGGAGTGGCAGTGAGAAGGAATAGATTAATAATAGAGGCTGGAAGATCAATGTTGAATGAAAAGAAGCGTCCAAATTACCTATGGGCAAAGGTTGTTTCGAAATCCACATACTTACTTAACTAGCTTCCATCTAAGTCCTTGGATGGAATGAAAACTTATGAGGCATGGAATGGAAGGAGACCTTCCCTAGACCATTGTAAGATCTTTGGGTGCATTGCATATGCACATATACCATCACTGATTAGAGGGATGCTTTATCCAAAATCTGAAAGGTGTATATTCATTAGCTATGACCAAAATAAAAAAGGATATAGGTTCTATAATCCCACTAACAAAGCATGTATAGTTAGTAGGGATGCGGGAGTTTGATGAAAATAACTCCTCGTTTGAAGATCATTGCAGGAAAATAAAGCTACCCTATGACTTGGAAAGTGATTTTCCAATTCTGAATCAAGAAGAACCACAAATATAAGAAGATGTCAACTAAGAAGATGAAGAACAAATTGACTTCAAAGCTTGGAAGTCCAAGTGCAAGAAGAAATTCAAACAATTGCAAGACATTCTAGAGTCATACGATGAAGCACTTAGAAGATTTCAAAGGGAGAGTAAGAAACCCATAAGGTTTGGCTATGACACATCACTAGTCACCAAGCATTTTGTATACATGGCTACAGATTCTATGTTGGAGGATTCTTCTTCACATGAAGAAGCCAATAAGAAGGAAGAATGGAGAGAAGCTATGCAAAAGGAAATTTAAGTACTTCAAGAGAACAACACTTGGGATTTGGTTCCCAAGAAACCAAGTATGGATGTAATAGGATCTAGATGGATTTAGAAAGTAAAGAAGAATTCAAGTGGTTCAATCAGTAGGTATAAAGCAAGGCTAGTAGCAAAGGGGTTTGCTCAAAACCATGGAGTAGATTATGAGGAGACCTTCGCATCTATGGCTAGATGCCAACAATCAGAATTCTAGTAAGTATTTTTGCTTCAAAGAATTGGAGCTTGTATTAGTTAGATGTTAAAAATGCATTTCTTAATCGATGGATCTCTGAAGAAGTCTACATGTCTCAACCACAAAGATATGAACACAAGGACAAACTAGATTATGTATGCATATTAAGTAAAGCACCTTATGGTTTAAAACAAGCACCTTGAACTTGGAACCATAGGTTCTCACATATTTTCACAATCAAGTTGCTAGGAAAGCATATTCTTCTTTTTTCATAAAGAAGACTAACTCAAAAGTTATATACCTATGTGCTTATGTGGATGACATCATCATTACAAGGAATGATACCAATGACATCAAGAAAATCAAGGCTCAGATGATGGAAGAATTTAAAATGAGTGACCTTGGTTTTTTAACACACTTTATTGGATAAGAACTTGTATATTCAGATTCTTATGTCTTTATAAATCAAAGGAAATACATTCATGATATGCTGATTAAATTCAAGATGGAGAACACTAAATTGCAGGTACACCCATGGAATGCAACCACAAACTTAGTTCTCATGAACGAGAACTACTTGAGGATATTATTGGTTATCCAAGGCTTGTAGGGATTCTCAATTATGCAACCCTAACAAGAGTGGACATATGCCATGGAGTAAGTACATTAAGTCAATTTATGCATACACCAAGACAACCTCACATGGAAGTTGCCAAGAGGATCGTAAAGTATTTAAAGGGTACCAAAAATGAAGGGGTATTTTATGCATTGACATCTGACTTGGATATCTAGCTATACTCTGATGCATATTGGGATGGCTCAAAAGATGATAGGAGGAGTAGTTCTGATTACTTATCTTTTGCAGGTTTAAAGCTAGTTTCATGGTTAGCAAAGAGATGACCAATTGTGGCATTGTCATAAATTGAAGCACAATATAGAGGCTTAGCAAATTCAACACAAGAGACAATGTGGTTAAAGCTACTCTAGTTAGAATTGAGGATAGACACCTATACTCCAATGATCTTTGGAGATAACACTAGCTCATTGCATTTAGATGCTAATCCTATATGCCATGCAAGGACTAAGCACATTGAACTGCACTATCACTATGTGAGGGAAAAGTTACTTAGCAAGGACATCCAACTGTCCTATGTGTCTAAAAATCTACAATGTGTAGATATGCTAACCAAATCTTTGGATGGAACTAAGATGAACAAATTCAACATAATGATTGGATTGCAGAAAATCAAGGTGAAATGAAGACCAAGCATGTTAGGCTTGAGGGGGATCTATTGGAACAAATGAGTCCAAGCCTACATACTTGGACAATTAGCATTTATTTTATATAGTCAATTAAAGTCACATATGACTATTCTCTTGTAAAACCATTTACTTCCATCCTTGTAAAAGTGCATATGTTAATTGCACTTACTTTTATTTGGAGTTAGGAGGAATCAAATCATGAATCATGTGGTAGGTGATTGATGAGAAAGCAAGTTCTAAAGTTTAGGATTCCCTTACTTGTTGATGCAGGAGCAAGAAGTTAGTCTAGTGTGAAGTTTATAATACATGTGAACACCATACTTGCTAGTGACCAGGAATATCAATAACAAAGTGGCAAATAAGTTTGAAGGTATTGGAAAGCATATGATTTTCTGAGAAAATGTGTTTTCTTGTATGTGGATGGATTAAAGTCTATTTTTCTAGTATGTATTGTTGAAAATGATGAAATTGAAAAAAAAGTCATTATTTGGAGAAAGCATCGTTACAGATTTGATGATGTGGCACTTTTGAAGGAGTTTGAAAATCATACTTTTTTTCTAAAAGAAACTTTTAAAAATGAGTCCAAAAAAGTGACTTATGACATATATATTAAAAAATGGGTCCTTTTAAGTAACTATACACTGAAAATGAGACTTGAAGAAAATCATTTTTTAATTCAAATACATGCACAAGTTTGATGATGTGAAACGTAGATTCTCTTGCTCTCTCTCTAGAAGAAGAAAGAGAGGAGCCTAACAGAGCCTAAAAACAAGCCTACTCTATGGTACTAAAAAGTGACTTATTAAATGCACTTTGTTCCCTTAAACAAGATTAGAATTAAGCTTAATCCCTAAAAATTAGGGATCCTTACAAGGCTCATGCAGGGTTCATTTTTTCCACTTATGTGTAGAAGATAACTTCAAATCCATATAGTAATAATAAAAATATGCTCTTTAGATAGAATGTCAAAACTCAAGATATATGTTAGATTTCAGAGGAAACGTTAAGGTAAAATGTGTTAGAGGAGAAAATAGAATGGGAAAGATGTAGCTATAATACATGAAGGCAATGATTTCACTTCCTCATAACATGGTAGCATTCATCCCATAACTCCTAGTTGCATATATATCACAAAACATTCCTAGAAATATGAAAAAGAGAGGGAACTATTGCGAGATAGTTAATAGAATCACAAAGAATGTCTTTAGATTGCATGTGTCTAAGGTGGAAGATCCACATAGATTATAGAACTTGAAGCAAGTGCTAAGAATTAGCAAGATTTTCTTTGGCCAAGGCTATAATTTTTAGAATCTCCCATTACTAGAGAGCACTGATACTACATATTCTGGAGAAGATGCTAGATAGGAGACACTACAACAGATTGATGGTATACCGAGGAAAATGAACGCGGCTTTATTTGCCGTGACGCCGGTGTAAAGGTCGGTTTGTGCATCGGTACCAAAGAGTCGGTATAGGCGTCGGTATATACGTTGATATATGCGTCGGTATAAAGGTCGGTATATGCGTCGGTAATCGGCTTCTGCTGCATTGCCTCCTGGGTGTACCGACGGTTATTCCGATGACACTACTGGGAGTACTGTCGCATATACCGACGACCATACCTGCAAAATTTTTTCTGGGTAGAGTGTTTTGTCTTTTGCTACAGCAACATTACCATGATGTTGCTTAAGAAAAGACAATACACTCTACCCAAAAAAAACCGAGTACATGTGATGTGTACTCTAATGACAACCGAAATATGATTTCATGAAACAGAGTATTATTGTACACAAAAGAGATAATCAGAATGAACAATGAACCATGTACAAAAGAAGTTATATATTTCAATAATGAAGCATGTACAAGAGTGTGGCAAACCACTGCCATATATGACGCTTTTACAAAATGTGGCAAAGCAATGTATTGCCATATGGAAATCAAATACAAAATATTGGTCTTCCATTGCCATACACATGCAAAGAACGTTCCATATCAACATTCCTGCAACAAAGAACATTAATGGAATGAGATAAATTCACATGAAAATTACAAACAAGTAAAAACCAAGTTTATAAATTAATTACCTCATCGCAAACGCTCCCATGAAACTACCACACCGCGTCCCTCCAAGTCTTGCAATAGTGCAGTCAACCCATGACTATATCCGTAAGACTCCTCGGTTCGTGTTGGACGAGGACCCATTGCCAGCTCCTGAAACAAATATAAAAAGATTAGAGAAACATATATGAGAAATTTAACACAAATAAATTCAATAAATGAAATGGTACTTACAAACTCATGACGCATCGTGTCATATCCGCCGCTGCCCAAATGTGACGGTCCAATCATGTCTAGACGTGTGGCTACGGCATTTCGCTGCTGGCGATATCGATTAGGAGTCTGCTGCTGCTCATCACGAATCATGTCCCACTCCTCAACATCTAACCACACAGGCTTTGGTAAGCCTTCTCTGAATGCATCACGAGGCTCGCATCATCGATGCGACATGACCTCACGTGCGGTGTGCAGAATCCACTCTGAACTAACAATCGACTGTCCATATGGTCGAAACTCTTGGTAAATCGCTTGTGTGATATAATTCTTCCAATCTTTATCCTGTTCACTCAATTTCAGCATGATGGAGTGTCCAAACTGGATGAAGCAAAGCTGTCATATGCATGCACGCATTGCTTTGCCAGCCGCATCCATCATCGGAGCTCCATCTCGGATACTATACACCTTGGAGTCATCATGGTCATGAGCACCCCAAGGTGTACGTGGTGTAGTGCATGGTGTATTGCGTGGTGTATTGTGTGGCGTGCCTACATCTGAGGTACTCATCCTAGGAGTAGAAGCGGGCGACTCAACGTCCATCGCACTGCCTCCACAACAACCACCTCCTCCGCCTCCAGACCTACCTGTAGATCCACTCCTAGAACCTCCTACTCTAGAGCGTGCTCGATCTACGAGACGGGCTAGACCCTGTGTCGCGCTGAGGTGTTGAACACACATGTCTACTAGTAGACCCAGTAGGAGATGGCTGCAAAGATGGTCGTGGTGGAGTCACAAAGCTAGGAGACATACCTCCTATGGGAGTAGCACCACCCGCAGGAGTGACACCGGCAGGAGTGACACCGGCGGGAGTGACACCGATGGGAGTGAGGCCAGCAGAAGTAAGGCCGCCAACAGTGAGGCCGGGAGGAGTGCTACCACCAGCGATCCAATACTGTGATGCAGCGGCCATATACGGAGGAGGAACCTGAGAGATGAACTCCAAAAACTGCTCCTCTGTCATGAAATGCGGAGTGACTAGAGGATTGTCTCCCATCGTGCTCTGTAATAAAAGAACTCAAATAATTAGCATGCGATAAGAAAAATAATATAGGGAATATACAAAAAAAAACCAAAAGTTAGTACGTATAAGTGTTTTATTCAAAAGTCCTCTATTCTAGCATCCTCTTGAAGATCCGATGCACCGAGAATATCTATCTCTATATTGATGGCTTCTAAATCGCTTGTTATGTTGGTTTCCTCCTTATCATCGTCTATTGCTTCGTCTTCTCGAACAATGACCTCTTCTTCAATGACCTCTTCTTCTCGAACAATGATCTCTTCCTCCTCAACTATCGAATGAATCTCTGAGTCCACTAGAGATGGACTTTCATCTACATCTATGTTTTCAAAAATTTGTCTACTACGTGGAATGACTTGTAAAACAAATACCCACTCTAGGTCTTTTGAATCTGGTATAAAAACAACTTGCTCACAGTGTTCGGGAAGTACAAATGTATCCCTTTCATCTGTCCATCCGATAAATTTGATACTTGCACTGTGTGCAAGGACATGCCATTCTCTCTTTAGGATCCAAAGAAGCCATCTGCTACAATATGGACATTTTAGAACATTTTAGAACATTTGTTTTTTTATTAAACCTAAAAATCTAACTCTTAAAGACCTAAATACTTAAATACCTAAATAAACTTAAAACCCTAGTTTTAAAACCCTAATCTATATAGGTATCCTATTTTATCTATGTATTCGGATTTTTTCTTGATTGATCCTTTTTTATATATATATATATATATATTTATTTATTCAGATTTTTTTCCTCTTAATTAAGTTATATGTATGCCTAAACCCTAAAACCCTAATTTTAAAGATCTAGACCTAAATTATGTATATTTCTATACACATGTGTATATAGATGTATATATGTATTATATGTGTATGTGTATGTGTGTATATATGTTATGTACGTGTTAAAACCCTAAAACCCTAATCCAAATGACCTAAAACTAAAACATGTATATATATGTATGCATGTGTATATATATGTGTATATGTATATATATGTGAATATAGATAGGTATATAAGTATGTGTGTTTGTGTATTGTATATATATTCACTCTATTTAAAATTATTAAATTTAAACCTATTTTTATATATTTAATCATATATATTTCATTTATTTATTTAAAATACTAGTTCTTATCATATTTTATTATCTATATAATTATCCTACCTTATATATATATTTATTTATATATTCAGATTTTTTCCTTACTTAATTATATTTAATTATATATCTTTAATTAAATAATTTAATACACTAGTTCTTTTTATATTTATTTATGTATATAATTATCTTATTATATATATATATTTATTTATTTATATATTCAGATTTTTTTTCTTACGTAATCCTATTTTTATATATTTAATTATAAATATTTAATTAAATTATTTAAGACACTAGTTCTTTTTATATTTATTTATGTATATAATTATCTTATTTTATATATATATTTATTTATATATTCAGATTTTTTTCCTTACGTAATCCTAGTTTTATATATTTAATTATATATATTTAATTAAAACCCTAATCTTAAAATTCTATATCTGAAATACTAAACCCTAAAACCCTAATCTTAAATATGTAGACCTAAAATATGTATATTTCTGTATACATGTGTATGTACATGTATATATGTATTACATGTGCATGTGTATGTGTGCATATATCTTCTATAGGTGTTATAACCCTAAAACCCTAATCTTAAAGATTTAAATCTAAAATATGTATATTTTTGTATGCATGTGTATCTACATGTATGTATGTATTATATGTATATGTGTGTTTTTGTATATATGTTATCTACGTATTAAAATCCTAAAACCCTAATCAGAAAGACTTAGACTTAAATCTGAAATACTAAACCCTAAAACCCTAATCTTAAATATCTAGACCTAAAATATGTATATTTCTGTATACATGTGTATATACATGTATATATGTATTATATGTGCATGTGTATGTGTGCATATATGTTATGTAGGTGTTATAACCCTAAAACCCTAATCTTAAAGATTTAAATCTAAAATATGTATATTTTTGTATGCATGTGTATCTACATGTATGTATGTATTATATGTATATGTGTGCTTGTGTATATATGTTATCTATGTATTAAAATCCTAAAACCCTAATGAGAAAGACTTAGACCTAAATCTGAAATACAAAACCCTAAAACCCTAATCTTAAATATCTAGACCTAAAATATGTATATTTCTGTATACATGTGTATATACATGTATATATGTATTACATGTGTATGTGTATGTGTGCATATATGTTATGTAGGTGTTATAACCCTAAAACCCTAATCTTAAAGATTTAAATCTAAAATATGTATATTTTTGTATGCATGTGTATCTACATGTATGTATGTATTATATGTATATGTGTGTTTGTGTATATCTGTTATCTACGTATTAAAATCCTAAAACCCTAATCAGAAAGACTTAGACTTAAATCTGAAATACTAAACCCTAAGACCCTAATCCTAAATATCTAGACCTAAAATATGTATATTTCTGTATACATGTGTATATACATGTATATATGTATTATATGTGCATGTGTATGTGTGCATATATGTTATGTAGGTGTTAAAACCCTAAAACCCTAATCTTAAAGATTTAACCCTAAAACCCTAATCCTATTTTTATATATTTGATGTAAAAAAAACTTCAAAATAAAAATAGGATTATATGTGTGTATGTATGCATGTGTGTATATATGTGTGTGTATGTATGCATGTGTACATGTGTGTGTGTGTGTATGTATACATGTGTATACATGTGTGTGTATCTGTATGTGTGTGTATGTAGGCATGCATGTGTGTGTACGTGTGTGTATGTATGCATGCATGTATGTGTATGTGTGTGTATGTGTATGCAGGTGTGTGTATGTATACATACATGTGTGTATATGTGTGTATGTATGCATGTGTGTATATATGTGTCTATGCATGCATGCCGGTATATGTGTGTGTATGTATGCATGCATGTGTGTATATGTGTGTATATATGCGTGTGTGTATGTATGTGTGTATATGTGTGTGTATGTGTATGTATGCATATGTGTATATATGTGTGTGTATGTATGTGTGTATGCATGTGTGTGTATGCATGTGTGTGTATGTATGCATGTGTGTAAATTTATGTGTGTGTGTATGCATGCATATGTGTATATGTGTGTGTATGTAAGCATGCATGTGTGTATAGGTGTGTGTATGTAAGCATGCATGTGTGTACATGTATGTGTGTATGTATGCATGTGTAAATTAATGTGTATCTTGCTTTCTCTTCTCTCTCTCTTTCTCTCTCTCTCTCTCTCTCTCTCTCTCTCTCTCTCTTTCTCTCTCTCTCTCTCTCTCTCTCTCTCTCTCTCTCTCTCTCTCTCTCTCTCCTTCTCTCTCTATCAATAGCGAATAAAATAATCACTTACAAGTATGTCCCTCTTTGAATCGTTGTCGTCAAAGTGTAATGTAGGTCGTCTCTCGTCCAATTCCAAACAATCAACACCAAAGAACTTCTGCAAAATCAACGAAAAGAGAAATTAGAAACCCTAAAGCATAGAGAAACACAAATGCTAAGAGTACGCGCAACACTTACCAAGATGTGAGATCTAAGCCGAGAGAGAGTGTGTGTGTGTAGAGAGAGAGAGATCTGTGTGTGTGTGTGCACAAGACAATGCAGGTTCACGTGCGCAAGTTCGACAGTAGACCGACAGTACTCAAACACGTGCAAAAATGTGAAGTTTTGCTCTCGGGTTCGCGGTATGTTTAAAACTCACCGCCGGTATAGGCGCTGGTATGGACGTCGGTATATGCATCGGCAGTTCTCAGTAAATTACCGACGCTTATACCGACACTCATACCGACGCTTATACCGATGCCTATACTGACGCTTATACCGGCGGCTGCGGGCCACACTGGCGATCCGTTTAAATCGGTCATACCGATGGTCACTTGACCGTCGGTATCTCTTAGTGAGATTTTCTGAGGGCTATACCGACGCCGACTATGACCGTCGGTATATGCAGTGTCGGTATGCCCCTCATATGTTGTAGTGAGAGTTGCATGCAAAACTAGTTCAATAATGAATTTTTGGCAACTTGGAGGGGTGTCCACTCATAGTGTCCTCTTCAATGATCGAAGACGATGACTTATAGAAGGGGGAGAGAATGTTAGACATAGATCCAAGTGGAATCATGTATCAATGTGTGTTGAAACAAGAACATGTGTTGCTAAGATTCCTAGCTCGAGGTTTCCTAATATGCCGACTTGGAAAGTAGAGTGAGTGTGCACGATGGACACATGTCGCACTAGAGCAACCTAGAAGCTTTCTAATCTAAGAGCAAGAGGATAAATAAGATGAGAGGAAAGTAGTGCACATTTCATTTTTTCGAAACATATTTGTGAGAAGAGTCTTACAAAATTATTTGATAGAAATGTTTTTGATTAAGAAAAAGAACGGGTTCAAGCGAACTCAAATTTCAATTCGACAAGATACAAAAAATAGTACAATACATATATGTATGTGCGCGCGCGTGCATAACATATATATTGTTATTTTAATCTATTAACTTATTTATTTATTCATTGATGTGTCTCTTAATATGTATGTCATTTTTTCAATATTCTCTTTCTTCCATGAATTCTGTTATCCGTCTCTACGTCCCCTTCTCCTTTAGCCTATGCTTTTTTTTTTTCTTATTATTCTCCCGTACTCTATCTCTCGTTGTTTCTGTTCTCTCTTTCTCTCGTTAATCACTCTTCTGATAAACATAAACCCTCTTCCTATCTTTCTCCTCCTCTTTCAAGCTTCTCTCGGTTTGGGGATCATTTTGTTCAATTTTTTAGGAAATAATGAAGTACGAGAGATCGGGAGATAATTCATTTCTGCATTAACCTACTAGACGAAGGGTACATCGGTAAGGCTTAGCGCTGGAGTAATCACTAGATTTACAGGTTTTCATCACTATTTTGAAAACAATATATGAATGTAAAGAGTGAAAGAGCTTGTGAGTTCTCCAATGTGTGCGAGCCATGATGGACAAGTGTATTTTGAAGTACTACACTAACATCCAAGGTGCTAGCATTCTTGTAGCTTTAGCGTTTGCGTGTGTATCTTACAGGAGAGCGCTCGAGGTGGTCTCCCCTCGCAATGACATGAACTCTCCTGGAGGCTGGCACTTCACAGCCGAGAGAGAGAGAGAGAGAGAGAGAGAGAGAGAGAGAGAGCGCCAATCTTTACGTAACGTGGATCAGTATTAGCGAGACAAACTCACTTTCCACGACACAATCCCATCTGTGATAACTATATATTACTTGTATAATACATTCGTCCGATTGTGTGCGTAGGGAAAGAAAGGAATTTCTTTTTCTTCGGGGGAAGCTCGTTCTCGATCTACTCTTATATCTCACTTCTTACGTCAGGTGACACTCTAGATTTGACTAGAAATCTTTATTTTCTTCACAGTGAACAAGAAAGCTTTCATGTCATTCGTTGTTGATTTTTTTAAATTTGTTCAGAGAAGAATATTGAAACGCATGCCATGTCCGTTTTCCACTATGTACAAATATTTGATGTACCTCATAGCTTGACTGCATGTTGCCATGAGTCCTGATTGCTGTAGGTTCTTCGTTTAATAGTGTGGTTGTGTGCCCGAGTGTGATATAAAACTTAAAAGCGCACATTTTACAACGCTTATGTCTCTTGGTATGTCTCTTGGTAAATATCATGTATCTGAATAAAAGAAATTCAAAGTCTCATGGTTTCAAGTTGGAGCACTCGTATGCATGGGTTAAATAAAAAACTTGCTTGATATGATTCCCAAAAGCCTAAAAAAGTCCAATTATTATGAGGTTGGCTACATCTATATCATTAAATTTCTCAACTCTTTAGTATCTGATGACTCTTCATATCGCAACTGAAATTGGGATTCATTGTTTGTGTGATAAATACTTTCCTCAACATATGCGAAATATAAATCACATGGTATGTAGCTTTTAGGTGACTCCAAACACATTTTGACTTCAAATATGAATGGGCAATGGGTCATTCTCGATGGCGTGACTAATCATACTCCTATGCATAATTCATCATTCCCTTTCTCTGTTAACTAGATAATTTAAACCTTGGAAACGTCGTGAATGTTGGAACCAATCAAGCAAGATCTTTGAACACAAGTTCTAACAATAACATCTTTTCACCCAATTAGTTTGAGTTACAACCAACTCACTTCAATCAAACACTTTGAGTTACAAGCATTTCAAGGAACATATTATTGGTAAGCCGACTCCACATTTGTAGAAATGCTTTTGAATACCAAATAAAACAAATTATGGAGCTCATAAAAGGGGTTCCGTGTTGATTTTGAAGTGTACCAACTCTCAATATTGAATCATAAGTAATGTATATTTCATATTCCTTCTCAAGATTTCTTTCGACATAACAAAGAACATTAGAATAGAATCATCATTTTTTCAAATGTATTTTGACTACATCCGTGGTTCTACACATTTTCGTGAAGATTTGCATCCTCACGATGAATGTCCAAGTAGAGGAGGACTCCACGGGAGAGGACCCCCCATGCTATGAAAGAGCCATAGCTAAACAATGGTTACCTCCTAGAATCCATTTCTTGTCCATACTCTCTCTAGATTAGGTTCTCTCTCAGATACTCTATTTTGGTCATGTTGGTTCATGTACTTCAGGACATCCACTTTCTATAGTTTTATTTGTATTGAAATAATAGCTATGTCCAAATTCTCCATGCAAAGTTTCATAATAATTATGTATGTGAATTCATTTGTCATGTTTATTAACTGTGTGCAACATGTTGTCAAATTTTTATAGACTATTTGCTATAGCAACCAACATGTAAATGGATTACTATATAACTCTTATCTCTACATCCAAATGTTTAGCATCATAGGACATGGGAATTGAAAGATATAGGTGATTCTCTCTTTGTCTATTAAGTATGTTCACTTTGTGTAAAATGTAGTTTCTTTTGTAGAGATTGTTTTGTATAGATAATTGTGTTCGAATTGACCATACTATAGCTCATTGAAACGATAAAAAATACCTAGGAAAAGTTTAAATTCTTCAAAGTTATCCAAAGCATGAGTTGAGAGCATTTTGCAGTACAAGTTTACTATGTTAAAAAAAAAACAGATCCTAGGAGGTTCGATGCACTTTTGTTGCATATAGAAAGTGTATGAACCTTCCATCAATCTGGTCTTGGTTCAAATGGGGTTTCAAGTTCAAAGACTTTTGGCACCCTCTGATTTGGAACAAAAAGCGATCCTTATTTGGACCCATGTCAAACGTAAAAAAAACGTGCTATGCCCTCTTGGTGTAGACTATGCAATAGAGAAAGGGAGAAATTTGGGGAACCTATTCTTTTCCTGTCCCATGATTCTAGAGACATGGTGATGCTTGATCAATCTAGTCCTACCTCAAGTTCAAGTTAGTTTGAAATAGGACCTTGTTGGTGAAGCGACTAGTTGCTCAATGGTATTGTGGAATATTGGGGAATGTTGTGAGGAGGGAAGCCCTCTGGAACATTTGGAAAGGAAGATGTGTGATTAACTTTGATAAGACCTCTACAGAATGGACGATTGAGAACTGCCTTGTATTTCAAGGAAGACGTGTCAACATTATCAATCCCCCCCTCCCTTTTCAGAAATTGGAGGGTGTTCATAAAAAAAAAAGTTAAAAGCCAAGTGGGTTCCCCATGAAGCGGACGAAAAGGTTATAAACCCTCTTCTTAATTCTCTCTAGACCCCTTCTAGGCACCATAGGTTGTTCACTATAGGAGAAAACAATTTGAAAAACAAGTGCGTCCCCCACATTAAAGGGATTGAAAAGTTTATCAACTGGCTTTGTTGTTCTCCCTAAATTTCTTATAAATTTTCTTTGTTTATAATTTAAATATAGTTTTTCGAAATAGAAATTAAATTTACTTAATAATGAATCCATAAAGGATAATTTTACCTCTACTTTATGAAAAAAATAATCCATCATTTAGAAAAGAAATCAAGATGGTCCCCAATAACGATTTCCTAACACTCGGCTGATAAAAAAAATACAAAACGCTGGTTGACTTAAACTATTTCTAAGTCCTTACAAATTATATTAAATATGTTTCAATATAAAAAAGAAAATACAAAATTTTTCTTTTAATAACTTCTTGAGTGACTTACAATAAGCACCATTTTATCATAATGAAGCTATAATAAAAGAATATTATTGGATAGCAACTGAGTGTATGAAGGACAATTCAACTTTTGAAACAAACATGTTGGTGTATCCATGCCAACACAAAAACCGAAAGAAATACAATCCTTGAAAGTTTACTCTATAATATCCAAAACAGGTGAACATATAGAAAGGATTTTTATTTATCCAAAAATAATCTAAAAGCATCAAGTATACTTTTTATTTAATCTTTAGATTCTAGTAATAATTGTTATAAAGGGACTGTTTTTAACAAATAATTGATATCTGTCAGATATTTTCATCCAAATAATTTAGCTCGTAAATGGGTTCCATGTTGAGTTTTAATTGTGTTAACTCTCAATATTCACTCATAAGTAATGTGTAATATTTCATCTTCCTTATCAAGGTTTTCTTCGATATAATAAAAGAGCATTACAATAGAATCACCATTTTTTGACATGTATATTGTCTACATTGGTGGTTCTGCACATTGTCGTTAAGATTTACATCTTCACAATGAAAACCTAAAGTTATGGAACGCGTTCATATATTGTCTCTATCCTTCCAAGTAGTACTTGGTCGAGAAGGATGACGGTATTGAGCATTGTGTCAGCATGATTCAACTCGTTCATATTATCTTTGAAATCATCAAAGCATTGCACGATAGATGAGAAGAAAGAAAGCTATTATGGGAGCATTGGCATAGTTTCTAATGCAAAATCCACCATCCTTGCTCATTGATTTGATTGTTTAAGTCTCAACAATTTAGCAATAAGAAATTTTTTCATGAATGCATTCAGCGTCGAGGATTATAATGTGGCTTGAGGTCTGACTTTTCCTTTGTTTCAATAGTGAGGATATTCAAAGTACATGAAAGCTATGGACATGTGTATACATATTACCTCTAATGTATATTGAAGGTCATCACTTTATGAATTCAGCCACCATTTATTATGATACATTGAAAGACCAAAATTAGTGTTGTAGAGAATTTGATGCATAATTAGAATGGCTCTTTTCATGGTATTGCTTGGGATATTTTTGAACGCGAGTTCTCCATGGAAAGTAAAATTTCTTTTGGGTGTCTATTATCATGCGCAAGTGGACATGCAATGGTGGATGAGAATCAAGAAATGCATCCAGGCTCATCTTGTTTCTTTGGATGCCTTTAAGCACTCCCATGAGATAGAAGAATTGAGGAAGGCAACAATTCAGAACTGGAGAAGAAAGGGCTGCAAATAGCAACATCAAAAGGGGCAGTCATTGGCATTGAAATGGGAGCTCTCCTTGAGAATTGTGGAGAGAGCGAGGAGCTATTGGGTGGCTTTCCACAGAACGAGGGAGAATGAGCTCAATTCAGCATCATGTTCTGATAGAGAATTATCATCATGCATGAGGAAGACATTTGCGATGGGGAGGAGCTATTTCCAAGGACAAAATGAGAGAGCCACAGAGATTTACTATATGCATTGGCAATTGAGTTGAAGGAAAGATAATTTCATGTACCAAAGAGAAGTGTGTTAGCTCAAAGGATGTGTATGACACTTTTCTGCCTCTTTTTATAGTCGGGCATTCAAGTGATCATCCAGGTGAGCCAGCTCATAAGTCTTTGCAGGTTTCAAATGATGATGGGAATAATTCTATTTCTAATTTAGATTTACATGATGCACTTGTTGATGAGAGGGAAAACATGGAAGAGGAAAAAGCTATGGTCGAATGGCAAATGCACACTTTGAGACATAGCGAATTGGCTGCACCTTTATCATACGATACTTGTTTAGGTTCTCATAGTGCTTCCTTTGCATCCGATTATTATGCAATGGTCTTCTCCAATATGCGATGAGAACGAGCATGTTTCTTTTGATGATGCACATAATTAAAAGAATTGGATGGTTTCTACGCAACTATAGTATGATTCTATTATGAAGAATGGTACTTGGTCTTTTTGTGAATTTCCACGAAGAAAAAAGGCCATTGTTGCTTACTGGGTATACAAACTGAAATGTAAGACTCATGGGACACTTCATAGGTATAAGGTTAGGCTTGTTGCCAAAGTTTATGCTCAATAGAGAGGCATTGGTTTTTATGAAACCTGTGCTCCCACATGTTCAATGACCACTGTTGTAACATTTGTGCACTTGAAACTCATCATAGTTGGAATGTTCATCATTTGGACATTAAAATGTGTTTTTGAATGATGATTTACATAAAGAAGTGTACATGTTTTACCTTCATGGTTTTGTTCAAAAAGCTATTGGAGATAAATGTCTGCGGAAACACGCGAACAACACAAGGAAGAAGAAGAAGCTTGGAGCACAACACACAATACTGAATTTATTACTAGAGAATGTAAAAAGATAAGTATCATATTAGGGCAATAGGCGTATATACAAGTCGGGGAAAAAAAACCTCCTAAAGAGGGAAAAAAGTGCCCCGACAGTCCTAGAGTGTTCACAAACATCACTACCATAATATATTAACAAATCCCCCCTCGGAGTGATGCGGTGAACAAGTAGCTGGCACTCATGTATAAGGAAGTGCCAAGCTATGTGGAAATCAATCCACAAAAGGAAGTAAGCCCAAAGCTTTGCGGAAAGCTTCAAACTTCTCCCTAGGTGGAGCCTTCTTGAAAAGGTCTACAATGTTCTCCTGCGTGGGCACATATGCCAAGTTGGTCTCCCCAGCAGAGAACCTCTCCTTGACATAGTGATAATGCACCTCAATGTGCTTAGTGCGAGCATGGAACATAGGGTTCCTCGCAACTGCCAATGCGCTCTGACTGTTAGTGAAGTTGGTGGTGGTAGAAGTCTGACCAACATCCAAATCAGCCATAAGGTGTCTAAGCCGCACACACTCAACAGGCACTATGAAAGCTGCCCTACAATTAGCCTCACAACTAGAAGTGGCCACAGTAGGCTGCTTCTTGCTCAACCAAGATATACATGAGCTACCAAGCATGAAGCAAAATCCACTAGTGGACACATGAGTTTCATAACAACCAGCCCAATCAGAATCAGAAAGAGCATGCAAATCAAGCGCTAGTGATCCCCCCTTGGAATAAAACAACCCAAGTAACCGAGTACCACTCAAATAGCCAAAGATGTGCTTAACTACCAGCCAATGCTTGACTCCTGGGCAATGCATAAACCTCCTCATCTGTGAGACAACAAAAAGAGTATCTCGTTGAGTAATGCATAAGTAAATCAAGCATCCAATAGCCTACTGATAGAGAACAACATCAAATGCATCTCTAGCATCATGAAGAGTCAATCATAAGCCTGTCTCCGTAGGAGTGGCAATAGGTTTACAGTCTTCAAGGCCAAAACGCTGCAATAATGTTTCAGTATATTTCATTTGACACAAAGCCATTCCAGCATCAACATGCATAGACTGAATGCCCAAATAATGATGCAAATGCCCCAGATCAGACATCTCAAATGAGGCATGCAAATCACCCTTACAAAAAGAAATATGCTTCTCAATAGAACCAGTGAGTAGCATGTCATCAACATAGACAACAATGATCAGAAGTACGTCATTAGCATGCTTGATAGGCATGTATCTTCTCATACCAAGCACGTCGTGCTTGATTTAAACCATATAATGCCTTCCTTAACCTGCACACCTGGTTTCCATGCCCTATCTGCACAAAGCCATGGGGCTGAAAAACATACACTTCTTCATGCAAGTCACCATTCAAAAATGTTGTTTTAATGTCCATTTGATGTACATTCCAACCATGATGAGCTGCAAGTGCACAAATGCTCCGAACAGTAGTCATGGAGCATGTAGGTGCAAAGGTCTCATCAAAATCAATGCCTCTTTCCTATGCATAACCTTTTGCAACAACCCTAGCCTTATACCTGCCAACTGTACCATCCGATTTACAGCTCAGCTTGTATACCGACTTAGTGCTAATGGCCTTCTTGCCTAGAGGCAAGTGACATAAAGACCAAGTACCATTCTTCATTATAGCATCATATTCAAATTTCATAGCAGCCATCCAGTTTTCTGAATTTTATGTTTCATCAAACAAAACAAGCTCATTCTCATCACATAGACTAGATGTAGCCATTGCATAGAAATCTGATGCAAAAGAGGCATTATGAGAGCCTGAACGAGTACGATATGACAGAGGTGCATCTAATTTGCTATCACGCAAATTGTGCACTAGCCATTTTGACATAGTTTTTGCCTGCTCAATATCTGCTCTCTCATCAACTAGTGCATCATGTAAATATGCATCACAAATGGAATGATCTGCATCATCACATGAAACCTGCAAACGCTGAGAAGTTGCCTCATTAGGACCAACACTAGATTATCCATCTGTAAAAAGAGGCAGCAAAGTATCACACATGTCTTTGGAGCCAACAGATGTCTCCTTAGTACATGAAAGCAATGGCTGAATAGCATCTTCCACAAAAACAACATCATGACTTACCAAAATGTGTTTAGTCTGTGGATGATACAGATGATAGCCTGTACTTTCAGAACTATACCCAACAAAAATACATTTTACTGCTTTATCATCCAATTTTTTTTGATGTTGTTGACATAGTAATGCATATGCCAAACAACCCAAAACACGCAAATGAGCAACAGATGGCTTGCGATCATGCCGAGCCTCATATGGAGTGATAGAGTGCAATGCTTTAGTGGGACACTTGTTCAGTACATATGCTGCACACATGATAGCCTCAAGCCAGAAACTATGTGGTAAAGCCTGACTCTTGACCATACACCTCGCCATCTCCATGAGTGACCTATTCTTTTGTTCAGCAACTCCATTTTGTTGAGATGTATATGGCACTATACACTAGTGTTTTATCCCACATTTAACCAGAAATGCATTAAAATCAGAAGACATATATTCCCCCCCTCGATCAGAACGGAGGGTGCCCATTTTACATGCTGACAGATTTTCAGCCAAAACCAAAAACTATTTGAAGCACATTAACACTTCGGACTTTGCCTTCAATGGATATACCCATGCATGCCTGGAAAAATCACCAACGAAAGTCACCAAGTAAAGATAATTTCGAGAGAAGGTGTCTGCATAGGACCACAGACATCACTATGTACAAGCTGCAAATTCTGAGTAGCCCAAATTGAACCATCTTTTGGAAAGGACGAACGCTGAATTTTGCCTCAAATACAGCCTTCACAAACATGTTTTCTAGGTGCCTCAAGTTTGGGCAAAGAGGACACCATTTTAGATTTCTATAGGTGTAGCAAACTAGCAAAATTCAGATGACCAAAGCATGCATGCCAAAGCTTTGCATCTAACGTAGCCTAAGAATCATTTACTGCACATGCCAAATCATTTACAGATCTTTCATAGTCTATTAGGTTATACAGCCCACGACATAGAATGCCAGAAGCAATAATCACATCACCATTTGAAAGATCATGAACTGTACACCTCTCATCAACAAATTTCACAACCAACCCAATCTTGGCTAATGCAGAAACTGATAACAGGTTGTTCTTGATCCCTGACACAAATAAAGCATCTGACAAAGTGAAAGAACTACCATCAGCAGTAGTCAAAATGATCTTACCAACTCCCATAACAAGATAAGAGGAGTTGTTGGCACATGTAACAGTATTCCTTGTAGGGGCAAGCTCGAGTGAAGAGAAGAAACTACGCTGCGAGGTAATATGTTTGGTCGCCCCACTATCAAGATACCAAACATCAGAGTCTACTGCAGACATGTTCTTCTTCCTGCACAAGATTAGCAGACTCTATATTTGGTGTAGAGGCCTCTACAATAACCATTCCAGCCTCTTTCTTCTTTGCCTCTTTAGCAGCCACTTTTGGACAGTTCTTTATGATATGATCGTTCCCTTTACAGTAGTACTTACAAAACAATTTTTGCTTTTCTGATTTCTTCTCATCTTTATCTTCCTTCTTAGAATGTGCAGAATTAGCTGATTTCTGCTTATTAGTTTAAGAGCTCCATTTTCCTTTGCCCTTTTGACTAGCCAGGAAAGCTTGATCTGCAACTCGCATAATGGACCTGTTCTGCTTGGACTGATCTTCTTGCAATAGAACAGATAATAACTCCTCAAATGATAAGGCATTTGGATTGCCTTTCATCATCAATCGAAGAGTAGAAGCAAAGCTTTGATATGAATCAGGAAGACCATTCAGAACCGTCTGCACAAGTGAGCTATCTGGTATAACCTCATCTGTAGAAATCAACTATTCCTTCAAGTCTTTGATCTGCATTAGGAAACTGTCCATAGAATCATCTTCATTCATGTGCTCACTCTCTAACTATTTTCATAGGTAAGCAAAACGAGCCTCATTCCTAGCTTGGTACAATGTGGTAAGTGTATCCCAAACATCCTTAGTTGTACTGTAAGAGCGAGTGTGAGGAATATTGGAATGTTTGATAGACAAAGCTATCAATGCATGTGTCTAGGGATCTCTGCCATCCGAGCATATCTGCTTTGCAGTAGGTGCAGCAGAAACCGCAGCACGAACAAGAATATGCAGAATATCACCATCTTCGACACCTTCTGCATCAGCTTCAGTACTTGCAGTTGTAACAATTGCAGGTGTGATAGGACGTTTTTTGACACCCTACACAATGTTTCACAGTCCTTTTGCAACCAACACATGTCGCATCATATAAGCCCATAACGGGTAGTTGGTACCATCCACCTTATCGTCAACTGCCAACATAGGGAATACATCACTGCTTTCAGCCATGGCCGGTGACTAAAATACCTTGATGTAGAAAAATGATTGTATCTCAAAACGTTGAACAAAAGTGCCCAGACAAATTCTGCCAGACCTGTAGCAGACTTCAAGACGCTTATACTGGCGAACAGAAACTGGTATATACCTTTGGCACAAAAAGAGGAAATAGCCTACACAAGCACTTTGATAGCGCGTTCGAAGGCGAAAACAAGCTAAGATCGTGATCTCGGCACCACACAGGAAAGATGTTCTGATCCCGAAAACATGCTAAGTATGCTCACCAAAATTCATGCGATTCTAATACTGCAAACGGAAGAGTGTGGAAAGCGCCCTAGATGAAGCGACGACGTGCTCTGATACCAATTGTTGGAGATAGGTGTTTGCGGAAACATGCAAAAAGCACAAGGAAGAAAAAGTTTGGAGCACAACACACAATACTGAATGTATTACTAGAGAATGTACAAAGATAAGTAGCCCATTACGGCAATAGGCGTATATATAAGCCGAGGGAAAAAAACCTCCTAAAGAGAGAAAAAAGTGATCCGACGGTTCTAGAGTGTTCACACACATCACTACCTAAATATATCAACAAAAGTGCATGAAAATCAAGTGTGTAGGCGGAAAATGGCATTGCATGGATTAAAGCAAGAACCACATATTTGGTATCAAAAGACAGATGCCTACTTGCTATCACATGGTTTTAAGGACATTCCAACTAAGAGCACCTTATATGTTAAGTGCGTAGGTGATGTAGGTTTGATCATTGTTGTATATGTTGGTGGTATTTTGCTCATTGCTTCTAGTAAGAAACATTTTTTATGAATTTAAGGCTAAGTTGTCAATATATTTTTTTTGACACAAAGACATTCCACCATCAATGTGCATAAACTGAATGCCCAAATAATGATGCAAATTCCCCAAATCAGACACCTCAAATGAGGCATGCAAATCACCTTAAAATCAGCAATATGCTTCTCAATAGGACTAGTGAGCAGCATGTCATCAACATAGACAACAATGATCAAAAGCACATCATTAGCATGCTTAACATATCAGGTGCTTTCAGTTGGAATGTTCTCAAAACCATGTGCAATCAGATAGGCATGTATCTTCTCATACCAAGCACATGGTGCTTGCTTTAAACCATATAATGCCTTTTTTAACCTACACACCTCGTTTTCATGCCCTTTCTGTATAAAGCCATGGGGCTGAAAAACATACACTTCTTCATGCAAGTTACCATTCAGAAATGTTGTTTTAATGTGCAGCTGATGTACATTCCAACCATGATGAGCTGCAAGTGCACAGATGCTCCGAGCAGTAGTCATACGACATGTAGGTGCAAAGGTCTCATCAAAATCAATGCCTCTTTCCTACGCATAACCCTTTGCAACATGCCCAGCCCTATACCTATCAACTGTTCCATGAGGCTTACGCTTCAGCTTGTAAACCCACTTAGTGCCAATGGCTTTCTTGCCAGGAGGCAAGTCACACAACAACCCAGTACCATTCTTCATTATAGCATCATATTCAGATTGCATAGCAGCCATCCAATTTTCTGAATTTTGTGCTTCATCAAACAAAATAGGCTCATTCTCATCAAAGAGACTAGATGCAGCCATAGCATAGCAATCTGATGCAAAAGAGACACTATGAGAGCATGATCAAGTACGATATGATAGAGGTGCATCTAATTTCTGGCACGCAAAGTTTGCACTAGCCATTTTGGCATAGTTTTTGCCTACTCAATATCACGTCTCTCATCAACAAGTGGATCATGTAAATCTACATCAGAAATGGAATGATTTGCATCATCACTTGAAACCTGCAAAGGTTGAGAAGTTGGCTCATTAGGATTAGCACTAGACTGTCCACCTATAAAAAGAGGTAGCAAAGTATCATACATGTCTTTGGAGCTAACAAATGTCTTCTTAGTACATGAAAGCAATGTTTGAATACCATCTTCCACAAGAACAACATCACGGCTAACCAGAATGCATTTAGTCTATGGATGATACAAAGGTTAGCCTTTACTTTCAAAAGTGTACCCAACAAAAAATACATTTTACTGCTTTATCATCCAATTTCTTGCGATGTTGTTTAGGCACTAATGCATATGTCAAACAACCAAAAACATGTAGATGAGCAACATATGGCTTGCGATCATGCCAAGCCTCATATGAAGTGATAGACTGCACTGCTTTAGTGGGACACATGTTAAGTACATATGTTGCACACATGACAACCTCAAGCCAGAAACTATGTGGTAAAGCCTGACTCTTGACCATACACATTGCCATCTCCATGAGTGACCTATTCTTTCATTCAGCAACTCCATTATATTGAGGTGTATATGGCACTGTACACTGGTGTTATATCCCACGTTTAGCTAGAAATTCATTTAAATAAGAAGAAATATATTCCCCCTCCCCCCTCAATCAGAACGGAGGGTGCCCATTCTACATGCTCATAGATTTTCAGCTAAAACCAAAAAGTGTTTGAAGCACATGAACACTTCGAACTTTGCCTTCAATGGATATACCCATGCATGCCTAGAAAAATCATGAATGAAAGTCATGAAGGAAAGATAATTTCCAAAAGAAGGTGTCTGCATAGGATCACAAACATCACTAGGTACAACCTGCAATTTTTGAGTAGCCCAAACTCAACCATCTTTTGGAAATGAGGAACACTGCATTTTGCCCAAAATACAGCCTTCACAAACATGCTTTGGAGGTTCCTCAAGTTTGGGCAAAGAGGACACCATTTCAGATTTTTGCAGGCATAACAAACTAGCAAAATTCAGATGATCAAAGCGTGCATGCCAAAGCTTTGCATTGGACATAGCTTGAGAATTATGTACTACACATGCCGAATCATTCACAGATCTTTCATAGTCGATGAGCTTAAACAACTCACAAAATAAAATGCCAGAAGCAATAATCACATCGCCATTTGACAGATCATGAGTTGTACACCTATCATCAACAAATTTAACAACCAAGCCAATCTTGGCTAATGCAAAAACTGATAAGAGGTTCTTCTTGATCCCTAGCACAAATAAAGCATCCGACAAAGTGAAAGAACTACCATCAGTAGTAGTCCAAATGATCCTACCAACTCCCATAACAAGATCAGAGGAGTTGTTGGCGCATGTAACAGTATTTCCTGTAGGGGCAGGCTCGAGTGAAGAGAAGAAACTGCACTGTGAGGTAATATGTTTGGTCACCTTGCTGTCAAAGTACCAAACATCTGAGTCTACTACAGACATGCACTGCTCATGAGAAGATGGGTCAAAACTGCAAACAGTAGTAAACGCCCATTCTTCTTCATGCACAAGATTAGCAGACACGGTTTTTGGTATAGAGGCCTCTGTGCAAGATAACAAGGATTACGACCACCACATGCTAGAGAGATGACTCTCCTCCCAACCAAATGCCTCTATATATAGCTCTCTCCAGGGGACTGCCTTCTTGGGCAGGTGGATACTAACCATCCAAGTGTCAGCCATGTAACTACATGTGCGCCAAGTGTCCCAGTTAACTCGAGTTAACTCAAGTGGATGCTTCTAGAAGGCACTAGAGCTCTTTGGGCAAAACACTCTCCCCATGTACCCCATGGGGTTTGAACCCAAGACCTCCTCCTTCACATCCTTGAGACTTAACCACTAAGCTAAGTGGATCACTTGTTCACAAGAGCACAAGACCTCCTAGTAAATCTAAACTCGAGATCTTTGGTCATACACACGGATGACCAAACGGTATCCGATTTCAGATATGTCTGAACCGGCCAGACCCTTGGATCATAGACTTACTTTATTACATTCTTTCCCCCTTGGAAAATATTTTCGTCCTCGAAAATAGAGCTTATATACATACTGTAGGCAACCCCCGAGCCTCATGTTCTAAAACTGGAAGAACATGGTCATGTTCTAGAACTGGAAGAACATGTCTCATCTCTGTGGTGGCATCCTTTCCCAAATGATTCAAAACACTATCTAATTTTGTACTTTGATGAACGGGATAAAGTACAAACTAGTTAAGAATAATGAGGGTGGATCTAATGACATCCCTGGCTAATTCACAGTTTCTGGATGTGCGATCTAGGCACAAACATGTGAACTAGGTGGATTCAAATTACTAGTCCATTTCTAGGCATAACTGGTGCATGGGCTTAGTAATGAAGGTGGGATTCTTATCCCTTGCAAGACTTTGAGAATTCTTGATTCATTTGAATTTGTTTTGGAGAACTTGAAGTTTGGTTGTCCCATACATCTAACTTTAGATGTCTGTACAATGGTTTACTTTTAGCTAACAGTTACTTGATTTTTTCACCCGACTAGAGGACTACTTTGTCCCAATGAGTTGAAAAAATCCTATGTAAACTGTAGGAGAAAGTTTACCATTTCGGTGGAATCAACCATACTAACTTCACCAATTCAAATTCAAAATGAAAATTGTCCAACTTAGGACACTTTTCTCAAAGACTTTTAACTGAAAGTTCTTGGGAATTGTCAATCTGATGAGCAATTCCTAACTTCCCTATTCTAGAGTATACTGGACTCCAGGAAATCATTTATGCTATAACTTGAAGCAAACTCAAATGAATAAATCCTCTTAGACTTCTCATCTTTTGAAGATTGAAAAGGTTCTTGTACATAACATCTATCTAGGATGTTCAAGTTAGTTATTTTATTCTAACCGGCTAACCCTGGTCTTTTGCAAAAGGAATCAGATACCATGTCTGAGCCAATTCCAAAAGATTTGGAAAGCGGAAAGAAATAATTAAAACTCTGTACAACCAATTCAAACTTCGAACACACATAAACTTGCTATGAGTCAAATTCTAGTTGACTCAGGACTTTAACTTCTCAACAATCTATTTCAACAAGATATTGAAGATTGTCTTTATCTTTAAGAGAAATAAGCTAGATTCTCAAAAAGATTCAAAGAAAAATCAAAAACATCATCCAACCACAAGATTCTAGTGTGGTAACCAACATCAGTGTGTCGACCCACTGAGGTTATGTCGATGAGTTTGGTATTCAAATAATGCTTCACTTGAGACTAAGTTCAGGTCACATTCAGTCTTTTTGACTCCTAATCGTGAATGCAATTCTTGTGCATTTCTTTGAGTCAAAAGAGTGAATTTATCAAGTTACACTAGGAACTTGATGCTTGACTTAGTCAATTAAATCTTTAGTTGAAAAGATCAACTTCAAAATCAAAGTCCAACTTCTTTCAGAAATTTATCAAATATTTCTGATCAATAACACTTAAACTTGAAGTGTTCTTAAAAGATCTTGGAAGTTACTTACTTCATATCTTGAGTTTCCTTGATCTTGAAGTTGTCTTGAAGTATCTTGAGATTCTTCTTGAATTTAAACTCCTTCTTTAAAGTTTTAATTTCCTTGAAGATCAAACCGAACTTCAAGATCCAAACGAAGACTCAAAGATAATCATCATCTCACAGTCCGATGTCCCATACCATCTTTCCTACATCAATCTGAGTATAAAATCTGGTGTCCCATACCACCCTATTTTATACTCACATTGACGTGTGAGTGAAATTTTTCCTAAAGTCTACAACATCTCTTGATAGAGAACCTTCTAGCTTTAATTCTTGACAAGAATTTCGTAGTTTCAGGCACTATCTCTATCTTGATATTCTAGGTTTTAATCCCTTGACACGATCGTTTCACGATCTTGTGCTTAACCTCGAGAACTTGAAAACCTTTAATAGAATATCTCCAATCTTTTTTGCTAGGGTTTTCAAATGAAAACCAATCAGAATTCCAAGTACTTGAATTTTCTTGAATTCAAGTTCAATTGGTTTATCCTTGACCAATTTCGTAGTAACAAGAGCTTTTAGCTTCTTGTCTTTAGATTCCTTTCTACTAATGCTTTTAGGTACCTATCCTGGCGAGGACTTTTATAGGAATCTCTCTATTGCATAAGTCTGAGCATCCGCTTATGCTTCTGGATTTGTACCAAAATCCCTTTAAGGATAGGCAAACACTTATGTTTTACCTTCCACAGACTTAAGTACCGTCTTCACGGTTGCAGACTACATACTTGGAATTACTTCACTCTGTTCAGACTCGGAACAGCTTACTTTTTCACAATTTTCCATTTAATAAATGGAACTTGAGTGAATCATTCCTAATGGAATTTTTACTGCCAATACTTGGGCAATCTATAGAGTAGTTCTAGTCGCACATTCTTGGACAATCATGGCCAAGTTTGATCAAGTCTGGTTGATCCTGGTGACAACAATAAAGACTTAGTCTTTATCTTTTAAGATCTCTTAAACTATCTTAAGCTTCTTTGCTTACCTGCAGGATTTTTAGAGATCTTTCCCTCAACTTAAGTCCAAGCATTTTCTAATGCTTTTCAGATTCCAAAGCTAAGAATCTTTGATATACCTTAAGGTTATATCACTTTGGGACTTAAATACCAAAACTAGTGGTTAGGGATTTGCTGGGAACTACTTGCTATAAAACTTCTCTTGAAAGATGCTAGTCTCACATCTGGGGAGTTTTTTTCTTTCAAGAACATTTTTGATTCCTACCAAGGAATCAAGTAATACTAAGCTAGTGATTCACCTTGGAATCTTTTGCTTTCCAGTCTAATGATTCATCTTGGAATCTTCTCCTTTACTGGAAAGATCTTCAAATGGAATTCTAGACTTTTGGATAAGACCAGACTTAAGGCTTTGCTTGTCCAAAAGACAATTCTCAATTAACTAATGAAATAGTTAGTTGAACTCTTTCATTTGCTTATCTTTAGGAAATAGCTTAATTTCCAAAGATTACTTTGCTTGGGTCTCTTGTTTAAGCTTTTCTTATCTTAAAGACCACCAATGCATACTTTTCTTATCTTTAGAAAAGTGCTTTAATAAAGTCTCCATGTTTGAAAACTTTGCACAAGCAAATAATGCTTGGAATTGTTTACTTAATCTTATAAAAGATATTCTTGATTTTTATAAGATTCAAGGCTTTACCACTTGAAGCTTATCTTTTAGGAAAGAACTTGTTTCCTAAATTGTCTTTAGGAAATATCGAGATTTCCTAAGATATATCTATTTTAGAAATGAAAATAATTTGAATCATTTCATTAATTGTCATGACTTTAGGAAATTACTTGATACCTAAAGATCAATTAATATTTATCTTGGTTTCTGTTTTTAAGCCTTGAGTTAGCTTAAATAGAATCAAGTAAATTTCCTTGAAAAGTTTCCGCGTCGATTGAAGACCTTGCATCATGCCTTGAGATGCATTTCTAGAAACTAACATCTATGAACACTAGAGTTCGAGGGATTCTAGAAGTTCAATACTTCTACTTATTTTCATCAATATTTGATGAGTATTAAATCTCCTAAAAATATTTTGGAACTTACAAGTTTCAACAGAAACTATCTTACTTGGATGCATGAACATGATCATCCAAAAACAACTAAATCCTCGTTTAGTTGCTAAGAATGTCTAGGTTTCTTCCCAAACTTAGACTAAGCATGCATGTTGGAAAGTAGCTCTATGAATACTTACTTTCAACTTGCTTTCTTTTCCTCAAGACTCTTAAGTGGTACCTATGTATCACTTTTTTGGGACAAAAATAGACTAGATACTTAGTTGCATGATAGTCAAGATCCTTGCAACTAGGTAATTTTCTATTTTTTCCACCTAGCTAAGTCAAGTTAGAAAAAGAAGGAAATGAAAATATATGTATTCAGCTACTTACCAAAAGATCATGTGTATGCTCATGCATCTACTTGCATGCAAATGTATGTTTATATATGCAAATGCCCATTCTTGGGTGCAAATGCATGTGAGTTCATGCAAGTGTAATGAACTTAAGCAAATCTTGAGATTATTAGGTATGCAAACAAGCATCCATGCAAAAACAACCTCCTTGCTATTCTGGCAAAAGGTATTTATTCAAGTGCGTGAACTGGAGAACTAGCTACCTTTCCCAAGCAAGTGTGAACTTGATGTGCATAAAACATTCTTTTATGCACAAATAATCTTTTCATGAATGGAAATAGAAATTTCAATTGCATACTAAAACTGAAAAGTACTTTACATACTTTTGTGTCATTTCAATATTGTTTAGTCCTCTAATTAGCTTTCATATTGAGATAATCATAATTGGACTATGCTTTTAGTCCTAATTAATGCATCCTAAATGAAAGCATTAATTCGAGCAAACAAATATCAAAATGAAAACATAACTTGGAAAATACTTAGCCTTACATAGAGCTACGTCCTTCCCTTGATCCTTTGGAAAAGCTTCTCTCTAAAGACTTTTGGTCCGAATTCAAAGTTGGTTTGACTTTGATCACCAAAGACCTCCGGATCTTCACTCTAGAGCTCTACTTCCGATCTTCTCTAGGAATGGATGGAGTGAGATCTGTAACTGGATACCCACATGGGTTCGAGTCCTGTATATGGTCCTCGAATCTGGAGCTGTCGCTTGGAGGTTGTCATGGCGGTTGTTGCATGAATCATCCACAGAAGTCACGCGGGGTCAATCCCCGAGCGCGTGACAGAAGTTTATAAGTGCATTTTTGCTCCTTGATAAGGCTGTGTTCAGCCTGAAACAAAGAAATCCTGACTGCCGGCGTTTAGGAGTCATCAACTTTGCTAGGCTCCATGGTTTTCCGAGCAGCCCAACTAGGTAGAGGGCATGAAATCGAATCCTCCGTGTGCCACAGCGTCTGCCACAGCATGAAGAAGTTTTTTGTTTTCTTTGGCCTAAATAAGGTCTCTTCGGCGCTTAACTGAAAGTATTTCCTCCGTCAACAGCTCTTGTTAAAAAGGGGCGGCACCAGAGAAGATGAATAACGCTTGGTTATCGTGGGTGAGTCGTTTCACTCTGAAGAAGGAGGACATCGGTTCAATTACCGGCACCAATTGTCGATAGCATGACTTTTCTTTTGCAGACAAGCCGACAGCCTCAAACATAAAATCCTGTGCTTCTAGATAAGGCTGCAGAGGAGAAGTGCTCTCGTGGCTAAGAGAGTGTCTACACCTGATGGAGGTAATGGGTTCGAGTCCCTTGGTCAACCTCCGTAGCGTTTTGCTTCGGCTACAAAAGATATGTATAGTAATATATGAACATATCTGAAGAAATCCGCTGTCGAGTTGGCTGCGAGATGAGCTGCTGCACCCGTAGACGCGGGTTCGATTCCGAAGATGGCAACGCGAAGCTCTAGACGATGTGATACTGCGGCTTGTTTTTCTTTTCGAATTCTTCTTCAGCGCCCTCGACTTTAGGTGTAGTAATGCCTGTGGGCTCGTGGATAGTCTAAATCAGCCCCTTCTAGAGGTCCTGAGTTCGAGTCTCTTGCGCCCCAACAACGATAATGGCAGCGTACCTTTTGCTAATCATTTCTGAAGCTACATCAGCCGCCACCAAGCTCAATTCGGCACGCAATACAAGACAGCTGCCACCAAGATGAATTCGACACGCAATTCAAGATAGCCGTGAATGAATATTTTGGCACGAAATGCATGCAAAAAGTAATAAGCAAGAAGCTATGGAGAGAAAGATGATGAAGCCCACTCCAAGGTCACCATGAAAGCTCTGATACCAATGCAAGATAACAAGGATTACGACCACCGCATGCTAGAGAGATGACTCTCCTCCCAACCAAATGCCTCTATATATAGCTCTCTCCAGGGGACTGCCTTCTTGGGCAGGTGGATACTAACCATCCAAGTGTCAGCCATGTAACTACATGTGCCCCAAGTGTCCCAGTTAACTCGAGCTAACTCAAGTGGATGCTTCTAGAAGGCTCTAGAGCTCTTTGGGCAAAACACTCTCCCCATGTACCCCATGGGGTTTGAACCCAAGACCTCCTCCTTCACATCCTTGAGACTTAACCACTAAGCTAAGTGGATCACTTGTTCACAAGAGCACAAGACCTCCTAGTAAATCTAAACTCGAGATCTTTGGTCATACACACGGATGACCAAACGGTATCCGATTTCAGATATGTCTGAACCGGCCAGACCCTTGGATCATAGACTTACTTTATTACATTCTTTCCCCCTTGGAAAATATTTTTGTCCTCGAAAATAGAGCTTATATACATACTGTAGGCAACCCCCGAGCCTCATGTTCTAAAACTGGAAGAACATGGTCATGTTCTAGAACTGGAAGAACATGTCTCATCTCTGTGGTGGCATCCTTTCCCAAATGATTCAAAACACTATCTGATTTTGTACTTTGATGAACGGGATAAAGTACAAACTAGTGAAGAATAATGAGGGTGGATCTAATGACATCCCTGGCTAATTCACAGTTTCTGGATGTGCGATCTAGGCACAAACATGTGAACTAGGTGGATTCAAATTACTAGTCCATTTCTAGGCATAACTGGTGCATGGGCTTAGTAATGAAGGTAGGATTCTTATCCCTTGCAAGACTTTGAGAATTCTTGATTCATTTGAATTTGTTTTGGAGAACTTAAGTTTGGTTGTCCCATACATCTAACTTTAGATGTCTGTACAATGGTTTACTTTTATCTAACAGTTACTTGATTTTTTCACCCGACTAGAGGACTACTTTGTCCCAATGAGTTGAAAAAATCCTATGTAAACTATAGGAGAAAGTTTACCATTTCGGTGGAATCAACCATACTAACTTCACCAATTCAAATTCAAAATGAAAATTGTCCTACTTAGGACACTTTTCTCAAAGACTTTTAACTGAAAGTTCTTGGGAATTGTCAATCTGATGAGCAATTCCTAACTTCCCTATTCTAGAGTATACTGGACTCCAGGAAATCATTTATGCTATAACTTGAAGCAAACTCAAATGAATAAATCCTCTTAGACTTCTCATCTTTTGAAGATTGAAAAGGTTCTTGTACATAACATCTATCTAGGATGTTCAAGTTAGTTATTTTATTCTAACCGGCTAACCCTGGTCTTTTGCAAAAGGAATCAGATACCATGTCTGAGCCAATTCCAAAAGATTTGGAAAGCGGAAAGAAATAATTAAAACTTTGTACAACCAATTCAAACTTCGAACACACATAAACTTGCTATGAGTCAAATTCTAGTTGACTCAGGACTTTAACTTCTCAACAATCTATTTCAACAAGATATTGAAGCATTGTCTTTATCTTTAAGAGAAATAAGCTAGATTCTCAAAAAGATTCAAAGAAAAATCAAAAACATCATCCAACCACAAGATTCTAGTGTGGTAACCAACATCAGTGTGTCGACCCACTGAGGTTATGTCGATGAGATTGGTATTCAAATAATGCTTCACTTGAGACTAAGTTCAGGTCACATTCAGTCTTTTTGACTCCTAATCGTGAATGCAATTCTTGTGCATTTCTTTGAGTCAAAAGAGTGAATTTATCAAGTTACACTAGGAACTTGATGCTTGACTTAGTCAATTAAATCTTTAGTTGAAAAGATCAACTTCAAAATCAAAGTCCAACTTCTTTCAGAAATTTATCAAATATTTCTGATCAATAACACTTAAACTTGAAGTGTTCTTAAAAGATCTTGGAAGTTACTTACTTCATATCTTGAGTTTCCTTGATCTTGAAGTTGTCTTGAAGTATCTTGAGATTCTTCTTGAATTTAAACTCCTTCTTTAAAGTTTTAATTTCCTTGAAGATCAAACCGAACTTCAAGATCCAAACGAAGACTCAAAGATAATCATCATCTCACGGTCCGATGTCCCATACCATCTTTCCTACATCAATTTGAGTATAAAATCTGGTGTCCCATACCACCCTATTTTATACTCACATTGACGTGTGAGTGAAATTTTTCCTAAAGTCTACAACATCTCTTGATAGAGAACCTTCTAGCTTTAATTCTTGACAAGAATTTCGTAGTTTCAGGCACTATCTCTATCTTGATATTCTAGGTTTTAATCCCTTGACACGATCGTTTCACGATCTTGTGCTTAACCTCGAGAACTTGAAAACCTTTAATAGAATATCTCCAATCTTTTTTGCTAGGGTTTTCAAATGAAAACCAATCAGAATTCCAAGTACTTGAATTTTCTTGAATTCAAGTTCAATTGGTTTATCCTTGACCAATTTCGTAGTAACAAGAGCTTTTAGCTTCTTGTCTTTAGATTCCTTTCTACTAATGCTTTTAGGTACCTATCCTGGCGAGGACTTTTATAGGAATCTCTCTACTCCATAAGTCTGAGCATCCGCTTATGCTTCTGGATTTGTACCAAAATCCCTTTAAGGATAGGCAAACACTTATGTTTTACCTTCCACAGACTTAAGTA
Source organism: Ceratopteris richardii (assembly GCA_020310875.1). Lineage (NCBI taxonomy): Eukaryota > Viridiplantae > Streptophyta > Polypodiopsida > Polypodiales > Pteridaceae > Ceratopteris > Ceratopteris richardii. The sequence continues at coordinate 112,443,234 of CM035423.1, read as the reverse complement.
CCGTCTTCACGGTTGCAGACTACATACTTGGAATTACTTCACTCTGTTCAGACTGGGAACAGCTTACTTTTTCACAATTTTCCATTTAATAAATGGAACTTGAGTGAATCATTCCTAATGGAATTTTTACTGCCAATACTTGGGCAATCTATAGAGTAGTTCTAGTCGCACATTCTTGGACAATCATGGCCAAGTTTGATCAAGTCTGGTAGATCCTGGTGACAACAATAAAGACTTAGTCTTTATCTTTTAAGATCTCTTAAACTATCTTAAGCTTCTTTGCTTACCTGCAGGATTTTTAGAGATCTTTCCCTCAACTTAAGTCCAAGCATTTTCTAATGCTTTTCAGATTCCAAAGCTAAGAATCTTTGATATACCTTAAGGTTATATCACTTTGGGACTTAAATACCAAAACTAGTGGTTAGGGATTTGCTGGGAACTACTTGCTATAAAACTTCTCTTGAAAGATGCTAGTCTCACATCTGGGGAGTTTTTTTCTTTCAAGAACGTTTTTGATTCCTACCAAGGAATCAAGTAATACTAAGCTAGTGATTCACCTTGGAATCTTTTGCTTTCCAGTCTAATGATTCATCTTGGAATCTTCTCCTTTACTGGAAAGATCTTCAAATGGAATTCTAGACTTTTGGATAAGACCAGACTTAAGGCTTTGCTTGTCCAAAAGACAATTCTCAATTAACTAATGAAATAGTTAGTTGAACTCTTTCATTTGCTTATCTTTAGGAAATAGCTTAATTTCCAAAGATTACTTTGCTTGGGTCTCTTGTTTAAGCTTTTCTTATCTTAAAGACCACCAATGCATACTTTTCTTATCTTTAGAAAAGTGCTTTAATAAAGTCTCCATGTTTGAAAACTTTGCACAAGCAAATAATGCTTGGAATTGTTTACTTAATCTTATAAAAGATATTCTTGATTTTTATAAGATTCAAGGCTTTACCACTTGAAGCTTATCTTTTAGGAAAGAACTTGTTTCCTAAATTGTCTTTAGGAAATATCGAGATTTCCTAAGATATATCTATTTTAGAAATGAAAATAATTTGAATCATTTCATTAATTGTCATGACTTTAGGAAATTACTTGATACCTAAAGATCAATTCATATTTATCTTGGTTTCTGTTTTTAAGCCTTGAGTTAGCTTAAATAGAATCAAGTAAATTTCCTTGAAAAGTTTCCGCGTCGATTGAAGACCTTGCATCATGCCTTGAGATGCATTTCTGGAAACTAACATCTATGAACACTAGAGTTCGAGGGATTCTAGAAGTTCAATACTTCTACTTATTTTCATCAATATTTGATGAGTATTAAATCTCCTAAAAATATTTTGGAACTTACAAGTTTCAACAGAAACTATCTTACTTGGATGCATGAACATGATCATCCAAAAACAACTAAATCCTCGTTTAGTTGCTAAGAATGTCTAGGTTTCTTCCCAAACTTAGACTAAGCATGCATGTTGGAAAGTAGCTCTATGAATACTTACTTTCAACTTGCTTTCTTTTCCTCAAGACTCTTAAGTGGTACCTATGTATCACTTTTTTGGGACAAAAATAGACTAGATACTTAGTTGCATGATAGTCAAGATCCTTGCAACTAGGTAATTTTCTAGTTTTTCCACCTAGCTAAGTCAAGTTAGAAAAAGAAAGAAATGAAAATATATGTATTCAGCTACTTACCAAAAGATCATGTGTATGCTCATGCATCTACTTGCATGCAAATGTATGTTTATATATGCAAATGCCCATTCTTGGGTGCAAATGCATGTGAGTTCATGCAAGTGTAATGAACTTAAGCAAATCTTGAGATTATTAGGTATGCAAACAAGCATCCATGCAAAAACAACCTGCTTGCTATTCTGGCAAAAGGTATTTATTCAAGTGCGTGAACTGGAGAACTAGCTACCTTTCCCAAGCAAGTGTGAACTTGATGTGCATAAAACATTCTTTTATGCACAAATAATCTTTTCATGAATGGAAATAGAAATTTCAATTGCATACTAAAACTGAAAAGTACTTTACATACTTTTGTGTCATTTCAATATTGTTTAGTCCTCTAATTAGCTTTCATATTGAGATAATCATAATTGGACTATGCTTTTAGTCCTAATTAATGCATCCTAAATGAAAGCATTAATTCGAGCAAACAAATATCAAAATGAAAACATAACTTGGAAAATACTTAGCCTTACATAGAGCTACGTCCTTCCCTTGATCCTTTGGAAAAGCTTCTCTCTAAAGACTTTTGGTCCGAATTCAAAGTTGGTTTGACTTTGATCACCAAAGACCTCCGGATCTTCACTCTAGAGCTCTACTTCCGATCTTCTCTAGGAATGGATGGAGTGAGATCTGTAACTGGATACCCACATGGGTTCGAGTCTTGTATATGGTCCTCGAATCTGGAGCTATCGCTTGGAGGTTGTCATGGCGGTTGTTGCATGAATCATCCACAGAAGTCACGCGGGGTCAATCCCCGAGCGCGTGACATAAGTTTATAAGTGCATTTTTGCTCCTTGATAAGGCTGTGTTCAGCCTGAAACAAAGAAATCCTGACTGCCGGCGTTTAGGAGTCATCAACTTCGCTAGGCTCCATGGTTTTCCGAGCAGCCTAACTAGGTAGAGGGCATGAAATCGAATCCTCCGTGTGCCACAGCGTCTGCCACAGGATGAAGTTTTTTGTTTTCTTCGGCCTAAATAAGGTCTCTTCGGCGCTTAACTGAAAGTATTTCCTCCGTCAACAGCTCTTGTTAAAAAGGGGCGGCACCAGAGAAGATGAATAATGCTTGGTTATCGTGGGTGAGTCGTTTCACTCTGAAGAAGGAGGACATCGGTTCAATTACCGACACCAACTGTCGATAGCATGACTTTTCTTTTGCAGACAAGCCGACAACCTCAAACATAAAATCCTGTGCTTCCAGATAAGGCTGCAGAGGAGAAGTGCTCTCGTGGCTAAGAGAGTGTCTACACCTGATGGAGGTAATGGGTTCGAGTCCCTTGGTCAACCTCCGCAGCGTTTTGCTTCGGCTACAAAAGATATGTATAGTAATATATGAACATATCTGAAGAAATCCGCTGTCGAGTTGGCTGCGAGATGAGCTGCTGCACCCGTAGACGCGGGTTCGATTCCGAAGATGGCAACGCGAAGCTCTAGACGATGTGATACTGCGGCTTGTTTTTCTTTTCGAATTCATCTTCAGCGCCCTCGACTTTAGGTGTAGTAACGCCCGTGGGCTCGTGGATAGTCTAAATCAGCCCCTTCTAGAGGTCCTGAGTTCGAGTCTCTTGCGCCCCAACAACGATAATGGCAGCGTACCTTTTGCTAATCATTTCTGAAGCTAGAGCAGCCGCCACCAAGCTCAATTCGGCACGCAATACAAGACAGCTGCCACCAAGATGGATTCGACACGCAATTCAAGATAGCCGTGAATGAATATTTTGGCACGAAATGCATGCAAAAAGTAATAAGCAAGAAGCTATGGAGAGAAAGATGATGAAGCCCACTCCAAGGTCACCATGAAAGCTCTGATACCAATGCAAGATAACAAGGATTACAACCACCACATGCTAGAGAGATGACTCTCCTCCCAACCAAATGCCTCTATATATAGCTCTCTCCAGGGGACTGCCTTCTTGGGCAGGTGGATACTAACCATCCAAGTGTCAGCCATGTAACTACATGTGCCCCAAGTGTCCCAGTTAACTCGAGTTAACTCAAGTGGATGCTTCTAGAAGGCTCTAGAGCTCTTTGGGCAAAACACTCTCCCCATGTACCCCATGGGGTTTGAACCCAAGACCTCCTCCTTCACATCCTTGAGACTTAACCACTAAGCTAAGTTGATCACTTGTTCACAAGAGCACAAGACCTCCTAGTAAATCTAAACTCGAGATCTTTGGTCATACACACGGATGACCAAACGGTATCCGATTTCAGATATGTCTGAACCGGCCAGACCCTTGGATCATAGACTTACTTTATTACATTCTTTCCCCCTTGGAAAATATTTTCGTCCTCGAAAATAGAGCTTATATACATACTGTAGGCAACCCCCGAGCCTCATGTTCTAAAACTCGAAGAACATGGTCATGTTCTAGAACTGGAAGAACATGTCTCATCTCTGTGGTGGCATCCTTTCCCAAATGATTCAAACACTATCTGATTTTGTACTTTGATGAACGGGATAAAGTACAAACTAGTGAAGAATAATGAGGGTGGATCTAATGACATCCCTGGCTAATTCACAGTTTCTGGATGTGCGATCTAGGCACAAACATGTGAACTAAGTGGATTCAAATTACTAGTCCATTTCTAGGCATAACTGGTGCATGGGCTTAGTAATGAAGGTGGGATTCTTATCCCTTGCAAGACTTTGAGAATTCTTGAATCATTTGAATTTGTTTTGGAGAACTTGAAGTTTGGTTGTCCCATACATCTAACTTTAGATGTCAGTACAATGGTTTACTTTTATCTAACAGTTACTTGATTTTTTCACCCGACTAGAGGACTACTTTGTCCCAATGAGTTGAAAAAATCCTATGTAAAGTATAGGAGAAAGTTTACCATTTCGGTGGAATCAACCATACTAACTTCACCAATTCAAATTCAAAATGAAAATTGTCCAACTTAGGACACTTTTCTCAAAGACTTTTAACTGAAAGTTCTTGGGAATTGTCAATCTGATGAGCAATTCCTAACTTCCCTATTCTAGAGTATACTGGACTCCAGGAAATCATTTATGCTATAACTTGAAGCAAACTCAAATGAATAAATCCTCTTAGACTTCTCATCTTTTGAAGATTGAAAAGGTTCTTGTACATAACATCTATCTAGGATGTTCAAGTTAGTTATTTTATTCTAACCGGCTAACCCTGGTCTTTTGCAAAAGGAATCAGATACCATTTGCAAGAAATCTAGTGTTTCATGCATGCACAAAACACATTTAGGCTCATTATCATTATGTTAGAGAGCACCTTCATATTGAAGATATTGATTCGGTACATGTGCCTACACAAGATAAGGTGGCCAAAACATTCACCAAAGCTCTTACATGGGAAACATTTGAAGCTTTTCGCAAAGATTTAGGGCTATTAACTTGTGCTGGCTGATATGCCCCTCAGTGTATGTGTTCACATTATTTGCTTCAAAGGGGTTTTTTATGCTTATGTGTCCCTGAAGTAGCTATGCATGGGAGCTTTTTACTCTACTTTTGGTTAAAGGACATTTCCTCATGTAACCACATATACTTGATATTTGCAAATTTGATGGCATTTTTTACTTACGGATTCACTTATAGCTATCACTTCACTCATTTTCATATTACTAATCATCTAAATTGTATCTTCTTCCAAAAAAATATAAAAATATATTTTCTCCTAGTTTACTTCTTTGTTTTCATGTCTACCTTGACTCCCATTTAAATTTGAACTAAACCTATGTTCACCTAGGTGATAATAATCTAAGATTACAATGCTAGATGGGATCACATTATCCATTTCCATTTTGAGGTTTTTCTTAACCTCTTTCCCAATATCTTTCAATTAGTATGTGTGTCTTTCAAAAGCTTTCTAATATAGAAGCATGAGGATAAATAAGATGGGAGGAGAGTAGCACACACACCATTTCTTTTCAAGAATCTTTGAGATAAAAGAGTCTCACATTCGATATCATAGCTTACTGGTAACGTCTTGGGAAAGAGAGAGAGAAAGAGAGAAGAGATGATTATTCTTTTACTATTCTTAGACACAATAGAAGAAGAGCTACAAGGGAAAATTTCGATCATCTTCTTGAATCTTTTCACAAATGTGTTTGGCCAAGTAGATATGGAAGTCATGGTAGTTTTGCTAGAAAAACAGAATTGCATGTTCAACCCAAGAGGTTAGCTCCTCTAAGGGAGGTTCAAGTGCATACAAGGCTTTAGAGAGGAGGAGAGCTATCACTACCAGCAAATCAATCACCCAGCAGAGCCGCCCATGTGCTCTTGTGCATATGAACTACTTAGTTTCATGAGAGCTCAAAATACCCCTACATAGAATATAAATCTTTGCATACCTCTTCAAATAGAGATGATGCACATCCACCTATGTCTGTTGTTTTGGCCATAGATTCCTCACAGAGGCTACAAATATTAGCATGAACTTTACACTTCAAGGATTTTCTTTAGTGTGGTTATATGCCATATTTTAGGCTTTCTAAGTCATCTCTTTATAAGCTTTTAGATGGCTTTTTACTAGCAAGCAACCCTTTTCACGTAACTTAAGTATTTATTTATGATTATTAGGAGTTCTTAATCACATCTTGTATTATTTAGGAGTAGGAATGTATTTGTTCTTATATCTTTGCATCGTACTTTTTTTCTCAAGTACATTCATTCGGATGCATTTTTCATCATAACTTATAACTGTGCATTGATTTCTCTTTGAATCTTATGAACGCTACATTGGAATGTGCATCAAACTTAGTTTTGATATAACTTCATCTTTGCATGTGAAGTAACATTAACTTATATTGGTTCATAGAAGCATGCACAAGTCATTCTTTTGTGTTTTAAGGTATTTTTGTAGCTATTGGAGTAAGAAGAGAGACTGTTATAAGGGCATGTAGTGCTCAACAACACATGTTGAGAAAGTTTTTTGTTTGCAAGTTTTGGAGCTAAGAAAGTGGCTTGCCCACCACTAGCTTTATGTCTTTCGTTATGTTTTTTCAAGCTTCATATCTTGGGTAAATGCTATCAAATGTTTTGTCACCACATGCCATTACATGACATGAGATAACTAAAGAGAGATTGTGTTGTAATTGAGAGGAAGTATCATGTGTCAAACATAGCTGAAAGCTTATAGAGTAATTTAAGTACAAAAGAAGATGCATGAGTGCATACATGCATATATAGATGGTATGATTTCAAGAAATTTAAAGTGCATGATGCATTTTCTATCTGTAGAAGACCATTTTATTTATCACCAAGATAATTTAGGATGAACATAAATTATGTGGTAAAAGTACCATGAGTTTTCTTTTAGGAAGTGAATGTCAAAGAAAATGGTTTGATTCTCCCCTAGGTTGAGAATGGTTGGATGATGAAATCCTCATAGTAACCAAGATTTCTTCCAAGACAACTTTTAGTTAAAGTAACTAGCTTCAGAGAAGAAGCTATGTCTAAGAGACACAAAAGAAGAATTTTAGGACATCTAGGTATGATTGAAGACAAAATAAATAGTTATCTTGAACTATGAAAAGATGACAAGCATTCATGATGTAAATTATCGTATTAATGCTGAGATTTTGTACTTTGGGTAGCTTCAAAGTATATGAATAAAAGAGTAACTTTGTGTATATTAATGGACACACGAGAAACTACGCATACTAGTAATAGCACTAGAGTTAAGAGTACAATGTGTAAATTTGGGTTGTCTAAGTTAACAAGATGAAAATAAACTGATTTAAAAATAGTTAACTTATTTACATCAATGGTGGAAAGTAAGAACTATGGAAGAGTTCTAGAAACACTTCTTGATGTGAAAGACGGAGCAATAGTGCTCATAATTTTTCTTTCAAGACATTATAAGAACTTATGGATGGATTAAACATACTCTTATTATTGAAGCAAGGATTAAAAAGAGAATTCCAAAGTTAAGAAATATTAAAAGGAACGAGTCTGAAGATGTTATGTTTTTGAGAATCAATAGGTTTTAGAAAGGACTCTAAGGTACCTATAAACAAAGAATTTGACATGAGATTTCCAAGATCTTGGGGTTCTATGAGTCAAGTAGATATTAGAAAGAGCCCTAGAGAACCCAAAGCTATATAATTGATAATGGATAGTGATCAAGATGAATGATTAGTAGTATTGTTATGAAAGAAAAGTTTAAGTTTGTGGATCTCATAGTGAAATAGTAGATATTACCTGTATGATATCACTGAATGGATCTTATAAATTAAGAAAAAAGATTCAAATATAAGTCCAAGGGAGGCCTTAAGACAAGGGAAAGTGTTGCCAAGCTTATTAGAATAAGGAACTTAGTATTCTTATAGCTAAGAATTCTAGGGTGTCTTGTCAAAACCTTGAATAAAGGATAGTCTATAATCAAAGATTCATTGATCTATTGAAATTTTAGGTCTATGGAAGCATGCAAACAACACAAGAAAGAAGAAGAAGAAGCTTGGAGCAATAGACAATATGGTCTATATTACGAAGAGAATGTACAAAAATAAGTAGCCTTTTTAGATTTATCTACATATATACAAGCCGAGGAAAAAACCTCCTAAAGAGGGAAAAAGGTGCCTGCACCATCCTAGTGTGTTCACACACATCACTATCGAATTATATCCCCCTTGGGAGTGATGCGATGAACAAGAAGCTAGGACTCATGTATAAGGAAGTGCCAAGCTATGTGATATCAATCCACAAAAGGAAGTAAGCCCAAAGCATTGCAGAAAGCTTGAAACTTTTCCCTAGGCAAAGCCTTAGTGAAAAGATTTGCAATGTTCTCTTGTGTAGGCACATATGCCAAACTAATCTCTCCATTTGAGAACTCGTCCATGACAAAATGATAGTGCATCTCAATGTGATTAGTGTGAAGATGGAACATAGGGTTCCTTGGAACTACCAACCTATTCTAACTATCATAAAAAATGGTGGTGGCAGAAGAGTGACCAACACCCAAATCAGCCATAAGGCATCTGAGCCACACAAACTTAATAATGGTTTTTGAAAGGTGGCCTATACAAAACCTCGCAACTAGAAGTGGCTATAGTAGGCTACTTCTTGCTCAAACAATGTGTGGATGAGCTACCAAGCATGAAGCAAAAACCATTGGTCAACACATGAGTGGCATAGCAACCAAGTTGGGTAGAGTAAAAAAGTGCATGTAAATCTGGTGATAATGATTTCCCCTTGGGATAAAATAATACAAGTAGTCTGGTACCACTCAAGTAGGGAGAGATATGCTTAACCGCATGCCAATGCTTGACACCTCAGGAATGCCTAAACATGCTTATCTCTGAGAGAGGAAACTGAATATCTCACCAAGTAATGCATAACTAAATCAAACATCCAATAGCTTAATTGGATGCGCACGACTGCTAATAGTACATCCAAGGTGGTAGCCGGTGCTTGTGTCTCCCTTCTGCACGGCAGAAACCTTTGTACTCTGTTTCTAGAGTACATGTGGTTTGAGCGTTTGCGTGTGGAAAATTACACGAGAGCGCTCGAGGTGGTGTCCCGTCGCAATGACATGAACTCTCCTTGCTTTTCGCAGCAATACTTCCTTTGGTTAGAGAGAGAGAGAGAGAGAAAAAGAGAGAGAGAGCCAATCTAGTAATAGCGAGAGAAACTCACGTTCCGCGACAGAAGCTCATTTGTGATAATGTTATATTATTTGTATATTAATACGTTCGTCTGTTTGTGCTTGTGTCCCTCGGAGAGAGGAGGGAAAGAAAGAAACTTGTTTCTTTGTAAGAAAGTGATAGCATGGATCATTCTTGAGACAAGATACTAGATAGGAGAGAGAAGCTATTAAGGAATCATGTCATCCAAAAGTATTTAGTAGCCTCGAGAGGATTACCACTTACTGACTCTACTTGGGAATGAGTAGCTCTTGCTTGCAAGTATTTTCTCTCATTGAGCATTGAGGACCATGATCTTTAGAAGGGGGGAGAGAGTGTCAGATATTGATCCACAGGGATCATGACATTGATCCACATGGATCATGATATTGATCCATAAGGATCACTCCATGTGTGTGATGGACAAGGGCAAGCTAGCCAAGGTCCCAAACTTAGGGGATACCGTAAGGTACTTTGGTAGTAATGGGAACTACTTTGGTAATGATGGAAATAAGTGTTGCATGATGGCCACAAGTTCACACTAGACTATTCTAGATCATTCATAGTTTTAAAGTACATCAGTGTTATTTTTAGAGTACAAGAGGGTACATATGGATGGGAGGAGAGTCACACACACATCATTCAAGTCTCTTTCTAATAGAAGTATTAGCAGATAGTTAGCAAAATCATATAAAGTGTCTTCACATTTCATGCGTTTAAGGTGGAAGATACACATAAATTATAGGACTTGAAGAGAGGGCATTAATTATCAAGATTTTCTAAAGCCAAGGCCATAATATTTAGAATATCCCATTACTAGAGAGTGGTGATACTAGGTATTCTAGAAGAGATGCTAGATAGGAGAATGGCATGCAAAACTAGTTCGATCCCGACTATTTGGCATCTTGTAAGGGTGTTCACTCATATTCTCCTCTTGAGTCATTGATGACAATAATCTTTAGAAGGGGTAAAGAATGTTAGACATTGATCCAAGTCCAATCATTTATGAGTGTGTGTTGAAATAAGAGCATGCATTGCTAAAGTTCCTAGGTCGGGGTTTTCCTAACATTCCACATTGGAAAGAAGAGTGAGTGTGCATGATGGACACATGTCACACTAGAGCACTCTAGAAGCTTTCTAATCTATGAGAAAGAGGATAAATAGGTTGGGAGGAGCGTAGAGCACACTCAATTTTTCTCAAGCATCTTTGTGAGAAAAGCCCCACAAAATTATTTGATGGAAATGTTTTATTTAAGAAGAAGAAATGTTTCAATCGAGATCAAATTTGAATTTGACAAAATACAGAAAATCAATATTAATGTATTAACTTATTTATTTGTTTCTTTTAAAGATGTATGCCATTTTTTAATATTCTCTCTCTATCTCTCTCGTCATGATTTTTCTTATCCGTCTCTATGTCACCTTCTCATTTAGCCTATCAATTTTTTTCTTATTTTTCTTCCGTGCTCTCTATCTCCCGTTGTTTCTGTTCTCTCTTCCTCGCGTTGATCCCTCTTCTTATAAACACGAACTCTCTTCCTTTCTTTCTTCCCCTCTTTCAATCTTCTCTCCGTTTGGCGATCATTTTGTTCAACTTGCTAGCAAATAACGAAGTAAAAGAGATCGGGTAAAAATTCATTACTGCATTAACCTGCTAGACGAAGAGTACATCGGTAAGCTTTAGCGATGGCGTAAACACCAGTAAATCATTTAATAAAAGGTGCCCATTACTATTTTGAAAACAAGATATCAATGTAAAGAGTGAAAGAGCTTGTGAGTTCTCCAATGTGTGCGAGCCATGATGGACAAGTGTATTTTGAAGTACTACACGAACATGGACACCATTGGATGCGCACTACTGCTAATAGTACATCCAAGGTGGTAGCCGGTGCTTGTGTCTCCCTTTTGCAAGACAGAAACCGTTGTACTCTGTTGCTAGCATACATGCAGTTTGAGCGTTTGCGTGTGTATCTTACACGAGAGCGCTCGAGTTGGTCGCCCGTCGCAATACTTCCTAAGAGAGAGAGAGAGAGAGAGACTCTGAGAGAGAGAGAGAGAGAGAGAGAGAGAGAGAGTGCCAATCGTTACTAACGTGGATCAGTATTAGCGAGACAAACTCACTTTCCGCGACAGAATCTCATTCGTCCGTTTGTGCGTGTGTCTCTCGGAGAGAGAGGCACGGAAAGAAAGAAACTTTTTTCTTTCTCGGGGGAAGCTCGTTTCTCGATCTAATCTTATTTTTCACTTCTTACGTCAGGTGGCACTCTAGATTTGACTAGAGAGTTTTTTGTTCTTCGTGACACTCTAGATTTAACTAGTGACCTTTATTTTCTTCAGAGTGAAAGAGAAAGCTTTCATGCCATTCGTTGTTGATTTTTTAGTATGGTCAGAAACGAATATTGAGACGCATGCCATGCCCATTTCCCACTATGTGCAAATATTTGATGTACCTCATAGCTTGACTGCATGTTGCCATGATTCCTCATTGCTGTAGGTTATTCGTTTTAAAGTGTGGTTGTGTGCCCGAGTGTGATATAAAACTTAAAAGCACACATTTTACAACGCTTATGTCTCTTGATAATGTCATGGTTTCTGAACAAAAGAACTTCAAGGTCTCATGGTCTCGAGGTGCAGCACTCTTATGCATGGGTTAAATAAAAAAACTTGCTTGATATGATTCCCAAAAGACTAAACCAATTATTATGAGATTGGCTACATCTATATAATTAAATTTCTCAACTCTTTGGTATCTAATGACTCTTCATATACAACTGAAATTGGGATTCATTGTTTGTCACAGTCATAAATACTTTCCTGAACATATGCGAAATATAAATCACATGGTATGTAGCTTTTAGGTGACGCCAAACACATTTCAACTTGAAAGCTGAATGAACGACGGCTCATTCTCGATGGTGTGACTAATCATACTCCTATGCATAATTCATCACTCCCTTTCTCTAATAACTAGATAAGCTCCAACCTTTAGAAAAAGTACTCAATTAAAGGCTTCAATTCAAACCAATCAAGGAAGAGCTTTAAACCACAAGTTCTAACAATCACGTCCTTTCATCCAATTAGCTTGAATTACAAACAACTCATTTCAATCACTCGCAATGAGTTACAAGAATTCTAAAGATCATCTTATTGGTCAGCCAACTCCACAATTGTACAAATGCTTTTGAGTGCAAAATAAAACTAAATTATGGAGCTCAAAAGAAAACTAATTATGGAGCTTATAAGAGAGGTTCGTGAAGTAATTTGATACCAATGCACCACGATGGGCTCTCCTTCTCGAGAGCTCCACGACGATATCCTCGGAGTAGAAAATTGAGATCCTAAGGTCGTGCACAGTACTCCACACAGAGGCTGTAGAATACGTAGGAAAACATAGTACACATGGAGCACGAAGACAGACTTTTTAGGTCTTCCAAATGTGATTGAACTTATAGTTTGTGATTGACCAAGGCATTATATGTTTTATTAAAGAACATATACAAAGAAGTGTCCGGTGGCCATTTGGCCTTTCACATGGACACTAGCAATAACAATCTCCCAATAAAAGCCAATATGGCCAAAGTAACTATGGGAGAAAAAATAAAGAATGATAAAGAGTACCTGAGTGTACGTATACAAACTATACCTCCCACCTGATGGGCGTGTTACACAGTATACAAGTGACTGTGTAAGATCATGATCAAGCAACCCTCATCAAGTGACAACAGTGTCCAAAGCTATCATGTGGTAGAGCTTTAGTCAAAGCATCTACAACATTATCTCGAGTGTGAACCTTCTCAAGAATAATGTGCTCAGTGGCTAAGCAATCTCTAATGAAGTGATACCTCACCTCAATGTGCTTGGTCTTTGCATGATAGACCGGATTCTTAGCCAAAGCAATGGCACTCTGACTGTCAGTGAGCAAATGAGGTATAGGGTGAGGTAAACCCATATCACAAGCAAGACAAGAAAGCCACAGTGCGTCCTTACATGCCTCACTTGCTGCAACATACTCTAGTTCTGTGGTGGGAACAACTATACATTCTTGAAAGTGAGATCTCCTAGAGATAGCACCTCCGAAAAAATGAAAAATGTACCCTGATGTAGACTTATGATTGTCTACACAACCAACAAAGGCAGAACCTGTGTAACAAATAATGGATGCTTTCCCTCTACCTAAGCATAGACACTTGTCCTTAGTGCCACTCAGATATCTCAAAATCATCTTGATCGCTTTCCAATGTTTCTTGCCCGGAATAGACATATATCTGCTCACAACTCCCACTGCAAATGAAATGTCTGGTCTCGTAGCTACCATATCATACATGAGACTACCAACAATAGAATGATAGGGAGTTGTGGTCATGGATTCCTTTTCCTCATTTAATTTGGGGCAATCATCCTTGCTCAATTTCACATATGTGGGTAAAGGTGTACTCAATGCCTTTCCACCTTGCATATTGAACCTGTGAAGTACTTTGGATATGTACTCACTTTGAGACAAGTATATGCATCTTCTACTCCTATCACTAGTAATGCACATGCCAAGAATATGTTTGGCATCCTTGAAATCCTTCATATCCAATGTCTGACTCAACTTCCTTTTGAGAATTGACAGGTCATAAGAGGACTTCCTAGCAATCAACATATCATGGACATAAATTATCAAGCATATCAGGGTGCCATCTAAGCATGTATTTGTGTAGAGACAATGATCCTCATTCCTTGGAGAATAGCCTTGGGACTTCATAAAAGCATCAAACTCTTGGTACCATTGTCTAGGGGACTTTGTAAGCCCATACAAGCTCTTCTTGAGCTTACAAACTAGAATTTCCATTCCAAGAAGTATATAACCCTTTGGTTGTTCCACATAGATCTCATCTGTAAGATCTCCATGCAAGAAAGCAGTTTTCACATCCATTTGGACTAGCTGTAAGTCCTCCGTTGCAACGAATTCAAGCAACATGTGCAGGGTAGTCATCTTGACCACTGGAGAGAAGATTTCCTCGAAATCAACAAACATGTTGTTGCTTGAAACCCTTTGCAAAAAGTTGTGCTTTATACTTTGGAGAAGCACTATGTGATGTGGACTTGAGCTTATATACCCATTTACATCGTAAAGCTTTCCTGCCACTTGGCAAAGGTACTAAATCCCAAGTACCACTCTTATGAATAGAATCCAACTCCCTCTTCATGGCACGCTCCCACTTGACATGATCTTCTATGTGCATAGCCTCTTTGTAGCAAGAAGGCTCATTGGCATCTATTAGCATAACAAAATCTAAACCTAGAACATATCTATCAGGTGGATGTGAGACACGTGTAGAGCATCTCAATGGTTGCTGAATAGGAACATGTGTAGACTGATCTGATCACACATTCTCTTGAATATCCCTATGTGCAGCATTTTTATGCATGCAAACTGGAGTACTAGTATCCTCAAACACCACTCTTTTCACTTCAACCTCCTTAATGGGCTGTTTATGCATCTTAGATTCATTGAAAATGTCATCACTACTTCTGATCATTGATTGTGTTTCAGGATCCCATAAGCGATATCCAAATTGTCCTTCTCAACCATATCCAAGAAAAATGCATTTTTTTGACTTATGGTCCATCTTTTGTCAAAGAACCTTGGGTATATGAACATATGCTTTACACCCAAAAACTCTATGGTGACTTCCCTATCCATAACTATTGTGCCACTTTTAGACCTTTGGCAGTACTAGGTGAAAGGTTAATCACATGAACTACAGTCAATATTGCTTCTACCCAAAAGCCTTGTGAGAGGTTTGCATGCTGCAACATTGAAACTACTCTATCTTGAATAGTTCTATTCATCCTTTCAACTACATAATTCTCTATTGGGGTATAAGGAGCTCTAAACTCTCTACGAATCCCTCTAGACTAATAGAGAAGGCTGAATTCATGTGAGGTATACTCACCCCCATTATCTGAATGTAAAGCCTTAAGCTTAGCTCCATTTTTAGTCTCAACTGAAGCAAGCCATTTTCTGAAAGTAGGTAATACCTCATCCTTCGATTTGATAGGATATACCCAGACTTTTCTAGTAGCATCAGCTATGAAAGTGACAAAGTAAATAGAACCACCTAAGGATCAAGTGGGCATAGGACCACACACATCTGTATGAACAAGATCTAAAGGCTGAATTGAAGAGTCAATGTGCATTCTATGCACATTTTTGGTTTGCTTTCCATAGTGACAATGCTCACAAAACAAGTAATCAGAGAAAGATAACACACGTAAGTAGCCAGAACAAGAAAGATTTTCCATTCCACTATGAGATATATGGCCCAAATGAACATGCTAATTACAAGCCATAGGCTATTCAGTAATATCTAACAAGTGTTCTTTATGTGATACGAATAAAGGATAAAGCCAACTTTGTTTCCTTTTGCTATAACTATATTGCCCTTTGATATACAAAAGGACTGAGCACAGAACACCACCTTGTAACCAAGGTCATCAAGTTGACCAACTGACATCAAACTGCATGATAACTGAGGTACATGGCATACATTATACATAGTAAATTTTGAACCATCAATAAACTACACAACCACATCTCCAATCCCTAAAGGTCACACTGGTAAGAGTCACCAAGTCTCACGGTACCAATAGACTTTGCTGCATAATTAGAGAACCATTCTCTGTGTGGTGTCACATGGAAAGAAGCATCAAAATATAGTATCCACGTGTGGGAAGGAGAATCAGCCATAAGAGCCTTATTTGGCATAGTTCTATCAAGTGTCAACACATCTGCATCATCAGAAATAGCATTAATTTCTTCAATCTTCACAGTTGAAGTAGTTGGTGTAGGTAAGTGTTTAACATGCCCATCAACATTCTGTCCTTTATCTTTAGCATTCTTTAATGCATAACACTCTTTCTTCATATGTCCTTTCTTTTGACAATAATGGCTTTTGATATCCCTCTTCCTTGATTTACTTCTACTCTTATTCAGTTGACCATTCTTTTCCTTGTTCTTGCTCCTTCCACGTTGCTGATTCTTTCCTTAATAAGAATCGCGAACACTATATGCATCTCCACTCTGAGTGCCAACCATAGATTCTCTACAAATCTCGTCACTCAAGAGTGCTCCATATATGTCATGATAAATGAGTTTACCACCAAGTGCACTATTGCTAATAGCTCTGCAAAATGTGTCCCATAATGATGGTAGGGTGCATAACAGCAATACTCCTTTCATTTCATTATCCATGTCCATTTTTTGAGCCTGTAATTTGGAGAATATAGCATCAAACTCATTTACATGAGCAAAAACACTATCTGTGTCCTTCATGTGAAGGTCATATAATTTTCCAATCAGATACACTTTATTTGATGCTGTCTCTTTTTCATATGTATTGCATAACTTCTTCCAAAGCTCCTCTATACTTTTGTAGTGTAATACTATAAAGTAAACATTATCTCTCAGGTGCAAGTGAATGGTAGACCTGACCATTTCATCTAAATCATCCCAAGCATCTTCATCCATGTTAGTAGGCTTCTTTGAAACCCCATTTACAGGCTTCCATTGCCTCCTTCGAATCAGCACATCTTTAATGTGATTCTTCCATAGAGCAAAGTTTGTGCCATCAAATTTTTGGATCTCAAAATGGTCTTTAGCGTACAAGTTATAGCTCCTCCTTGGAACAGTGGCACTAGGCCCTGATCTAGCAGATGTGTTTGAGACCTTTGATGCCATGATGGTAGAGAATTGGATAGAATGATAATGGAGTTAGAAGAGTCCAAACACCAATGAATAAGTGTATCAAGAAGTAAATCGACCACTATATAGTTGGCTAAACCAAAAAACTGGAAACATTTTGCGAGAGTATACTCTACAAAATGAGCATATGAACATTGTCAAAATATCATAAAACTGCAAGTACTGACATGTTTTCCTGCATAGTGAATCACTGACTCCACTGCATATAATCAATTACCCAACAGAAGCCAACTAGGCTTTTCAAGCACCTATGAATAACTATCATAGATCCCCTATGGCAAGGCTAGGTACGTCTTCCACCTGCATCATCGAAGAGACCCTCACATCTGGGTGTCTCCTAGTTAAGAACACCTTACCATGACCCTCTTTATCAAACTAAAAGGGCTTTATGCAAAAATGTAATCGCTATATCAATGACCACATGGACGTACATAAGCGGTATCGACAGAAGCCTACATGGTGTGTATGTGCTCAATATATGCAGTAAAATGACACTAAAAGGCTGAATGCGCAATCCAAAAACTAGCGAGCAACACTTGCAAGTGTCTATCAACTCTGTTGTTTAAGGCTCAAAAGCATGCATAAATGTGCACTGGCTGCTCCCACCAAAAGTAAAAACATTTCAAGGAACTTGTAGGTTTATGAGTATGGATGAAAACACAGCCCCAAAGGTTGATATTTTTTGTCCGAGAAGTACAAAGAACACTCTTCTTGATGTTCTCAGGCCTCTGTGAATTCTGTGCAAAAATACTCCAAAATGGCTCGAAAAGACACCCCAAAAAAGCGTCAAAGTTAGTCTTTGAAAGCAAAGAATGAAGCTTTGAGGGACCAAAACATGTTCAAGGTAATATTAACCTTAGTCTTTCCCCTTCTTCACATACCACAAGAGTGTAGCCTAGTGGCAAGCGATTGCCACGGTTTAACCGAGTTGTGGGGGGAACAGTATTGGGATGGGTGACCTGTAGGGAAGTACCGGGAACCTCCATCTTCCTTGATCATTGAGGTTCACCCTCATGTGCTGCCATGGTGCCAACTGTGAATTTGGTGATTCACATGACAAGGTATGCCAAGGTCTATGCCTTGGTCGCCGCCTTATTGGTAAGCCTTGGAGAAAGCTAAGGGGGAGGGTCGCTTTGCTCGCACAAAGGAAGAAACCTTTTGCATCGAACTGCTCTAATAGCAATGAAGTAATTCGATGGGCATGCACCACGATGTGCTCTCCTTCTTGAGAGCTCCACGATGATATCCTCAGAGTGGAAAATTGAGATCCTAAGGCCGCACACAATAGTCCACACAGAGGCTACAATACACAGAAAAACACAGTACACAGGGAGCATGAAGACAGACTTCTTAGGTCTTGTCTATGACTGACCATGCCACTATATGTTCAATTAGAGAACATATACAAAGAAGTGTCCGGTGGCCATTTGGCCTTTCACATGGACACTAACAGTAACAATTCCATGTTTTTTTTTATTGTATTAACTCTCAATATTGAATCATAAGTAATCTGTAATATTTCATATTCCTTCGCAAGATTTCCTTCTGTTGACATATTTAGGTAGTGATGTGTGAACACACTAGGACTGCCGGTGCACTTTGTTTGCTCTTTAGGATGTTTCTTTCCCCTAGCTTGTATATATGCATATTGCCCTAGTGGGTGACTTATCTTTGTACATACTAGTGGTAATACATTTAGTATTGTGTGTTGTGCTCCAAGATTCTCCTTCTTCCTTGTGCTATTCACATACTTTGACACATGACTAACTCCAACAATTGGTATTAGAGCAGGTCACCACTTCACTTAGGGCATCACCGACACCCCTCCAGTCACAGTCTTAGAATTGCATGAAATTTGGTGAGCATACTCAGGGTGATTAGGAGATCAAAACTACTTTGCTTTGTGGTGCCAAAATTGTGATATGAGCTCGTTTCCACCTCCAAATGCACTATTATAGTGCTTGTGCAAGCTATTTCATCTTTTTGTGCCAAAGATATATACAGGTTTGGTTTGCTAGTATAAGCATCCCGAAGTCTACTAAAGGTTTAAAACTCATCAGGGTAGTTCTGTTCAACATTTTTAGATACAATCATTTTTCTGCATCAAGGTATTTTAGTCAATGGCGATGGCTGAAGGCAGTGATGAATTTCATATGTTGGCTGTTGAGGATAAGTTGGATGGTACGAATTACCCATTGTGGGCTTATATGATGCTTCATGTATTGGTTGTAAGAGGATTGTGGAATGTTGTGTAGGGTGTTGAAAAACTTCATATTACACCCACAAATATAAGTATTGAAGCTCATGCAGATGGCTTCAAAGATGGTGATATTCTATAGATTCTTGTTCGTGCTATGTTTTCTGTTGCACCTATTATAGAGCAGATTCCTTCGGATGGCAAAGATGCTCATGCACATGCATTGATAGCCTTGAGTGTGAAACGTGCCATTATTCCTCACATTAACTCTTACAGAATAGCTAAGGATGCTTGGATACACTTACCACATTGTACAAGGCTAGGAATGAGGCTCGTCTTGCTTACCTCCAAAAATAGTTCGAGAGTGAGCATATGAATGAAGGTGATTCTATGGATAATTTTCTAACAAAGATCAATGATTTGAAGGAACATTTGATTTTTGCCAATGAGGTCCTTCCTTATAGTTCACCTGTGTAGATTGTTCTGAATGGTCTTCCGGAATCATATCAAAGTTTTTCTTCTACTCTTCATTTGATGATGAAAGGCAATCCAAATGCCTTAACATTTGAAGAGTTAGTTTTTTCTTTTGTTACAAGAAGATCAATCTAGGCAAAACATGTCTATTTTGCATGTTTCAGATCAAGCTTTATTGGCTTGTCAGAAGGGAAAAGGTAAATGGAGCTCATCTCAATCTGCAAATGCTGCACATTCAAAGAAGGAAGACAAAGATCAGAAGAAATCAGAAAAGCAGAATTTTTTTTGCAAATAGTGTAAAGGAAATGATCATGTCATTAAGAGCTATCCAAAACTAGTTGCTAAAGAGACAAAGAAAAAAGAGGTTGGAATGGTTGTTGTACAGGCTTCTACACCAAAAATAGAGTTCGCTAATCTTGTGTAGAATGAAGAATGGGCATTTACTACTCTTTGCAATTTTGACCAATCTTCTCATGAGCAGTGTATGTTTGCACTAGACTTAGATGTTTGGTACTTTGATAGTGGGGAAACCAAACATATTACCTCGTAGTGTAGTTTCTTCACTGCACTTGAGCTTGCCCCTATAGGGAATACTGTCACATGTGCCAACAACTCCTCTTATCCTATTATGGGAGTTGGTAAGATCATTCTGACTACTACTAGTGGCAGTTCTTTTACATTTTGCAATGCTTTATTTGCGCCATAGATCAAGGAAAA